>JAHXMU010000101.1:4591318-4623371 GCA_019455685.1 Philornis downsi | reverse complement strand
TATATTGAACGCGATCCAATATCGCGATATTTATTGAACGTGGAGCATGCGGTATTGATGGATCGCGATCAATATCGTAGAATGGCCTAAATTATGGAATCCAAATCGCGGATCCCGTGATAAATATTGAACATGTGCCATTTTCATGATATTAGATCGCGATACGTTAATAAGAAGTGAAATACAACATAAAATAAAAGACGCAGTGGAAAAAATGTAACAAAAAAAAACAAAAAATTTTATTACATTTGTGTAAAGTTTGTTTTAATAATTTTCTTTTTTTCATTTTCTTTCCACTTTTCTCTTCAATAAAAAAGCAATCAAAATAGCTGAACAGGATTTTTTTTTGTTTTCTCGCGACATTTTTTAATAACCGATCTGCACTGCACAAAAAAAAAAAAACGTAAATACTGACTCTATAAATATTGAACATGTCTTATACGCTCGTGATCAATCGATCCATTAAAATGGATCGCGATCCAAATATCACAATATATATTGAACGTGTAGCAGTGCCCTTACGTTGCTCCTACAGGACAATTCCTACAAAGTTAAAAACTCAAATTAACTGAAAGATAGTTCAAATAATAAAATTTGAAATTACTAAAATTTTTAATTTTTAAATATTATTTATTTAGTTTTTAATAGTAAATATTTTAACTATTAGTTTAAATACATAATTCGCTTCTGTTAAGTTCAACATACATTAAGCTTTACTCAATATTGTACTAAGTGTTACCTCATAATTCACTAAATTTTAACTCTATTGACTCAAACTTAAGTTTGAAAACCATTGGAATATATTATATTATATCGAGATAAATTTTATTTAAATTCAACCGACAATGTTTGGTTGATATAAATCAGAGATTATAAATATGAAGGAATAAATCCCTTTACTTTGATGTACAGTTAAATCCTGTTTAAATTTCAGTTAAATACTTATTTGTAGTTAAATCCTTCCTGTATTTCAGTTAAATATTCCTTGCGTAATATTTGTTTTATGAAATTTATAGAAATGGACTGATGTCGATTTCAATTTGTTTGTTTCCAAATGTTCCATCACTTGGTTTGTCTCACGCTAATATGAATAAGATAAACTATTATGCAACTCGGAATCTTACTAACCGGTTTTTTAATGTTGGTAGTTTATGACTGCCGTGTTGTTCGATGGCTTCTGCCAAATCTGCTCTTTATCATTTAGCCACTGATGCGAAATCATCATGTCAAGTAACACGATTGATCAACACGTGTGAATAATAAAACTTTATTGTCGAAATATCGTCATTTCATTATATCATTTTAAGATAGATAATTAAACAACACTCGTAACTCAAAGAAGCGCCAGATCAGCCAAGAACGTCACCACGCTCGTCGTTTCCATGCGTGAAAAAAATAACGAACTTTCGCAGACTTCAACTACCCGAATTTTGCATCGGTACGTGGGTGTGCAACCCTACAAGATCCGATTGACCCAGGAGCTCAAAGTTATTGATCATGCACAAAGCCGTTAGTTCATTTGGGAAAACTATTTTTAGGGATGGGACACATTTTTGAATAAATGTTTGTGTTAATAAACACAATTGAAAAGTTACTGTTTATAGTGAATTTTGTGCAGGCGGTTTTATTGGTTCGAACTTCTTCGAAAATGGCCTTATGATAAGCAATTGCTTGTGATTCAACTAAACGATATGGACGTAGACGACATGTGGTTCAAGCAGAATGACAAAACGTGCGAGTTAACGAACGCTACAATGAACATTCTGCATGAACAATTTGAGGATATGGTTATTTTTCGCAGAAGTGCAGAGAATTGACTACCAAGATCATGAGTTTTGAGGGATATATATGACTTATATGACAGTATGTGTGGTACATTATATTACATATATTATATTGTATTATATATATAATATATATATATCTCTCAGATGAAAAATAATGAATGAAATAATGAAATAATGAAAATGAAATAATAATAATAAATGAAAAATAATTTCGTTAAAACCTCACAAAAGCTACTTTAACAAAGCAGTCTAAAAACCTGTGAGGTGAAAAATAGTTCTAGCAAGTAATCGATGAAATCAGATAAAAATTACTTTCTATTTAGTAAAACTTTACATACTTTAAATAAATCATTTGATTCTGTTGAGTTAAAACTATAATAAGCTGTAAATGAAATTATTAAAAATATGATTCATAGTATACAAAATCTTATTTAAATTGAACCAAACTTAATCCAGCAAAAAAAGTGGAAGAAAATCCAAAGAATACTATTTTCATAGCTTTCGCAAATGCTGTATGAATTATGCTTTTTGGGAGGCTTTTCTTAATTACGCCAAAGGGACAGACGAAATAAAGGCGGTATAACCGACAGTCGTTTTAAGAATACAAAATATTTCTAATATTTCTTTATTTTATTTATTATTTTTATATATAAATTTTATACCATGTGGTTAAAATTGTAATTCATTAATTACTGAAGTTAATTGCTCAGCAAAATAAATGCGTCCAACTAAGCAAATATTAATCACATTTTGTTATGGGAAAGTGGTGAAAGATTGTGTAGGGTTTTCATAGGAGAGAAACATTATTTTATGATCCTTCTTCTCTACGTATTCATGAGTGCTGTAGATATGATGAAAATTCAAATTTTTGGTTGCAAATTTATTATTTATTATTATTTATTATTCAAAAGAATTGCTTTTTGTTCCAGAAAATGTTTCTTCAGATTATGTGGAGGGAAAAACATTCCATTGAAAGGTGTTTCCTAAGTATAAATAATTGCACTAAATTTGCTTTGGAAAAAGTACCGTTATGGGTTGGTTTTTTTACCAAATCTGCCCAAAGTTCTGTAAAAAGCCAGTAAACAGGCACAGAGCTGGAAAATTACATAATATTCCGTAGGATCGAAGCTTATACATCCACTGCTTATACAGTCTACGATATTATGGACGGACATTAGCGACATGTGATCTTTGACTATCATTAGTCTTTAGAAATGGAATGACAGACTAAATATACGGGCCAACAAATGTTTTTCCAAAGACTTTAAATCGAGCTTTTTTAAACCGACTATCAAATATTACGTCTTTGGATATTACTGTGTTCCTTAAGAAATAGATTTTCAAGTATTTCATAGTAACATGTTTTGCTTTAATAGGAATTATAGAATCAATGTTTTCAAGTGTTACATTGTCGTTGTTTTGAAAGTGGTTTACAAGTTATTCGTTGGAAACAGCAAATATGCGTGGATTGTATCCATAGAAGTGATGAAAATGTTTTATTCTCTTTGAAGGTCTTTTTTTCTTCTTTTCTTGCTGAGTAGCTATGAGAATTCTGACTAAAAGAAGAAGATTGTCATGAAAAATGATCCAAAGATCTTTCATCGCTTAAAGAATCTGGTGAAAAGTCAATAAAAAGGTGTCGAATACAACGGCATCCCTTCAATGGCAAGCCCATGTTAAATTCATCGATGATTATCCACTTCTAGACCACTTCTATAGATGTTCAAAAATGGCCAATTTTATATCACCTGAACTAAATGTCATTTGAAGTGAAATTTATTTATATGGAGTTAAAACATGCCTAAATTCAACCAACAAAGTAATACATTTATTTTATAGACTAAATTTTGGTTAAATATTCATCGATGTTATAGAAATAATTTGATGTTTTATGTCTCTTGGAACAGTTTACTACAATTTGATTTATTTCATTTTAAACTTTTCATTATTTAGTTTATCTTACTCAGATATGAGATTATCAAACAATTGGATAATTTCTAATCATATTTAGCTCGATTCATAAACTAATTTTAAGTAAAAATGTTAACTAAACCAAGTAGAAAGATCTCTAGTTCTATACGAATTTACATGTGGGTTAAATTTGATGGTTTCTATGGGAGTTACTGGAGATGGCGTGTATATCTGGTCAGTCTTTTCAAATTTTAGAAACTGTTACAACCCAGTAGATATGAAGTATGTGTCCAATTTGACTGGATTCGATAAACCGATTGAGAGATATGAGATATGAATCGCTGATTTGTAAGGGAAGTACCGAAAGGGGATAGACTACTTACTACTTTTTCTCAAATTTGTCAGAGAATTATAAACCAATGCGATGGAAAAAAATACTAATCTGTCTCAACTTACTAATTAGAAATTAGGAAGTAAGTATTGAAATTCGGAAAATCGATTTTTTACAAGCATTGAAGTTGGTGCCACTGAATAAAAGGTAAGAACCTAAGAATATGTGGCTAAATTCGCCATTCGAATAAGAGATACCAGAGAAGGCGTGCTCAATCGACCAATTTTTCAAACTCTGCAGGACATTATAAACTATTACAATGGGTGCCAGCCAGCCAGCAAGGAAGACAAATTGATCGATTAAAACGTATTCTGATCAAATGTGGCTCATGATTTTTTAAATCGATTGAGCGATGTCTGTCTGTGGGGCTGGATTCAATTCCAAATTTGGCACACGTGATGCGTTTGAACACCTCCCATTCAAATTGACCGATTAAGTGAAATTTAATTTTTCCCCTGTAAAGATCCGTAGATTGCAGTAACTTACATTTGTACCAACAGCATTTAGTGATTGGTAAGATGTATACATTTGACTGGTAATCCAGAATTTTCGGTACCCCCCACGCAAATTACCTGATTCAACCCACTTACTCTAGAACTTATATACTTTATTCAATTGTATGATAGCAAATGCAGTATAATGCATGAGTTAACATTCTTATGAGTTAACATTTGCCAATAAGAAAATAGCGATGTAGTAAACCACTTCTGGCACTCCTCACAGTTTTACGCCAATGCAAAATCATGTAGAGGTATGTATAAGTCAGTTAATTTGGCTGAAATTTCTGTATATTTCTGATATATACCTTTATCACTGTAGATCAAAGCTCTAAAGTGTACGACAAAACAGGTTATTTGAATTTGAACCGATATAGAAATTTCACTCAGGTAACTGACTTACGTATATCTTCACCCAAAGTCATTTCGCGTCGGCTCAAAAACGTAAATGGTAGCAGAATGGATGTGGTTTGTCGGTAGATACTTCAAATAATATTCTGCCATTTTCATTCGCTGAACTGAGTTTGCTTAATGCCCGATGCGTACTAAATTATAATTATAATTATAAAATTTAGTGCAATCGAATGAAAGATATAAATCTTTAATATGTGGGCAAAATTATATAATTTGTGTGGGGGCTACCGGATAGGGAGTGGCTATCCAGGTGATTTTTTTTAAATTTGCGAATGATTATAATGTAATACAATTTATCAAATGTTAAAATAATTTTGTTCAACAAAGCATGGAAATTAAATTTTGATATATCGGCTAAAAGGTTTGACAGTGCCCGTTTTCATTCCCAGAACTTATCAAAGAGTAGCGCATTCAAAATATTACTGAATTCAGTACAAATACTGGAAAGTTATGGCTAAGAATATGTGGAGGTGCTTTGAGGGCTGTGGCAATACCCTCTGTTTTTATCCCCAGAATTTACTTTACGGAATAAAATGCGTCAAATTTGAATATAAGTTAAATCGGTAATTTGCAAGCGTAGTACCAGATAGGCGGCGCGGTTATTTCGTTAGTTTTTCTCAGGATTTACAGACTATTGTCTATCAATATATTGATATGGTACTGCAACTTACCGATTAGAAATTACGGAGGAAAGATTGAATTTCGAAAAATCGACCAATTTACATGCGAGGTATCAGAAAAAGTGTAGCAATGCCATACATATTCGTTGGGAGACCATATTTTGGCAAATGCCCAGAGCGTAACAAATTTGATAAACTTAGTACAATCGTGTAAGAGATGTTACTCTAAGAATATGTGGACTAGATGGACCTTTTCTGTGGGAGGTGCCAGAAAAGGTGTTATGAACAAAAATTCTGAAACTCGGTCAATTTGTATATGACGCACAAGGAGAGATTGGTCGATATCGTCCTTTTACAACCCCCGGCTTTGATCCAGCCGGGCCGAGTTTTGACTAGTTTAGTAAAGACGGAAAAATTATATATTAAATGATATGTACCGGGTTATCCATGTTTCGGTTTTAAAAGTAAAATTAAATAAAACGCATATAAAGCTATGATTTCGATGAAACTTTTATTTTAATATAATGCTTGGACCTTGCAATTATGTACGAAATACAATGTGATTTAAATCACCGTCTCTGTATTGCTTGCAGCAGTGGATCCTTTTGAGTTAATTTCCGACCACTTTTTCGCACATTTCCGAGCGGTGTATCAGCGATAACTTGGCGAATGTTGGTTTTCAAGTGCTCCAACGTTTGGGGATTATCCGCGTAAACACGACCTTTGACGTAGTCCCACAAACAAGTTTAATGGCGTCAAATCGTATGACGTGATGCATGAACTTTTTATGCAATAAAGCCAAAATCGGCCTGGTTGAAACAGCATATCGTCCAGCTCATAATCTTCAATTGCAGGCAAAAAAACGATTATAATACGGCCATAGCGCTGTGAATAGAAATTCAGATTATTTGCCACATTTCTTTACAATCTTGCCAATTCCTTGCACAGTAGATTAGTTATAGCGGTCATAATCACCCCGTAATGCACGAAAAGTGCGCTCGCTTCAATCACCACTTTTGTAGTAAGTTTTAACCATTTGTGCGCGTTCTTCGGTTATTAAACGATTAATATTTGTAACTGCAAATTTTTCACTAAATAAATAACACTTCAGATGATAGATTTATCAGCTGGCAGCTTTGCCTGACCGGCGGTTTTGAGACCTCTAAGTAGATAACTCTGTACCTTCAGTCCTTCAGATCAAGGTATAAAAATAGGCTGCATCAGTGTAGAGTGACAGCTTTGAAGGACACACTAACCAATTACAAAACGCATGCAGTGGAAGTCAAGGTTCGATTCACGGCCTATGCGAATGCTTTTGAAAAAGCTCATTTGGTGTCAAGATTCATTTGTAGCAATTTCATTGTAAAGCCAGTGTCGATCCTGTAAAGAAAATAACGTAATTATTAAAAATCATCATCATAACCGAAACTGTGAAGCAAATTAGACTGTTAGGCTTAATTATTGCTGTGACTCTCTTGTGCCGAAAATGTTTCGTACGAGTATTTTGTTATTTACATTCCATTCGCTTTCTATCAATTTTCTTACTTCCAATTATTAAAAAAAAAGAAACAATTGCTTTATGCATAATGAAATCGAGTTGTTTACCGTTCTAATTTACATGAATTCTATATGTTGTGCCCTCTGCGTTTCCATATGGCCAAGAACAATTTCTGTTGATTGCCTTCCTCATCATCATACTGCATTTCTAATCATAATGAATTTTGTGGCCAAAACTTGGACTAACTAACTGCACTCGTATGTATGTATGTGTATGTTCATATAAATGTAGATACGGACAACATCCGTATACTGTGTACTTGATATTGTATGTCGTAGCTAATTGGTAAAGTTTCACTGTATTTTGTAAAATTATTTTTTATGAAAACACAATTTAACACAAAAATAACGAAAAACAGCTAAAGCCAACTTCGCGCTAGGGTGGGAGCCAATAAGGAAAATATAAAACAGCACAGCATTGTGAAACAATACACGTTTAACAAATAGCGTTAATGTCAATAACATTGTTCGTCAATGAACTCAAGCGTTGCCATTTTCCGAGTTCATAAGCCCACTTTTATGCGAGTATGTATATTTTTGTTCAGTTTTGAGTTTATCTGTGTTTTCGATGAATTCACTTTAGTTTGGTTCGCGTTGATTTGTTGGATGGCTGAGGCGAGACAATACATCACTGCGAACCTTTAAGGTGTTGCTAAGCGGCTTGCTGCGGTATTGTGTAAATTTCGTTATTTTCTCTCGCTGTTGCCAAGCAATCAGCACCGAATGGCAACGAACCGTCATCATGGCTACAGCTATCCATTGCCCCCATCCATCTCATCATCAGAGACAGTAACAGGGGCATCATCGCAATCATCATCATAAACATTGTTTTGGTTAGTGATGTGGAAATGCTAATTAACCGGTACAAGTACTCGACTATATCCGGCGTCAATCGCGGACGCAGGAAACAACAAACTACGGCATACAAGTATGCTACAGCCAGATTAACCTTTCCAAACGTTTACGAGCGTTTAATTTTAGGCAACATATTAGAGGTGCATACATATTTTGAATTACCGTATTTTATGAATCTGCAAAGGCTCCAGCGCATATTTTATATGGATAAATCTCCATTTTATTTATTAAAACGATTCTACAGAAAACTTTTTGTTTGAATATATTTAGCAAAATATGACTTGTACTGCAATCATTGCTATATATTCACACCTTTTGCCTAAAAATTATGACACGAATTTAGTGTCCATATCGCAGCGGTACGCAATAAATGCACTACTTAATATTATTTCCAAAAGTATGTATTTCCAAAAGTATTGCAAGCGAATTTGAAGGCAGATTTTTTCGGTAGTATTTCTCTAAAAATGTCGCCGGAAATGTTATGCTAATAGAAGCGGAACTACAGAGAGAAATGATAACTGTCAAGATACAGAGATGGAAAAACAATCGATTTTGGGGCATTGATTTCGATAATGCTATAATAACCAATTTTGAAGACGTCAACGTTACGACTTCATTGTAATGTTATCGTTAGCAGCACAAGCTTATTTTTGCATCAAAATGTAACAAAATCGGGAAAACCGCGCGTAATCATGCAAGTAATACAATATTTAAATTCCATAGGAAAATTCACCAAGCGACGTCAAGTCGCTTTCCTTAGATACTCTCCATAGTCCGACCAAACTAGATGTCTCCCGTGTTTGTTGCAGCGATTTATATTATGCTTGAATACACACTGTGTTAATATTCTAGAGTCTATTGCCAGTGATTTTATGTAGCTTGTAATATGTAAATAGCGTGAACCTGTGCCAAATTGTCTTCAAAATCTATGTAGCAAGAAAAATCTGCTTTAATCCAATAATCGAACGAGTGTTGAAAAGCTTTTACCAATCTTGTCGATTACTCCCGACTATGGAAAAAAGTGAGGCGGTTGAATCAAAGCTGATATCAAAGGATGATATGCTTTGTAACTGCGAGTTTTAACAAACATGAGAGCCACTACACATCGTGTTGGTAGTATCTTTTCCAAATTTGGATCGAAAATTTACTATTAAATGTTACTCTAAAAATAAAAACATATTTTCAAACAAACTTCGAATACGCAAACCAAAACCATGAACAAATTTATTTAGTCTTTATTCCAGATCAGGTAGGGTACTGACTGATACGCTTAAAAATTCCATTGATCCATAATCTAAGAAAACATTATACTTTGTGTCATAAGCCCAGATTCTACGCTTTACCGCGAAACGGGTTGGATTTTTGTTTATTGTATCTCCTTTCAATTATATCTTCGTTCGTCGAGAAGGCTTTGTTAGTAAAATGTTTGCTTAATCCGCAATATCAGCAATAGCAAACACCTTTCAGCTAATTATTTTAAAGTTTATTGCATTCATGGCTTTGCCGATGTGGATAAAATTGAAGCGGGCCTCGTTCCAAATGAGTAGACTCCTTGTTGTCGAGACGAACCCATCTCTGTTGGCTGCAACCTAATGCTTGGAGTGACATCTTTCAATGCCATCAAAGTATAGAAATATCGCATGGCTTTTGTTAGCGGTATATTCTCCACATTTAGGTTTTACAGATTCCACGAAAGATTATAACCAGATAGTATAATAATGTTTAAAAGCATATTCATTAAATAATTCTGCAGGCAAGGCATCGCCACCCGCTGCTTAGTTGTTCTAACGCCTTGATATTGTTATCTCACATCGTTCTGAATCGGTGGTGAACAGTTTATGTCATTGTCGATAATTGTCATGACTGTCTTCTAGACTAAGACTTTTAGACATTTTCTTTCCATATTTGATCCCTCGCCATAACCGCTACCGATATAACTCCCGTGCTTCACCCTCTATCTGAACCTTTCATCTACATATTTCACTAGGCAGCAGATATATCAAGATATGCAGCTTTGCAATATTCAGTTTTTTTTTGTGTTTGCTTACGTAATATTTAGCTATGCTTAACATCTTGGGTGCTTTAGCTAGGTCGTATCCAAAGTCTGATTCTATGTTAGCACTACGGATCACACGCGCGACGCTAAGAGCACGCGTTTTGATCAGAGGACAGCTAAATTGCTTTATGCATAGTTTTATATGGGAATATTGTTTCACTTTCCACTATGTTCCACACACCAGATTTTCTCTATATACAACCCGGACATTCCATATATATTTTTGAATCATGTCCATATAAGGTTTGTGGAGATCGGCGAACATGTGGGAGGACTAAAGTGGTTGTGTTAACTAGTTTAAGACATTTGTATCAAGATTTGAGGGGTGTTTGACGAAGTATGTGGATTTAGTTTATGTTCTTTATAATGTACAACTTGTATTTTACTGCAAGTTACGCCATTGCGTGGCAACACATATCATATATTCATAACCTAAAGTAGGACGCAACTTGTGGAAGGAAACATTGAGGGGCTAAGCGGTGGCAATAGCTTCAACATTTAAATTCTCAAAAATTCGAGTTAATATAACCCAAAATTTCATTTCATTTCACTCTACGGCTAAAGTATTGTAATATAATATAATATATTGTATAGTCAATGTTCGGAAAACATCTTCAAATCCTCTACACAAGCGGGTAATCAACGTTAATGGAGAGTGTCGGCGTTTTATGAACCATGAGATTTATACCGATATCGACGTATCAAAATAGAATGATTGCGATGGTTAGGTAATTATATGTGGACGGTATCAAAAGCACCAGCACGGAAAGTCTACGACAGCGATCTAGATGTGCGGTGCAGAAGTAGACGGCAAACAACCCGTCAGAAGGATCAGTCTTTTGAAATATTGTTAAAACTTCGTGTGAACGATTGAAGAAGAAGCACAGAAGGCTGAATCGCTTGGGATTATTTTCTACATTCCGCGTATTATAGTTAAGAATGTCTATTTTAATCTGAGCAAACCTTTAAGCATTAAGATCACTTACCTATGGTCTATAATTTGTAAATCAAAATATATGTATAAATAATACATTATTTTGATACAACGACTAAATTTCATTTAATAAATAGTGCAATTCGATACCAACGTAGGACTGCAAATTCAGGGCTTCAGAGTTCGGAAAAATCCTCAACCCAAGAAGTTTACTCAGCGAAGTGTCTATCTCAATGTATGCAGATCACCATGGCAGTCATGAAAGATTCCTTCATATATGAAAAATGTCTAAGAAATATTTTTTTTTGCGAAAAATTTATGTAAAACCACTTTGCTGTATGAATACACAGGGTGGTGCACGAATCGATAAAATGGAGTCGAAAATGGAGGCCAATGGGGTTGGAGAAGATAGAGGTGAATGTTGATTATATTGAAGGAGTTTTTTTACCCAGAACTGCGCCGAAGACGAATTAGATTCCAGCAAGATGGGGCAACTGCACATGTAGCTAGACCGGTTAATATCCACAAAATCCGCTTTCCGCTAGCGCCAAATGTGACCTGACTTGACTGCACCACACCTTTTTTTAAGTTATATCATGCAAGATGTATACAAAACGAAACCAGGAAATTTGACGCGATCCAACAATGAATAATCTGATCAGGTGGCGCATTTGCGTGAATGAGCATGGAGGTTATTTACGGTCTATCATCCTTAAAACCAATCAGTTTTATAAAATAAAATTTAATTTTCAATACAATAAAAAAATAAATGAAATACATTGAATAGAAACAAGAAATTTGAATCCTTTATTGTAGCACAATCGGTGCGCCACCATATATAAAAAGGTACTTTCTATGAGAAAAACATAAACGAAGACATCTACATATTTGAAAACTGTTAACGAAGAGATTTTTCTATATGAAAAGAATCGATAAAGAGGCTTTTCTCATTAAAACCGTCAGTGCGACACTTTTCTGTATAAAAACTACCAATGAAGACACTTTTCCGTATAAAAAATGCCAAAGACGAAATTTTTCTACTTCTATACGAAGAGTGTCAATACACATCTATCCATATATAAAGTGTCACTGCAGACAATTTCATATACTAAATTTGTCAGCCCATTTAGTTTTCCTATATCAAAGATGTCAATGCAGGCAATATTCTATGTTAAAAGCGTCAATGAAAATACTCTTCTATGTAAGGAGGGAAAGGTTATATATTTTAAAGTGAATGAAATGTTTCTATGACTTTTTGTTATTGCCCCAGAATAAATGCATGTTATTTTATATATGCATAGTATACATTATTATTTATATTTCTGATTAAACTCGATGCATGCACATGTTTTCCAAATCATGGTCATTGCCCTTTATTTATAGAAATTTTATCTAACGATAATTCATTCACAGTTCTAGAAAATTGCATTGCAGCTCACTGTTTTATACGACAAATTTATTCCAAAAGCTTTTCTGCAAGAGTAATGCCTTTCTGGTCACAGTCCTGTGTGAATAATATTTCTAAAGCTCTTTTCTATACGAACAGTGTCATTCTAAAATATTTTTCCATATAAAAACTATATTTCTTCCAAGGCATTTTTCTCTTGCAAGATATTTTTAATCTTAGGTACTTATTTGAAATTGTCAGAGATGTATTTATTTTTTTGTTGTCAATGCATATTCTCCACATTAGCTTTGCCGTTCATTCAACATTAGAAAAAGCTGAACACGTTGTTTGTATTTTACTTTAAACGAATTGTCGGTTTTCGTTGTGACATGGCTATGCAACTGAAAAATTTATTTGAAATTCAATCAATCAAAAGCGTCTTAGCAACTATATGGGTAGTTATTAACTGAAATTCTTCCAAATTAACTACGATTTTCTGTACAAGTGCAACTAAAGAAGTTTTTCAAATTGCCAATGTTAAAATGATATATCTAAATTGGTCACTCTATATTGTAGTACCCGCAACAAAACATGGTAATACAGTTCAATTTAATTTTCAAATCTAACAAATATCAACCTAGATATAAGTAGTTATACTCGTATATTATAAATTTACGTGCTTTCTATGAGAGATGCTAGAAATATAGAAATACATTATGTGCACTACTACGTTCCTGCTGTTTCTTTTTTTTAATTCAACTTTATTATGAAAACATGTTTACAAATGATTCGTTGAAAGTATTGTCCATCGCTAGCTCCTACTTTTTTCCATCTTTTTGGCAAAGCTCTAATTCCGTCACGGTAAAACTGTTCATCTTTTGAGGCTATCCACGAATCTAGCCATTCCTTGATGTCTCCATATGAGTGGAACTTCTTCGAAAGGGACAAGTGCAATATCTGGAGAATATGGCGGATGGGGTATGACTTCCCATTTTAGCGTTTCCAGGAAGGTTTTAACAGGCTTGGCAATGTGAGGCCAATCGTTGTCATATCACTTTTTTGTGCTTCTCGGCTCGGCTCAATCGCATTAATAGAAGTCGATATCGATATCCCCAGTGATGGTTTCGCTTGGTTTCAACAGCTCGTAATAAATAACACCGACCTGGTCCCATCAAATATAGAGCAGCGTAAATATTCGACTTTCTATTCTTTGGATTGCTGAATGAATCCATCTGTCATCATTTGTTGCAATACGATGAAAAAAACAACCCTTTTTTTTGCTGAAGCAGTAGTTCACAGGCGAAAAATCGACGTTGAACGTCCCTTGGCTTCAACTCACAAAGAACTTAAGCAAGTTCTACATGCGTTCAACATGGATCTCCATCAAGCAATGCCGTCAATTCAGAGTTTTCGAAGGTTTTTCGTCCCCCTTCACGCGAACGGTCGTCAATATCAAAATCATCCCATTTAAAGCGAAGGAACCAATCTAGACACGTTGTTTCACTTAAAGCAGCATATCCGTAAACGTTTTGAAGCTCTCGATCAGCTTCATATCTATTCACGCAGCCAAAAGAATATGACGTCAAAAGAAAATCACTATTGTGTCGAGGGGGTATGTTTACCATAAGCCTAAGCTTGGCCCATGACGTTCAGATTATGGCAGTTGCAGCCGGCGCCATCTATTGGCAAACAGCGGAAACTTAGTTACGCTCTTAATAGAAATATAGAAATATAGGGGACAGAACGAAACTGAACACGACAAATTGAAAACAGTTGGGGTGCGGTTAATTGGACCATTTGCTAAAATTTTGCCAGGCAATGTAAAGCAGTACAATGGACAAAAATTTAGCTTGCCACCGGAATTTGTAGAAGAAATATTGAACTTCAAAGGTAAGCAATCTGTAAAGGAATGGCTGCAACCCCAGGCTACGATCTGTCAAAAATATTACGTTGTATGTGAGATTCCACAGAGATTAGATAATTATCGTGTCTTCCAATTGACCGGTCACCAAGGCAGCCAAATAACCTTAGTTAATCAACTTAAACGTCATAAAATAAATTTAGTCAAAAATAACTGGGTAATTTAAATGTTTGATCTTCAGCAAAATGGCTAAGCAATTTAAAATTCTAAATAGAATCATTACATTCCTTATGGCAACTTATAAAAAATCACGAAAGAGCTGAAGTAGGTTCCACTTGGAATATCTCTAAGAAGCCAAACTTTTTAAATCACTTTGCTATCGCATTAAAGTCCTTAAAAAATAGTGAGCGGAAGAGACGTTAGATAGTTTCCAAAAGTTCAGCCCTGCCGAAGCTCATATGGCCTCAGACATGAACTGTTTTCTGTAGTGGTATGAATAAGATCCAAATCGTTATCAGATGGATAAAAATAAGATATATAAAAAATTTTATCATATATTGGCAGTTAAAAATCGCATTTTTCCGATGCTGGCTTAGTTATTCCACTTGTGAAGACATGTGGTTTAAAATGTCGCATTTCCGGTCAAATTGATTTTGGTTTTCTTCATGCAACTAGACAAATGTGTTATAAACTATTGAAGAGACAATACTTTTACGTTTTTTTTTTCATTTTAAACTTTTCAATTAAGTCAAAAATCGCTTACAGTAAAGAAATTACTAAACCTAACTGTAATTTTTTGTGTTTTTATTCACTGACATGGAGAACACTTTCTATAGATAAAAAAAAACCGCTACAAATACCTTACAATTGTTATACTTTTAACAAAAAATACAGGGTGTCCGTCGGGAAGGTGTACTACTTTTTTTGCCGCCATTTTGGTAAACATTAGCCTCGACGGTTCATATTTGGCAATTATGAAGTAGAGACGTGGCAAATTTATTACGAAAAATATTCGATAAACCAACATGTTTTAATCGTTAAAACAATTTATCAAAATCAATCATCGCTTACTGAGACGCTGAGAAAGTTACGTGAAATTTTTAAGAGGAAAAACTTGCCAACAAGACGCACTATTTATCGTGTAGTGAATGATTTCGAAGAAAGAGGGTCTGTTGCTGATAGGGCCAAGTATGGACCACAACGTACTGCAAAATCGGCTGAAAATATTACTGCTGCTCAAGAAAGTGTTTAAAACAATCCATCAACCTCAATTCGACGCCGTGCTCAGGAGCTTGGTCTTCAAAGAACAAATTTGGCCACAATTTCGCACAAGGATTTGCATTTGTTTCCATTTAAGATTCGGTTGACACAAGAACTTCTTCCGCAACACCATTTACGCCGCCGTACATATGCTAATAGGAAGTTAGAGCTCGCCCATGACAACCCCGATTTTCATGAAAAAATCATAATGACTGATGAGGCACATTTTCATTTGAATGGATATGTGAATAAACAGAATAGTCGGTTCTGGGCAATGGAAAACCCTCAAATTATTCATCAGTCACTTTTCATCCATTAAAAGTGGCAGTCTGGTGTGCAATTTGGTCAGGAGGAATTATTAGACCTTATTTCTTTGAAACTGAAAACATCTGCATGCTGTGGGCTTGATTAACAGGTGGTGTCAACAAGACGATGCCACATCGCATACAGCCAGGATTACAATGGAATTACTGCGAGACCTCTTTTCACAACAAGTTATTTGAAGAAATGGTGATGTTGATTGCCTCCACGGCCGTCTTATTTGACTGCTCCGGACTTCTTTTTGTAGGGATATCTGAAAAGCAAGGTTTATGCAAACAAACCAGAAACACTTGAGTAACTCAAGCAAAATATTCGTGGTAGAATGTAATGAAAAATGTGCTCAAGAGAGCTCGCATTTGTGAGGCTGACAGAGGCGGACATTATTCTGATATTGCATTCCATACTTAATTGCCGACATTAAATAAACATTTATCAATATGTGATATATTCTCTTTCATTTAATCAAAAATTATAAACAACCGAAATACATGTAGTTTAACTTCCCGACGGACACCCTGTATAATATAAATCTTCTAGGCATTAGCATTTTTCGTCTGCCATGATTTTCTTTCACTTTTTTCACCAAAGCGAAAAGTTGTGATCATAAAATTTCAAGCTTTTAGCAGTACTAGAAATAGAAATCTTTTCAACGTCAATAAAAAAAAAAAAATAACCTTGTAAAGTACATGAAATATTAAATCGGTCATTGTTGCGTCAACGTGGTCTACAATATGGTTTATTGATGCATGTGCGCAGGACACAAGTTGTTTGTAAAATACGATGATTTTGTCGTTGTTATGTACTCAAAAGAATTCAAACTAAAACTCAAGTAATTCTTCATTAATTTCAATTTATTTATAAAAGAGCCTCACATATTAGCTAGTTTCAGAGCACTTTTATTTGCTTTTCCAAGGAGTTAAAATAATGAGAATCTCATAATAGTCGCGAACATTAACAGGTGCGTATATTAACGTATATTAACAAATATTGTAATGGAGCATAATAAAAATAATATTTTAAGATCACTTACCCATGAAATATCTATAAAACATTATATATGTATATAAAAATATTGGAGGCTTAACGGCCTCCAATAATTGTGTCTAGTTCAAGCAGAAAGTGTTGATCAGTATATCGAAATATATATTATAGGTACATTAAAGAACGATGACGATGTACTCGCATTACCTTTGTTACTTTATTTATTTTTTGTCATCTACTGTACATTGATTCCGTATTACGTTGATTCTAAATATCTATTTTCATTTCATTTTTAAAAATTTGTGAACCTTGTATGTCAGAACCCATCAGTCATTTTGATAATAGATTATAGGACTTTATCCTGTAGCCTAAAAATGTATTTCTTTTTTGTCACTTTAATAGGAATTGCCTTTGACATTCTGGAAATTTTGAACACAGTATCTAAATGACAAAGATCTATCTGAAACAACGTTAAAGTTTTCGGAGATCTGTGTAACTCAAGATGCAAACAGACGACAGCTTTTTAAACAAAAAGCATCGCACCTTGGCGAATGTTAGGCTGATTTCCCAAGCGACTACAATATAAGAAAAAGATAAATTTTCTAATCAATCATCTTGATAGACAATAACATTTGCTACTCAAAAGAATTGTCGATTGAAAAATGTAATCAAGTTCAACAGCACTAGGAAGTTACTTCTACCTCATTGGATTGTTTGTTGTTGAAGTTTATGGGATATGAATCTGGATATTGATGTTGATGGGGATGTCATATGCAAATACATGCCACAAATATACAAATACGACCGTTTTTTGCATAACATATACAATGAAGCAGAACTTGACAACAAGAATAACTCGTCTAACGGATGGGAAGCATAATACAGAGGGACCTCGTAAAACGAAATGTGAAGCACATGAACATTAAATAAAAGAAATATGGATGATGCGATTTATCAAGTTTGGAGAAGTTGTTTATACGTTATGGTAAAAATAGAGCATACAGAACTACTTGCACGCTTTATGATTTATACCACGAATTGGACTCTAATAAAAATTGTCCAATTCTACTTGTATGATTTGCCACATAATAATAACTTGAACCACATAAAAAAATTAGAGTTTATCTCATTAAATACTAAAATTACAAAAAATAAAAACAAATGTTAACTTAATTACGTATTTAACTTTTGAATTTGTATACAAAATAGGGTCTAATTAATACTTGGACTAAACAAGTAGTCAAGAGGTTTCGCATAATTGAAAACAAATTATATCCAACAACATACAAATTATGTGAATTTAAAACCTGAACTTAACACAATACTTTGTTTCATATATATTTTTCAATTTTATTAAACCGTTTTATTCAGCTAATTATGCCGACATACTTTGATTAAGAAACTACATTTATATATTCGAAAACGTAAGTATGTTTACAAATTTTCGGAACATGTTTTCGTACTTCTACTAGAAAAAATTAAGGTAAAAACACCCGGTTATCTATTTTTCGGTTTCAAAAGTAAAGTTAAATAAAACACGCATAACGCTATGATTTCGATAAAACTTTTATTTCATTATAATGCTTGGACCTTGCAATTATGTACGAAATACAATGTCATTTAAGTGACCGCCTCCGGATTGCAGCAGTGGGACCATCTGAGGTAGTTTTCGACCACTTTTCCGGACATTTCAGGCGGTACTTTTATGGATTATCCGCGTAAACAAGGACTTTGATGTCGCCATATAAAAAAAAACTTGACGTCGCCAAAACGTGAAATTATGCTTTCTGGGAGCTTTTCATGTAATAAAGCCAAAATCGGCCGCGTTGTGTGACTCGCGTTACCGTCCAATTTATAATCTTTAATTGCACTCAGAAAAAAAAGGTCGGTTATCATGCGGCCGTAGCGCTCTGAATTGAAATTCAAATTATCCGCCACAGTTTCACTAACAGAAGCGATGTTTTCGACAGTGGGCCTTTTTAAATTTCTTTATGATCTTACCAATTCCTTGCACAATAGGTCGATTATGGCAACCATAGTCAACCCGTAATGCATGAAAAGTGTTCGCGTTTGAATCACTACGTTTGTAGTAAGTTTTAACTGTTTTTATGCGTTCTTCGGTTGTTGAACGATCCATATTCGTAAATGGCAAACCTTTCACCGTTCGATGATGGGTATTTAACGGCTGATAGTCGGTTTTGAAACCACCAAATGGTATTACGAGAGAACAGACCATCAAAGGCGCCTCATGATTGGGTTCTAACCTAACTGAGTTGTATAGGTATGTCTCCTGGCTGGTGGACAAGATAATTGTGGTATGTTTTTATGAAAATTCTTGAAACTTGGCACCTTAAATTCAGTCAAATTTGGCTCACATTAGACGGCAGCTAAATTTGGGCTACAAGATGCGAAATGGCACCATTATTTACCGTATAATTTGTAACTGGTTATATACTGGTTCATAATGTTGGCCAGAAATCTACTGTTCCCCGCGACTGAGTCCCCGCCTGATCATTTGGAGTAGGAGCCCTAGTGGGAGCATCACGCGGGTTGTGGTTGATACCAAAATCGCTGGTAGAGACTTTGCGCTCGAATGTGGAGTTGCATTGCAACCGGGTGCCACAGACCCATAGAGTAACAGAGGTGGTAATATAGGCCTCACCTCCGCCAATGGGGATTATGTGCCATACTAGCATTATCAATTTGGTATCTCCTGGCTGCGAAGAAAGGGTTGACAATATGTGTTAATACCACAATTCTCAGCCCCTTTTCGTAGATGGCCCAAGTTTTATTTGGCTATCTAATCGCATTGTGTGTCGCACACCGTGGATAAGGTCTTCACGGCGAGACTCACGCTGAACTCTCGTGGACTTCTTCTGTCCTCCTTTCTGATACCTCCCACAGAACTTACCTAACCATACATTCTTATCTTCACGCTTTTCATTCTAATAGAATGCATCAGATGTTTAACAGATATAGCTCTTGGATTTTTAGTTCTGAGTTCTTCGGTACCCAATAAAAACCGGAAAGTTTCTTAATTCGATTGTCCCATTTAAATTCCTAGTTGGAAGTTTGTAGTAACCTACATGTCTGTCCATTTTATAGATTAAAAGAGGCAGCCAAAATCTGAAGAAATATACCTCCCACCTCAATGATCGGTCTGACCCATGCGCTCTTAGTCCAATATCTTCTAAAAAGTTTCATTAAATTTAGAATTAGGGACCATCAATTGCAGGGTATTTTGTAGTGATCGTTGAATATATTTCGACAACCTTTCCAATATAAATTATTCGATTTATCCGAGATCGACTTTTTCCCTTTAACTTCTAATTCGCTAACTGAAGTAACTGAACTAAATTTAACTTTGCTTAAGAAAATGGGTTGCAATTAGAATGCCATCCAGTTTAGCAAAAATCAATAATAATTTTCAAGCGGAAATAAATTGTAATTTCGATTGTTTTATTCTGCGTTAATTCATGGCGAGGACCGAGCTATTTGCTCCACCCGCTCCGCCAACCTGAACACATGTGCGCAAAAGCAGTCAGCTATTGGATGCAGGTGAATGAAATTTATGTATATGAGTTTAGTACTTTTAGTCCTTCCACCCACAAAATTGTATGGCCCCTTCCGATGTCAATTAAGTATCACCATATATAAACTTCATATATCACCATATAAAAAAATCGCCATAGAAAAAACGGATTTAGCCTGTATACAAGCATGTTTTTGCCTATTGAACCGAACGCCAGATACATAGGACGTATCAGAAACGTCTTCTTATCAGACATTAAATAACGTTTTAGCAGTTTTTCAGTTCGGTTCAGTAAATTCCACCTCAATTACTGCAGTTTTTCTTGTCTAATATGAATAAGACTAAAATTGTCAAAAAAAATCTGCAGAGTCAATTTTTCTAGAGGATGGTTATATCATTATACGAGTATAAGCAAAATTTTTCCTACTGTGTTCATATAGCCTAATTTCGACCTTAACGTGTCTATATTTCTGTAATCCATAGCTCAATCGGTTCTACGTCTATCACGCTTTTCAAAGACGATACAATTTGTTGCTGGAATAATAAGATAATTCGATATTTGCGAACAAATGGCAAAATTGTTGAAAAAAAAAACTCCTTCAAATTTTCAATATTTCTAGAGTTGGGTCCAATTTTTCTATTTGCAAGCAAGTATTTTTTTCAACTAAGAAGATTTTGCCAATTTCGTACTTAACTTGCGCACTAATATGAGACATTTTTTACCAAGTTTTATCCTGCTGGCTGAAACGCTTCGGCTTCTATCGTGATTTCAATTTACATGCGGGCGATCGAAGAATTTCTACACTTTGTGGAGTGTGGAGTCACTCATAGCTGTCACAAATGGAATGATAAACTCTGTATACCATCCGTATCTTGAAAACGAAACTTCCAATAGCCAAATTGACGTCATTGGTGTCTTTCTCATGTTGCAAAAAATTATTCCAAATCGTCAGAACATAAAAGAGGAAACAACATCTGCATAACTTAAAACAGTCCAATAAAGAATCAGAAAGAATCATTCCTCTGTTTTTTAATAAACTTAAAACGGGATGGAAGAATAAAAACCGAAATAGGCAGAAAGAGCCTCGCATAAAAAACATTAAGAATTGTTTTGATACATGAGGTCTTATGGACTGTATAGGTATACGTAAACAGCTGATTGATTATGATTCACGTTTATTAAGCAATATAGAAGAAATATCAAAATAAAATGAATGGAAATTAGCATATTTATATTTAATAAACGATGATTAATCTAAAAAATTCTTGCCTAAACCAAACACTAAAGCCAGAATCACAGAATTTAGGCTACACACCCCTTATAATAGATGCGTGATAAGAAAGGAATTTCCAAAATTCGTACTTTTACAAATTCAGTGTTATGACAAGGGTTTTTGGAAATTCGCGGTCTTAGGGGCAAAAAGAAAGGAATCAAGTACAGTCGTTTAACTCAAACGGATAGGGCTAGAATCATGAAAATTAGTGTCCAAATTCAACCTTCAGAACAGAAACGCGATAAGAAAGGACGTTTCAAAGTTCGTGCTAGAGGTAAAGACATCATAAAAATGGGCAAATTTGATATCAATATGAACGCAGAAGCCAGTTCAACCTTGCACAATAAAAATTTGTTAACTTGACTAAACGAGGAATTAAGGTGTCAAAAATGGACCGTCCATTTGATTTCTTTTGCTTCGTGGTCAAGCAATGTTAGGAGGTGTTTTGAAAGAGGGCATGAACGGTACAGCCGCTTGGAACCAAATGGATGAAACTGAAATTATAATATTCATTCTACCATGGAACATAATGAAAACACAAAAAATAAATGGGACAAAAATACAACAAAACTAGATCTGAAGGCGAAAAGACCATACTTAAAGGGTACATTCTTTTTGCGGCCTGTCCAAATGGATTTTACAACCATCACGTTTTCTGGGAAACGCCTTAGATTAGAAGGAACAAAAACGATGTCTTTGCGTAGGCTAACGAGCAGTGTTGGCAATAAAGTAAACCGTATTGGTAGAAATTTTAATTATTAGGCGCACACCAAAATACTCAAATAAATTTTCCCTTATTAAATTGTTGACGTCAGAATTGCGGCAATTGTCCAAGAGTCTTCGTTGGCAATGCTAACTTCTGAATGATTTTTTACTAAAAATATGGAATGTGCACGAAGTAATGGGGAGTTGCTGATATTTAATAAAGAAATAACGTGCAGGGGTAAATGGGCTTGGATAGTTTGTGTTATCGCTTTTGTTTATCGCTTAACACATGATTTGGAATGCTTGTGGAACAGGCAACTTAAATATGCTAGCAAATTTTCAAAGTAGCTGATGTTCGCAAAGAGAGCGGTTCAAGAATTTAAGATTCTATATTTCTGTATCTTAACATTTCTCAACTTACAGAAAACTGTGGTTTAAAAAAATAGTAATAATGTATTTTGTTCTCAGGTTAATACAATAGTTTGATAAAATATTTATTAACCTAAGCAGAGGTCTGTAACATGCGTTAAAATATTATATTGAAAACACTCCTGTAATTTAATTTTGAACATCTAAATACCTCCATCCTTAGATATGGAAATAAATCTATATACTTTTCAGGATAAATCGTAGAAAAACAATAAAGCCATTAAGAGCTTAAGAAGTCTCACTATGCTGATCCCACAACATGACATGACATCCTTAGATATG
This sequence comes from Philornis downsi, assembly GCA_019455685.1. NCBI lineage: Eukaryota > Metazoa > Arthropoda > Insecta > Diptera > Muscidae > Philornis > Philornis downsi. The sequence continues at coordinate 4,600,317 of JAHXMU010000101.1, read as the reverse complement.
CGAGATAGGTGTGTACAACATACACATTTTTTTGTTTTTGAGTTACCCGAATCGGGGAAATGCTGTCATAAGTCTGTGCACCTGACTGAAATTTCTGATCTGGTTAAATGCACAGATGTTTCACGTCCATCGAGTATTATGCATTTATCTATGTATGAACCCCGTTTTGCAGTCAGTTTTCTAATAAAAATTTGCAGGCATGATACTTTTCTAATTCTAATGGTTAAAATAAGCTGCAGAAGATTACGTAAAGCGCAACATACCTATATTATTCTTAGAACAGATGGCAGTGTTGTAATATGCAGAAGACAACAAATGCAATTCACTGATGTTAAAAATGTGGAAAAATACTATTTGAAAATAATCATTAAGAGCACAGTGTCATCATGGTTTCTAGCATTAGGAGATGAACCAAACAAATATCATTTGAATTGTGTATAGCAGGTACATCTACGTAGGCGTAGATTAAATTTTCAATGAGCCTGCCAGAGTATGAAAGTTGACCACTTTGGGTAGACTACAATTTCCAAGCGGAAAAATTAGATAAGGCGATGTACGAGTATAAGATGTACAAGAAAGAAATCCGTTGTACAGGTTTCTTCGACAATTTGTTGGCAGAGAGTCGATTTTAATAAGCTTCTCTAGAGGTGACTTTTTCAACTACAAAATAATTTGCTATATACAGAAACAGGAGGTAATCACTTGGCCCCAGGTCCAGATTGTAAGGTGGACGCATAAGAACCTCCCAACCAAGCTCCCCAAACTTTTGGCGAGTCACTATTGATGCGTTTGGCTTGAAGCTGGCCTGATGCGAAGCAATTTTTTCCCTATTGGTCATAGTTGGCCGCTTCTGCGCGTTTGTCTACTTCAGACGCCTCAGTTGTACAGGTCTAGTACAGTACAGTACTGGTCCAAATTAGAAGTTTGGACATGGGAGAGCAGCTCATAGTTGATGATTCCCAGTTAATCTCACCAAGCAAAACCATCCTGACTGTCAATCTTGGCTTGATCTTTTTGTTTTGTTTTTTGTTGCGATTCAGCAGCGATTCGCAGACGGAAATTTTACTCATGAGGGTTTTTATGTTATCTCGCTTGGCACTCATACATCGACCTTCTTTTTGTATCCACCCTTATTCAAGTACTTTCAAGTAGGAATTTGTGCAATGTTTAGCTCCGATATAGCGCTTACATAATGATCGTCCTTGAAGATTTCCATTATTTTCTCGACTTTTTCGGCAACCCAGGACTTTTAGAGCTTGACGCATCTTAGACATCAACATTATCGGAACGGATTTGACGAAACTAAAATTGTGTTTGATTGGCTGTTATAGTGTCATGACCATAATCACTGTTCACAGCTCCTGTGAAAAACTGTTGAATATGTCGTATTTCCTCTTTGCTAGTGTCCATCTTTGATGCGCGCTTAAACAATACCAGCTGAAAACAATAACAAAGCTCTATAAGCAGTTTTTGAGCACGAAATCTAATGTTTCTAACTCCATTTAGCGTGACCCGATCGCACTTATACCACTTGAGATCCAGATGTTTTCTTTTTTACTTGGCTGTGCTTGACAGGGAGAACTGGAATCAGCTACTCCAGAAAAATCACAATACATGTGTAACCATATCCAAATACTCGTTTTCCTACAAATCCGAATGAAGGCCGTGTTCCACGAGGCTTACGCAAGTTAAAAATTCATAACGATGGTCTGTATTCTGCATGCATGGATGCTGTGTCATTAACAGGAGAACCCCTGCGCGTCATCTACGTCAAAGATGTTGTCACGTTTAGCTATTGTGGGTCTGTCATCATTGATTTAACTCATTCTAATCTGAATGACAACGTATGAACGTTACAAAACTCAATCAATCGAACACGAACACACGCGTACGGCGAGTCACGCTTTATCGACATATCGATTGAAATTAACGTGTTCGAGATGATGGCCAACGGAGCGTATCCATAAATTGAGCTGGCATGATGTATTTTGGCTCGTTATGAAAGGAAACTAATGTCCAACCTTATTTTCTTCAGTTATTGCGATTATGCGGAACTTTTGTGCACAAAGTAAACATAAACAGGTCCGCTTGCGAAAAAAAATATGGATGGATGCCCTTTAAAAAGTACGATACCTTGCAATTTAAAGCAATATCCTGACATTAGTGTATGCTGAGGAACAAACAAAATGTGAGTACTAAGCATCAACAATCTAAGCACCGTTTCCTACTCATCATTTCCTAAGCATCGATTTTTATATTTTTTTATATGCTTACACATTTAAGGACACACGCGAATCAATTGGTATCCCAGTGCTTTCACCTATTTTCACAACAAAATATGTTTAGTCGCAAAAAAATTGATCCAATCGAAATGTGATTCAACTGAACTGCAGTCAGGGAATGTATTTGCGGCCACTGAAAAATATTTACGACAAATTTGTTCACTGCGAACGAATTGATTCATTAAAGAAACAAATTTACGCTATTTTATTTGCTTCAAAATGTGAATTTATGCGGGACGAAGAACGTTTAAAAGCCATGATTGTTTCATTTGCCGCAAACTAACGAGATCTACAAACTAAGGCCATTTAAGATAAACTATAATGAAAGAAAAATTATGATATGGAAGTAGAGGTTTGCAAAAAATTTCGTTCGCCTTAATTTTTAGACTAACGACTGTGTTAGAGCAGTATGCATTGTACCCGGAATTGGTCAATACAACACAAAATTTGTATTATTTTATCATTGTTAAAAGCATTTTCCGGAAAATTCTTAAGCTCTCGCCGCGAATTTACTTCATGCCTTCTGCGAAACCATATCAGATGAATACCTTGAATGTTCAATGATAACTGCGAAGTTCTTGGTCAACATGCTGACTGGTTTGCATACAAAACTCGGAAACCCATGTCTCATCAACAGTTACGAGGGCGATTCCAAAACTAGATGACCTGACGTATAGATAGATGGTCACAGTAGCTTGAAAAAAACATTTTGGCGAAAAGTGACAACCTTATAAAAAACATTTGTGTTTTAAATTTCAAGGCGCCACGTTGCATAGTGCTTTGTCCCAGTACATCGATGGGACAAAAATAGAAGGAATCGTCCTAGTCGCCCAGTTATATTAGGGTGGCACGAGTCAATAATATAACTGTATTAAGAAAATTTCCAAGTATGGACAAAATTGACCACGCCCATCGCCTACCGCCCACATAAACCGAAATTATTTTTGGCTACAAAAATTGAACTATTGCGCAAAATTTCATGAAAATTGCGTGAAGAACATATCTAAATGCCCTCTTATTCATCAACATTGACCACGCCCATCGCCCATCGCCATACAAACCGAAACTATTTTTGGCTGCAAAAATTGAACTATTGCGACACCCTATGCGATTAAACGATTACAACTAAAATTCAGAAAGCATAAGCTTTCCAATCCAAAAAATTGTACGCCTAATTTAAAAGAAATCGGATAACGAATTCCAGTACCTCCCATACAAAAGGTGCAATATTTCTCTTACATTAATACTTTATTGTTAATAATACTATAGAACGTAATACAGGAAATTTGTTTTATTTTATTGGCAAAATCCCAAAATGTACACTTGGTCATTGTCAATCAAGTAAAGTATGAACAAAAACTTATTTATTTCATTAATAAAGCTATTTCTTTGGTTAAAACTAAGCGTCATCACTACAGTAGCCATCATAATTTTCGCTCAACGAAGAACCTAACTCATCCTGTTCAAATATGTCACCTTCAAAAACAATATATTCCCTGTGAATATATTTTTCAATACCGGCCACAGTTTAAATTCTAACTTCTTGTATTATTTTTAAAACAATTGTTTTCATTCTTAATTGAGATAGGCCCGTGTGAATTTTTAATTTTATGTACTCACTTTTGCTTGTGCTATATTTGCATATATATTACTTACGTTACGCAAAAATGTTAACATTAATTGAATATTAGTAATTATTTTATAGCACGTGCTACGTGATTGTAAAATATTTACTCAAAATTAATAAATAGCAATCGGGCATTTTTAAAGTAAAAAATAGTTTGTCACGTTCTCATCTCTAATTCGAATTATAAATGATAATGTAATACAGGAAAGCATGATCATACAGCTGACTTTTACAAAGCAAGAATATTAGACATAAGAATAAGAAAAATAAAATTTTTAAGATTTTGTTGAAATCAGCGCCAAAGTAGCGATAATTCAAAAATTTTGATGTAGTGGCGCGACCGTTAAAATTTTTTTAAAATTTTTTTCCTTGTTTTTGCCTTCGTAAGAATCTCAAACTACATCTCTTCCCGAGTGAAACTTTTTCAAATTAAAAAAAAACAAATCTTTCCACACCACCCTAATCAGCAACCAGCAAACGGTGATTAAAAATGTGAACTTAAACCTTTTTTAAAACTTTTTTTTTTAAGTTGCGCTTAAAAGCGGGCATAAATTATTTATTATACCTTTAAAAAACACTATTAACTAAATAAAAACACAATAAAAAACAAATTATGTTTTTTTTTTAATTCCATCAAACTTTTGTAGTTTTTGAAAATTTTTAGAAAAATACATTTTTTTCCAGCGATTATAAATAATTCCGGTTAACATATTCAACACATGATTTATTTTTCCCGAGTTCTGCTCACACTAAATAACATAAAATCCAAATTTTAAGCTCCTTCTCAAAAAAGTAAATTTTTGGGAATTATTTTCATAAAGCAATACAATTTAGTTTTTAATTCATTGATTTTTGCTTAAATTTCACTAACTTTAGCGCCCTCTGGTGAAGTGTAGGAGAGTCAAACGAAATTATTTACTTCAATTTTATTTCTTTTGTATTGTTTTCTCTCGATTATTATAACTTTCATTATATTTTGGGACAATTTTTTTTTATTTTTGTCTATGGGACAAAGCACTGCGCGTTGTTTAGTATTTTTTTTTTTTTTTTTGAGCTATCAAAACTAAGCGATCTCAGTGAATTTGCAAACACGGAAAAAAATGTTTACCGTTATGTAATTGAAAGTTCCTATTTGAAAGGTCTCAGTCTAACCAATGTTAAAGTCGAGTAAGATTCTAATCTGCGGGAGTATGCTTTTTTGTCTACGATTGTAAAATATTGGGAAGAAGAGCTGAAACGAGGCCGTACGAGCTGCCAAGATGAACACTGCAGTGGTCGACCAATTAAGGTGTCCACGTCATGTCCTCAAATGGTATTTGATGATCGTCAGCTTTAGATGCTTGAGCTGCGAGTAGCTTAAATAATAGGGATTTCAAAAAGTGCTATACATCGTATATTGACCGAAGATTTGAAGATGAGAACGCTGAGATGGATGCCGTATTTACTTTCAATAGTGCAAAAAGAGCATCACAAAGATGTTTCAGTAGAGTGTTTGGTCTTTTTAATATTTCACCGCAATAAAGTCGAACTTTTGCGCCAATTTATAATCACGGATGAGGTGGGTCCCCCACTTCACCACTTCATACCAAGGAATGGGAGACTCGTATCCTAAAAAGGCCAAAGCGGTTTCGTCTGCAGAAAGGAAAAACGGTGAAAACGGCATAAACGCCGAATAATATGCTAATTTATTGCAACGCTTTGATTATGAAGGTATGTAAAAAAGGTCGCATTTGGAGAAAACGAAAATGTTGTTTCATCAAGATAATGCTCCAGTTGACGCATCCACTATTGCGATGGTCAAATTAATGAATTAAAAATCGAAATGCTTCATTGCGCACCTTATTCGCCAGAATTAGCTCCCTCGGACCATTTTCTATTTCCAAACTTGAAGAAATGCCTCTGGGGGAAAAGATTTGCCAACAACGAAGAGGTGGATGAAAGGTCTGCTGTTGATGGCTATTTTTAGGAGTCCCTACAATAAACAGGGTATAGAAGCTATTGAATATCGCTGGGAAAAGTGTATGGAGGTAAAAGGAGATTATGTTGAAAAATAAAAAAAATGTTTCCAACTTTTTTCTGTTTCCTTTGTTAGGTCAGCAAGCTTTGTGATCGCGCTTGTAAATATCAGAAGATAGTCCCAATTATGGACGCGTAGAAGATGCGATTTTTCGATCGGAAGGACGAGCCAAATGTGCATATTTTTTACATTTTGTCGAAATACACGCAGATTTAGACATTTAAAATGGCCGCCTAGAAGGAATTGTCAAAATTGTTGTTATCGCTCAGTTGTCTCAACTATCTTTTATTATGACGCGGACTTTCAGAGCGATTGGTTATCAATTGGTTTGTTTACGGCACTCAATAATGTCAGTTCGCTCCAACAATGCATTGCGATTTTTACAATGGATGAAAATATCGAGCAAAGAATTTGGCTGCAATTTTGTATTGCAAAAAGAATTAAGAATTAAGTTTGAGAGACAATTACTGCACTTTTTGTATCTCAGGAATCAATTCGCTCGACTACCCCTACATTATTCGGTGATCAGACATAATTTATGAGTTTGAAATGCAAACCAGTCAGCAAGCTTTGAAACTGACCTTACCAACTGAGCCGGAACCAAATCAAGGAAGTCGATTTAAATTCAAGACAACAATGACTGTCTTCTTTGACTATTGTGGAAGGTTGGACGGCATATCAAGAATATTTCCTGGGCGTTATGCGGCATTTGAGAGAGCACATGCGTCGAAATAAGCACACCTTCCGTCAACTCACCTTCTCACTTTTCACGTTCCTGGTCAAAACTCAGCTAATGTCCTCGAACAACCAACGTTTTAGCTTAATATGGTTTCCATTTACTTTATTTTTTTATCTCAAATTGCCACTTCGAGGCACCAGCTTTCGATAGAAGAAGAAGAAGGGGAATTTGCAGTGCGCAATGCTCATTTTCAGAAAATGCATCCGAAAAATATGTTGCTGATTAGATTATTCATTGGCTAAAATAAATTACTTTGAGTTGAGTGAGTAAGTTGGATGAATAATACAACATTTTGTAGTGCATTTCGTGTTTGAGACTTAAAAAGGCGAAGTAAATGTACCTATATTTAAAAAATATATGTTATTTCGTTGTAATTACTAAGATCCATGTTTTTTTTGTTTTATTCATTGCACATATTTATTTTTAATTTTTTTGTGATAAGCGATTGTACGTTACTAATAAATACTGTGTAATGTACACGAAGAGATACAATTTCTATAAATCGTAAGGTATCCTGAAACTTGAGAATATATCTGCGGAAGCTGTTGCGGTGCTAGCAACAGTTGGATGGGGGGTTCGTGACCTTCTCCAGCTAAGCTATTTCTCCACCACAAAAATAATTATAGAATGTACAATATTCAAAGAAAATCCTCGGTATAAACTGTTGGAAACTAACTCTTCGCAAATGCTCTTTCAGATGTGCTTGAGAGATACTTTGCACCAAAGCCCTCGCCTTCCACTATTCTTACAGCATAATTGGTCTTTTGTAATGATCCCATCATTACACCTCACTCGTTACCTTAGGTTCTCATTGCTTTGACGTAAGAAACCATCTGAAAATTTCTTAGCAATTCATATTTAACAATTTATTCACTAATAAACAAAACAGAAAATAATATAATAAAATAATATAATATAATATGAACATTAGTATATTATTCATATAGGAAATAATTGCTCTATAGAACATTAAAAATATCTTCCATTTAAAAATGTTTACATACTGTCCATAGCAATCTTGGATCATACAACTTAAGACAAAAAATATCTCTTTCCTTTTATTTACACCAGCTCTGAATGGGTTAATATTTGTTCTGATTCCAAGACCAAAAATGTATGCGCAATCTACATTCTGTAAAGAAGAGTAATTAACATAATATGAAAAATGTTTTAACTTTCAGATATATTCTCTTTTATATTTGTGTCCACAGAGAATATCAAGGAAAGAGTGAATGTTTATTTTTAACTATGTTTGCACTGATTCGATCGAACTTACCACCATACCCCACTCGTGTTGAAGGCCTTCCGCACGATCTGAATACTGATCACTGCTAAAAAAAGAGTAGTTAGAAATAATCAAATTCCTGCAACCATTTCATTTGTGTTCATGATTTTGGTATTATGCAACAAATGCGATGTACTCGTATCTGTGATATATGCAACGTGGGTTGTGATTTAGTTTAGCATGATATGTTTTGATGTAAGATTTTAATTCGGAAAATTACAGGGAAAAATTTATTTGTTTTTAGGAATAGTTTGATTATTAATTAATAGGTCTTAATATATCGTATAAGAACATTTCAGATAGATTTTATATTATTGAACATTTTTTTTTTTTGAATTCAATTCAAATGTATATTTTATATACTCGTACATTTCAACCTTGTTTTGGCTCAGCAGAAACATATACTTATGACTTCAATTATGACTTGAATTTGAAAACATTAGTTAATTGCAGCTTTTTACTATATTATCACTTCTCATCCAGTGTAATCGTTGATAAAGTGTAGTTTTTCGTTAGAATCACATTCCGGCGCTGACAGTTTCGATAATTTCGGCTATCCTAGCCGAGAGATCAATGTATTAGCCGAAATATCGTGAATTTATTATTGATTCGCAATTTAAGTTTAGCAATCAGGCGATCAACTCGCGAAATTAGCCGCCAGATGAAACGTGGGCCGAATAATGTGAGTTTTCAACAATTTACTACTCTGAGTCTCAAAAGATATATTTCTATGTTCCGGAAGGCAACTTTGGAAGCACTTAATGTTATTGCAGCTTCCTATATTCCTTCACCAATGGACAATTTCAGTTCAATCAGTCACAGGACTATCAGAATTTGGATGATGTAACATATATGTATATTGCATGAACAAGGTTACAAACTTTAACACGCGGGGTCATATAATTGCTGATGATTTCGAAAATCACTTCAATGGTTCTCAGAGAGAGGAACATTCTGAAGTTAGTTGTACAACATTAAGGTTTTTGTTGTAGCTAAGCTGAAACATCTGACTGCCAAATGCCAATCTTGCCATAATGCGGGGATTGCCA
>JAHXMU010000101.1:4525036-4574329 GCA_019455685.1 Philornis downsi | reverse complement strand
GCATATGACTCTTGCGACATTTAATGAATGTTTGAGCGGACATTGCAAAGCAGAAGTCAGGAATTTTAAATTTCAAATACATAGTCACATTTAAGAAGATTTTTCAGAAAACCGAAACAATAAGACCCTGCCGTGAATGATTTGCCAACGCTTTGCTAACGACATTAATAAAGTACCAAGCCCGAGTTAGATTTATAAACAATAAGTTGGTAGAACGTTCATATGGCTATCAATACTACACTTTGCATTTTGCTTAGCCTATTCTCTATTATTATAAAATAATATTTGTTACTATAAACTACATATATATTCGGCCCGAATTGAAATTATCGTTTTGGAGATGGATGATCGATCACTTGACAAAAGGCATAGCGCTTTACTAGTTGTATGGCCATTGCGTTGCCAACATCACAAAACACATGCGGCCACATCTGAACAGAGGTTATCATTTTGAGATTGGCAGGGCATTCGCTTTAATATTGTGATATCTGTTTAGTCAATACTTTGTTATCTAATTTAGCAAATACGTGGCCAAAACTGTATCAATTTTTCACATTGACATTGGAAAAGTACTGCACCCTTTAAAATGTATCGCCCTGCCACCTCAATACGTTGTTCATCACAAATATCCGTCTCTTTATTATGTCATGTCCAAAATTTAATAATTTATGCCAAATTGTATTCAACAACTTTAAGTAGGTGTATTAGTTGAATAATATGTCATAACTTACCAGTATACGTTGTAAGCACTGTCCGTACACATTAAATGCTTGCCGAAATAATGTCAAGCATTGTTATATTCAATTGCAAAATTATTTGACATTATTTGAAGTCACAAATTCTTGATAACGATTCTACGCCCACACAACACTTTAAGCAGCATAAAATCAATGCTCTTCAATTAATTTAATAACAAAAAAAATTCATTTGATTCCATTCATCCCCTAAAGTCCTTTGCTTTCTTACCACCACTAAATCCATTAGAGGCAACATTTTCTAGAAATTGTCATCTACTGTGTTTTTGTGCAATCGAAAAATGTCAATTCCTGAAATTATGAACATGATTTGAATTCGAATTTGGCACAGTTCAGAAAACGCTTGAACTCAATACGTCCACAGTTGATGCGAAAATGATTACGTTCGCATATGCCGTAATTTTCCAGCTTTGCATACCCGTTTTCTTACCGTATCCAATTCTCTGCTCTCTCTGCTGAAAAAGTCCGAAATAAATTGTGAAAAAGTGGAAACATAGTGTGGAATTGATTTATTGGTGTTTAAGTTTTTTAATAACGCAAATCGTTTTCCCCCTTCATATCTTCCTTATTACTGCTGCTGTCGTTGGCATCCATGCATGTTTGAAAATGCAGGGGTTGTGAAAATCGTACGCTTCAATAACTGTTTGGTTGCACACTCGTATTCCGGAAGAAGCGAAAAGGGAGAAGTATTCAATTACATTTGAAATCTGGTTATTCAGTGGTATGGACGGCAAAGGATCGTCGTTAAGTTGTTAAGTTTATGGATATCTTTTGTTTAAATTCGAAATCGTAATTTATATTCATCGCTCTGATATTCATCGATGTGAGGGCGGAGCGATACCGAAAAGTATTCATTAACGAGAGAGGCAATACAATTTTCAAGTGGTTACGTTTTTATAAAGTTCAACATGTAGTAAAATTACAAAAGGGGCCAACCCAGTTGTGCAATCGTTAATTCTGTTTTGGGACATTTATTACCATTTCATTTGCATAAAGTGAGTACTACCGAGTGTGTAGTAAGTACACCAAATATATTGATCTAGAAACGAATAAAAAGTGTTTTTTGTTTTTACATGCTGTGCACAACTGGTCCAATTATTAACTTTGCTGAAATAAGAAGAGTCACAAATCAATAGCACAGATATTTTTGGAGTAATAGCAGAATAATTTAAAGCAAATTATATTTATATAGTTTTCATAAAAAACGATGGCTGTGTTAGTACGAATATCATGGGCGTTTGTTCAAAGTCATAATAGATTTTCGGAAAAACGCTGAAGTCGAATGTTTTGCAATAATAAAGAAATTATATGCCGGCAACGGCACAGTGATTACAACCCCGATTACATTAAAAAGTGCAAAAATCTAAACAAATGCCAGAAATTTAAGAAACTTTGGAAGTGATAAAAACTTCCTCTTTTTATGCATAATACATCGTCGTAGCTTGTTTTTCCTAGTGAAATAAGTATTTAGTGAAGTAAATTTTTTGTATTGTTCAATATCCATTTATTCAATCAGATACGTCAATCGCTATGCAACATTCTCGTGAACATCCAATATGTCTTCTAATTAACGAACGAAGTTAAGGATAATGTGGAAAAAGCTTTCATTTCTTCGTAACCGGAGTGGACAAGTACATTGAGTGAGCAAGTACAGGGTGGCGCGCGAATCGTGTTACTGTCATCTGTCAATAGGGACCATTATTTAAAGATGTTGAAGGAGTTATTTTTACCCAGAACTGCGCCAAATACGTGTCCGTTTCAGCAGCGTTTGGTTCCAGCAAGATGGAGCAACTGCACACATAGCCAAACCGGTTATGGCGGAGCTTCAACGAAAATTACCAAACAAATTAATATCCAGAAACTCCACATTCCGCTGACCCCTAAGGTCACCTAACCTGACTGCGCCAGACTTTTTTTATGGGGTTATGTCAATCAAAAAGTACAAAACGAAACCAGATACAAAACGAGTACAAAACGAAACCAAAAAATTTAACTGAATGAAGGAAACGATCCCGCAATGAATAATTTTCTGATCAAGTGTCGCATATGCGTGAATGAGCATGGAGATTATTTACGGTCTATCATCAACAAAACCAATTAGTTAAATAATATAAAGTTGAATTTTCTATAGTTAAAAATGTCTTCTTCTTTTAAGAACTTTTTAGTAACTAACCCTAGCTGGTGGTCGGTCCCTTACAAATACTCATAACTTGGTCCTCACCTATCTATCGACTACCACTGTACATTGTTTGCACTTGATAGTGGAAATGTTAGATAAATTCAGAGAAGGTCTTATTTATCAAAAGATGGATTTGGACCTTTTATAAGTAATCTTTTTTTCTACCGTACCAATGTGTTCCATTGGCAAAACTTGCTGGTCATATTGTCACAGCTAGTTAAGTGGGCGTGTCAGAAACTTCTTCTTCTCATATTCATCTTCTCATTTTTTAAAAATAAAGAAATATAACATAATTTAATGTAATTACCTAATCTTCATTACTCTATAAAGCAAAAAAAACATTATTTGTACAAGACTTTGGCATGGTTAGGATGATCAACTCTAGGTCGAATATGCACCGTTTTGTCCGATAACTTGTTTTCAGTATAAAAATAATTTCATTATGTATTTCTCACAGCATCCATCGTCTCTATTGGCGAAAAACTAGAACAGTCGATTTTTCACCAGCAAAATCATTCGCCATAGACAGGAACAGGCGATAATCGCCGCTTATGTAAGCGGTTCAAAATAGTTTTTTGTGCAATATTTAGCATCTGGGCAATCGAACAAAGGCTTATATGGCGGCCTGACTTGATGATTTCTATCGACGTTTTCGACAATTGGCCTTTCAGAGCGTTTTACATCTTTGACTTTTTAAGTACTAGAACAGAATCGACGAAGCTAATATTGCGCACGACTGGCTGTTTCAGTATCAGGACCATAAACTATATTCTCATTTTCAGCCGTTTTCGCCTTTATCGAAGAAAAACTGTTTCTTCGAGACACGCTCAAATAATACCGAGTCAAGAAAACACAAAACTGTCTGATTAGTTTTTTGAATACGAAATCCTTGTAACGTCATCTAGCGTAACCCGATTACACTAAACATCTGAACGGTTGTATCAAAAGTTGTCTTCCGACAGGGTGCGATAACAAACTCCATTGACCGTACCATGGCAATCATTTTGCACGAGCATGGCTCACAGGCGGGGAAAGTTCGAAATCGGGAAAGATCAGCCCAGTGAGAAAACAACCTGCCCGTACAAAATAGAAATATTCTAAATGAGATGTTTTAAAAATGCTATTTATTTTCAGTGTTTATTCGTTAATTAAAAGCAATGTACTGTGGTATGGTAGATATACTGTCATGATCTGTCCAACTAATATAATTTCTTAGCAGACTGACCTAACTGAGAGCGTGAAAATTTAGCCCAATTATGAATGAAAGCTTCCTGGGAAATTTTTAGACGGGGCAACAATTCGGACATGAGTCCCGTCAACGCATCCTATTACGCTTGAAATGCCATGCTTTATATAAAAATTTAACGCAATTGACAGAGATGCTCCTCAAATATATTTATTACTTCTGTCAAAATTTTACTGAAGGTGATTTGTGCCACAGACACATCAGAGTCCTTCCCCACACCCGTTTGGTACCCACCTTCGGCGGTGAAACTGCAACTGACTGTCCCTTTAGTGGAATATGTGGTCTTAACATATCCAAAAGATAAATAAAGGCTGGTTTATTTACCCTGTAATATTTTTCAAATCAAAAAAACCTTTTTTTTTAATTCAATTATAGTACTTTTTAAGGAATCTACTTACAAAGTTTGCGGTAGCTCAAATGGATTGGTGGCATCACGAAATATTTTTCTTGCTAACCTCTGTTCATTCTTGTCCAGCACTTCACTTTCATCGTTTTCTTCTTCAACTAACATTACACTAAACATTATTTTCTTTCTTTAACCTCTTTTTTCACTCCGAACACTTTTACTTTTAAAATTTATAAAATTAAATTGGTAAATTTTTCAAAATTATTTTTCAAAATTTTCAATTAGATAAAAGAAGTAAAACAGCTGACTTCGAATGCTTCGAATTCTCTCTCCCTTCCCAGACTGTTCAAAATTGGAGGATTTTATTTTTGGGAAAAACTTATTTTCTGGGAATTCATTTCCTGGGAGTTTTAAGAATTGGGATGATTAAAAATTTTTAAAATATCAATTTTCACTTGAAAAACGGGCTAAGTCAACACATAATCTATAATAGAAGAGCGATTCTGAGACTCCGACTTATGTGGTAATCGGTCGGCCTAATGTCAACTACATTATATAAAGTAAATGGCATAAATTGGCCCAGCAGGGGAATATGTGTCCACTCAAAGACTGAATTCAGCTTTGGAATTACTGCCACTTCATTAATTGAAAGCTATATATATGGCGGTAATTAATGGATACCGCAAAGAGCCATCGCACTTTTCAAGGGACCATCTTAATTTTAGGCTTTGTTATAATAATAAAAAATGCCAACTTTCCTGAAAAACATTATCAATATAGTTTTTGGCATGCCCTCTTATCTGACGATGAGTTGGTTCATTGTCTTCGTCACTGTGAACAGCGATCGATATTATCTGGTGACTATATGTTGCCTGTCAGACCTCTCTGTCCGATTATTTCCATTATTTTTGGCACAACCAATAAAGTTTGTTTAAAGATTAACCTTCTTTAAAGATAACTTATTTTAAATTTGGTCCATCCGAACGTTCCAATTTTCAATGATAAATGTTCTAATTTCTTAGTTAAATCCGACTTATCCATGTACCTATAGATTTCGGACATTATGTAGCCCCAACGAGCTTTTATTGGAACCAAAGCTCGACATCACGGCCCAAGTATATCCATGACGAATAGGCAAACAATGCTCGACAGCATTATTTCATATGTCATAAAATCCCAACTGGAAAAAGTAACTGGGAATGTCTTTTTAATGTTATTACTTTCGAACATACTCGTATGTTATTTTGGAATATCAATATATATGAATATTTTTCAAATAAAATTGTTGCAATATGAAACAGTATTTCAGAAGGAACTGACTTAGTAATAATGGGTAAAGTCTATTTAAAGTCTTCCAAAATATATATTAATTTTTAAGACTTGGCAAAATGTAAATGGGCTTGATCTAGGACGACATGTAGATAAAGAAAACAAAATACAAAAATACTGTCCTTGTATTTATTTATTTATTTATTTACTGTTTTGTATTTAGGACTTTTCTAATGAAATCAATTTGTTATGCCTTGGCAACGAAATGTAGGATTGAAAATGGGTTATGTTCATCAAAAACGCCGTACCTTGCAAATATGAAGCATAAAATAATATACGAGTAGGAGAAGGAGGTTGAAACTTATTTTTGGCTTTGCAAGGTTGAATCAGAAATGTTGATGCAAATGACATAGGTTTTTTAATGGAAATCTTCCACTTCGAGGTCAATTTTTAAAACGTGGCATGTTACAACTATAGACACTTATTGCTACTATGTTGACGCTGCTGCAAAATCGTTTATATTTTATAAAAAAATTTAGTTATCAGTTTTGGCAAAAATAAAAAAGAATCATTTAAAATTCGAATCATTAAAGTTGATTTCGACTCTTGCAATATTTCCTACAAAAAATCGTTTCGATTTAAAGAACTCCATTGCAAACTTAGAAGGATGGTGTAAAGGATGTAGAAAAGGATGTAGTGAACTAACCCATACTCATAGGTATTTATACATACATACGCTACTTAACTTTATATGCATATACTGTATTGACGTACTAGCATATGTAAATGTCTACAAGCATACCATGTCTACGAGGTGTGAACCCCGTCGGACAATAAACAGAAAAAAACGACACATTCAACATGTAATAAATTTAATGGACTTGATTTCCCCTTCTCAATCATATGTACTCGTGCATTAACATAATAGCCGATTTTACATGACAACAACGAGCACCCATTAAACGCTCAACTCCACAACGGAGTGTGCAAAGTGCAGCGCCTGCCCACCAACTGACTCTGTGGGAGAAAGTCAGCGGTGTTGCAATACAGCATAGCATGGTGCAGCATAATAATTATCGAATACTTGAAATTGTGCGTAAGGGTTGCACAGCTGAGGCAACATTGAGTGTACGATGGGCCACTGCCAGCATATAAATATTATATCTTGTAGGGACACCACGAGTATTATCCTGGGACCATTAACGGCAATCTCGATGATTATTTTCATTACTGTTGCTGTTTTGTTATGGTGAAATGTTGTTATCTATTTCCTGAAATCTCACAAAGGCATACAAAGACTTTGCTATCAATAAAAACAACAATGTTGATTTTCCTACAACCACATTATCAGCAGGAATCATCCTAGATGAGACGAAGAATGTTTGCTTCTGGTGAGAATTTCTCACCACTAAACGTATTCATTGAGCCTTCGCAAGGGATGATAAATCGGAAATTAAAAATCCACGTAAGATTATTTTTTGTTTTCACGGTCGTGAAGTCAATTGTTTTCCCTAAGAAGGATTGAGAAATATATTAATATTTTATTCACAAAATCTATTTATTTATCACTGTTAAAATTAATTCCTGAGCGAAGTCAAAACATTTGATGCCTTCACAATTTCTAAGTCAAGTAAAAAGAAATTATGACTTTTTATTGAAACATTTTGACATTTATACATAAATTCGTTTATATACCGATAACGATTATGGTAAGAGAACTGTACTCAAAACAGTTTCTTCCTAATTTAATTTTTTTTTTCGAAAAAAAAAATTATTATTTAACAGGAACTAAAACAACCAAAACCTATGTTCATAATTTCCTACAAAATTTATAAATGAAATTCATTGAACAAATATTGGTCTCATAATCTTGCTTGTTTCAAAATGGGTAGTATTTCTAATTGGCTAGTTCCTACTATTCAATTTCAATTTCACCTCGATAAATTTTCAACTTTGACGGTCTTCGAATTTTCCTGCACTGGATTGTCGATGTAGAAGCGATATCATATTGATGGACCAACAATATCATCATCATCATATTTCAGTCGCTGTTTTTTTTATGAAAACGCAAATTTATCATGAGGACATGTATACAAATGATTCATTAAAGTGTTGGCCATCGCTAACTACTACTTTTCCCCATCTTTCTGGCAAAGCTTGAATTCCGCCATGGTAAAACTATTCATCTTTTAAGGCTATCCACGAATCTAGTCATTCCTTGATGTCGTCATGTGAGTGTGCCATCGAACGGAGCAAGTAATAATCGGGCGGTACAAAATCTGCAGAATATGGCGGATATTGTAAGACTTCCCATTTCAGCGTTTCCAGGTTGTTTTTAACGGACTTGGCCATGGGAGGCCGACTGTTGTCATGCTGAAGAATCACTTTTTAGTGCTTATCTGCGTATTGAGCATTATTTGAAGTTAATACTGATCCCCAGTAATGGTTTCGCTTGGTTTCAACAGCTTGTAATAAATAATACCGACCTGTTCCCACCAAATACAGGGCATAACCTTAGCAGGGTAAACATTCGGCCGAGACGGCGATGTAAAAGCATGACCGGGCAGACTCTGTGACCTTTTTTTCTTTGGACTACTGTAATAAAGTCATTTGTCATTATCTGTTACAATACGATGAAGAAAATCATTCCTTTTTTGTCGCTGAAGCAGTTGTTCACAGGCGAAAAAATGACACTCAACGTTCCTTGGCTTCAACTTATAAGGAACCCAAATTCTTTGCTTTTGAATCATTCCCAATACATGTAATCGCTTGGAAATTGCCTGGCGGGTAACTTCTAATACTGAAGCAAGCTCTACCTGCTTTTGACATAGATCCCCATCAAGCAATGCTGTCAATTCAGTGTTTTCGAACGTTTTTCGTTTTCCTTCGCGCGAACGGTCGTCAACTTCAAAATTACCATCTTTAAAGCGACAAAACAAATCTCGACATGTTGTTTCACTTAAAGCAGCATATCCGTAAACGTTTTGAAATTCTGGATTAGCTTCAGTCGCCGTTTTCTTCGATTGAAAAAAGAAAATCAGTACTTCCCGCAAATTATGATTATTTGACACAAAATCACACATATTCACACACCCAAAAGGATATCACTATTGTGTCAAGGCATTATATTTACCACATGCCTAAGCTCCGCCCATGACGTTTAGGTTATGATACAATCGAATTAGATCAACTAGCACTCACAGGTGGCACCATCTATTGGCAAGCAGCGGCAACTTAGTTGCGCACCTATACGAGTATATGCCAAAACGGTGATATCGTTTCCATATAATAGTAATACGTTTTCGGAAAACTACTTTTTGTCAATGCAATAGATCTTTTTATTTTTATATCCTCATCTATAGGGATGGATGAGGGTATAATTATATTGCGGATAATTTGCCGAAACTCAGCATTTCGCTTCGCTTAATATAAATTATGATATTGGGATAGCATATCCCAATCATATTATCCACCCCAAGCAAATAGTCTGAATCCAAAAAATAATTCTCTATCACAAACCTTAAAATTTCTGGCCTAACCCACTGAAAATGTTCATACCATTGATTTCTCCTAGATCCTAATCCAGGATTGCAACTGCAACCTCATCTGTTCTGATACCTCCCACGCAAGTAAGCGGACTCGACGATATTTACATTTGCCCCAAAAATTCCGATGTAGTGTGCTCCATTCACCTAAAATTAGATGAATTGTTGAATCGACTGTCACCCTTATTAGTTGTCTTTCTCAAAGTTAAGAGGTGCACATCGATTTAATTTTGATAACAACCTTCCGTTTTACTTATACAAAATCCCATATGATCACAAATTATGGAAATATCAGTGTCATTTACAAATCTGACTACCTCTTATTTATTTTAATTTTCAAAACAATGAGAAAAAATCATTCAACAGTGCTTGAGAAAAATATGTGGATACCTAAAATTTTTTTAATGAAGGAAATGAACTCGGAGCCTTTGAACTCGGGTCCAATCGACTTCGACTCCTTGCACATTTGCTAAACTCCGACTCCATATCCCTGGTTCTATCCATTATTCTCAGGATATATTATAGATTTTATATTTACTTTTTCGAAGTAGAGTTACTTCTTTATTTTCCTTAGGCGTATGTTTGAAAACGGGAAATACAAACGCAATTTTTAGGATAAGTGCCCGTTACAATTTAGCACTTTCTCACCACCCAGCAAATAGGTAACGCATTTGAACTTGGAAAATTCGAGCAGCGCTAAAATATGGATCAGTTGTTGACCGTATTCAACTGCACAGTTCCTTTTTGTTCAAAATCATTAAAATTCTATATATTTTAGTAATCATGCTCACATCTTCCTAAGTTCCTCGTTTATGGTTATCCATTTAGTGGTTTCAAAATCGCCGGTTTGTCAGCTGTTAAATACCTGTCATCTGAAATGTTATTTATTTAGTAAATGATTTCCCAATTACGAATATATATCGTTTAACAACCAAAGGACGCGTAAAAATAGTTGAAACTTAGTACAAAATCGGTGATTTAAACGTTAGCATTTTCCATGCATTACGGGGTGATTATGGTCGTCATAATTGACTCACTGTGTAAGGAAGTGACAAGCGTATAAAGAAATTTAAAGAGACTGGAAGCGTTACGAATGTGGTGAGGCCTGTGCATCACCGCAATATACGCACTGCCGAAAATATTGCTGCTGTTAGTGAAAGTGTGTCGAACAATCCGAATTTGAATTCAGACCGCTATGGCCGTATGATAACCTACTTTTTTGGGCTGCAATTGAAAATTATGAACTGGAAGACATGTCGTTTCAACAAGACGGTGCCACGAGCCACACAATTCGACTGTTTTTTGCTTTACGAAATTGCTGTAAGTGGTGGAGAAGTTTCCAGAAAGCGTAATTTCAGGTTTTGGCGACGTCAATTGGCCAGCAAGATCGTAAGACTTTTTTGTTGAGCTACGTCAAAGACGTATTTACGCGAAATGTGCGAAAAAGTGGTCTAAAACTACTTCAAAAGGATCCACTACTTCAACCAATCCGGAGGCGATCATTTAAATGAAATTGTCTTCGTACGTAATGGCAACGTCTAAGCATTATAGTGAAATAACAGTTTCATCGAAATCATAGCTTTATGTGTGTTTTATTTAACTTTACTTTTGAAACCGAAAAATGTTACTTTTAAATCTGCCAAATATTTTTGGACAACCAAGATATACAATCACCAAATATTTTTATGCAGTTACGATAAATGAATTCGCTACTTGTACAGTTAAGATGTCGGAAAATGATCGTAATTTGCTTTTTTCGAAATATGTGCTTTTTTTCAGATAATAAAAGCAGTTCCACAAAAAGACAAGCAACAGTGATGTGTGCATATTTCAAACAAGACTAAAATCGCATTTGTTCGTTATTTAGAGGAAATAAATCACTTCTCTGAACCAAATACAACCGGTTTTACGACCTCGCTCATAGAGATAATGGTGTACTCGTACATCATTTGGTACGAGAATCAACACATCAACTTCTGTCAGGTGTATTGTCTGAAATCTATCTTTATTGAACTTACTTTTGTAGCAAATTTTGCCAATTTATAAAAATACGAAGTCAAATAAATACCCTATCATTAATGATTTGTTTTGCGTTATTTGCGTTAGTTTGTAAATTTCAAGATAAAGTAATAATTTGATGCTGATACTGTTAACACTATTTTGCGAAATACGTGCATTGGATAAAGTAAGTCTACGAATGACGTGCGGTGATGGGTCGTAGTTTCACATATCAGAAAACGACGTTTTATTAATTTAAAACTTGTTACAATATCCTATAAGGGCTATTTTGCTTCTTGTTTTTATTTCCATTTTCCTAAATTAAATTTTAAATGTAAATTTTAATAAACAAATAATGGTGTTATAAATGACAGTAAGATGCGAAGTGATTGTAAGATTGTTGAGTTAAGTGAGAACTGCTGGGAAAACATTCAGCAGAAGTAGTGAATTAAACCTGGGCGTGAGCAATTGCAAAATTGTGAACAGATCACCACCTGATTGCAGCTACGCATGAGATTGATCAGAACGGAAAATGTACGTAAAAAAATGTACGCAAAGAAAGTTACACGTCGCTAAGCAGCATATTCCCAAGATGGCTATAGCCTACTCAAAAAAACTCTCTTCACTACTGCAACAAAACGCCAATGAGCCTGAGTCACAGGGGCAACATATTGCGCAATCTATGGCATTTGCTGCAAAACCTGTACTTTGGTATGAAAAATCGCACCCAGACAAAACTTGTTGCGATGAAGAATTTCGCGTATTTACTGGGGAAAGGAATGGTGCAAATAGAGCAACGCTGCAGTTAATTGTAACGCGTGTCGTTAGAGAATGAGGAATAAGAAGAAGAGAAGAGTGGGCACCCTGATGTTTCTGATGTGAGGATATATTCGCACACAGATATAGGGATAGAGGTGAAGGCCGAGAATTGTACAAAAAAAAAATTAAAAGTAAGGGGTATGAACATGGCTTCACTCCTGTAAGGTAAGAGATGGAAATCCGGTGACAGATACGCAAAGTGTACTGCAATTATTGCATTTTTACAAGCTTCTAGCTCCGGAAGGCAGCACGAGTAAAACAATCACAACAATTACGGACGATAACATATATAGCCCAGCTCCGAGGCAAAACGAGGTCAGAATAGCAGTATTGCGGCTTAAAAACAATGAAGTTGATGACCTGCCAACAGCGCTATTTAAGGACGGTGGCGGAGATGGCAGGCTTCAACTCCTAAATACGACTTGCCTAAAAAATGCATGCCTGGTGATTGAAATTCCTGATCCAAGTGTGTAAAAACTATCGCGGTATCAGCTTTTTACTCATTGCTTATAATGTCCTGTCCAGTGTGATAAAGGCTAAAGTCGAATCTATCTGACCTAATTGGGCCTTATGAGGGTGGCTTTAGACCTGGTAAATAACCACCTGACCAGATATTCACACTATTGCAAATTGTGGTAAAGACAGAACAAAACCAGGTCGTCAATTATAAAACTACCTTCGACAGTTTCGCACGACAAAAAACTGTGTCAAATCACAAAGTTTCCGCGTAGGTTATACGTTTTCTTAGAATGCTGCTGATTGGCATGAAGTCTTCGGCGAAGATAGGCAGAAATCCTAGTAATCATTTTTGCACCAAACGGGAATTAAGACAAGGCGTCAGAAAACTGGGAGATGTGATTGGAACCCTCTCAAGCATTGAGAAGGAATTAGCAAAGTGGGTCTGGTGCTAAGCAAAAAAAAAAAAAAATAAATAAATAAATAAATAAAAAATATTATGGGGTTGTGGACGAATTCATTTACCTCGGTTCCACTATAAACGAAATAAATGGTGTCAGTATGGATATTAAGAGGAGAGTATTACTCGCTAACAGATGTTAATTATAAAGCTTTCTCTCGACAAACAAAAGTCCGACGTATAGTTGGTCTTAGCTGATGTACGTATGGTGCAGAATTCTGGGTTATCAAACAAGCGTATGAATCAGTGCTGGAAGTCTTCGACAGGAAAATACTCCGGAAAATATGTGAGCCCATCATCGTTAACGAAGAGTATTGGCGTCGCATACACAATTAGCTGCACCATCTATATACCGACATCGGTCAAACGGATCTATATAAGACGACGGCGTTGACTAGGCCATATTGTGCGAAGAGGACAACCAAGAAATACCTGACCGGAACTTGGTGTGACGAATTTGAGAAGAAGCGCAGAAGACCGAAGCGCTTGCAATTAGTTTCTAAGCGCGGCATATAATAGATAAGTATGTCTATTCTAATCGCCATTCTACGTAAGTAAATGGGTTGTAAAGATATTCGGCAACATAAAACTGAAAATTGAACCAGTATAGAAATTTTATCCATTTGAACTGACGCTGAATAAGTCCTTTTGCGTTGTTGTAAAAATGTGAATTGTGCCATAAGGGGTTTGGTTAGATGATAAGTTCTTATCAAAAAATACTTTGAATTAAAGCACAATAAAAAAAAAAACGAAATAGAAACTTTCTGAAGCCCAACGTTTGGAAAATGTAGAGAGATTATCAATTTTCTGCATGACAACATCGCCCATTTTTATTCTTAGAATTCGGTTTACCAAACCGCCGATATATGCCAAATTTGGCAGAATTTGATTGATTGAAAGATATGGAGATAAAAATGTATATGGCAGGTAGCATACGGGGTGTGGTTTTTAATTTTCGAAATCGGTCAATACTCGTTAATAAAAATCCAAGATTCTAATTCGATTCAAACATTAGTGTGACAAAGATCCCAAACTTTTCCTGGACTTTCTAAGTGGTACCTCAAACATAAATTCATTTTTGAAACCCCGTTTCCAATGGAATAATCCCCATAATTGGCTTACTAACATTTCGATCATAAATTGTTGCCAAAAAATAAGTGCGTAAGTGAATGTTATTACTGCACCGGTCGTCAATTGTATGTTGTAGTGAACTAATGGCATTGTAGATAACTGATTCAATATTAACAGCCTGCAATTGTTTTTAATATTCAATCACAAAATAATAACCGATTCTTAAAAGATTAGCGTGACTTTGGTTTCTAGTAAAAATTTATCTTCCACTGAGCCAAAAAGTGCAGAATTTAACAAGAGGCCGTACTTTTATATTGGGATCGAGGAGTTTATAAATTGCGTTCTCTTACTATCTGTCACTTGTCGTTTCCAGCTAAAACAATAGGAACAAACCGGTAGCCTAAAAAGCCACTCATTTTTAATAAAATCTATTATCAGAAAGACAAGGAAAAGTAAGAAGCGGAACCCCCAAATGTTGAAATTGTCAAACATTATAGTGATCATGATTTAAGGATATACCTATACACTTGGCTCTTTACAGAGAAGGTGTCCGTACATAATTAGCAGATGTTCTTGACAAATATAGAACTTACATCACTGCCATAAAAGAAATGTGATGGACAAAAAAGGATGCGATCGATGTAACACTCGTAACATCTACTATGGCTGCTGTGAAAGATAATATGAATTCGGATGCGGACTTGTAGTGAGTGGAGTCTTCGACACCTTATTTCACAATTTAGACTTGTAAGCGGCCATACAGCCGAGATTCGCATCAATGCGAAATATTACTTTGTTGGTTTGTTATGCGCACACGTTGCGAGATTAAGTCCAAACATCAACACCTTAAAAAAACGGTTTCCGGTAGGTTTCTTTAGGCGCAGCGTATAACATGATGATAATCGAAACCGTAAAGACAGCGGTGGAAGACTGATCACAGGCACACAAAGTATACTGAAATTATGGGGAGAACATCTCCAAAAACTGTTAGTACCCAATTGGAGACATCGTACCAAATATTGATGAGATCATAGATAGTGCAGCAGGCTAAAAAACAACAAGGCTGTTAAGAACTGGTGTCGATGAGCGGATAATCAGGATACATTGAATTACGATCCTAGTTTGTGTACTAACTATAGCGTTATCAGTCTTATATCCTACAATTGTATGATCCTGCCTAATGAGATATGTTAAAAATTAAAGCACTTCCTATCTGACCTGATTCAACCAAATCAGTGAGGCTTAGGGCTACTAACTCTAACCAGATATTCATATTATGTTAAATCGTGGGGAATACTTAAGAAAAACTGGTCGAATCATACAATCGTTTCGTTGTGTATACAGTTGCCCGATGCGGTAAATGTTGTATGATGATTTACAACAAACGAGGATTTAGAATATTATTTAAAAAAAAAAACAATATCGGCTTCATATGAATCATTAACTGTATACCGACAATGAAGTGGCCAAGCGCATCATAGTATGGTGATTACGTTGGTGTGGTGAAGATGGGTGAAGACCAAGGCGCTTGGGATATACCAGATAATAAGCCATTTTCTATATCACCATCGCCGCGAGCCATGTTCATGCATGATTTTCTCGTAGAAATTCCACTTTATAGAGGTGATGATAGATTGATCGAGATGATTGATATGGTAGCGGGGAACCCTCTAATCAATTTGATACCTTTCTCGCTGTAGTTGTGGAATGTAAACGTTGGACTGTATTACGAATTATCCAATTGCGATGATCTTTAGGAGGACCAATTTCACAGGTGGTTTCTACCAGAGAACTGAAAATTGGAACTTGTAATTTGGATCATATGAAATTCATGTGAAATTACATGTAATCAAATTGATATTGCAGAAATTACAAGTGGCGATAAATAAAGGATGAGAATTAGAATTAGTGGCAATACAAAGGAGATTTATTGAGGCAACGAGTTGTGTTTACCAGTTGAGATCTGATTTTTAAGTGATTTTTTCTTATTACAAAACTTTCGACAACAGTTAAATTCATATGTTACAATTCAGAATTCAGTTACATTTAGTACACATATTTTCACTCAATGGAGTTATGTAACACTTCAGGGGCAAAAATTTGAGTTCATTCACAAT
This sequence comes from Philornis downsi, assembly GCA_019455685.1. Lineage (NCBI taxonomy): Eukaryota > Metazoa > Arthropoda > Insecta > Diptera > Muscidae > Philornis > Philornis downsi. Next base: position 4,558,068 of record JAHXMU010000101.1, on the reverse strand, counting down.
AATATTCTTACAAAAGTATATTTTAATGTACATACAAAAGAAAGGTCAATTTTAATATAAATTCAATGGTAAATTCAAATATGTATACAATCTTAAAATTATGTCTAAAATATTGAAGTTAAATTCACATTCCACATTAAAGTTAAATTAATAATAATTGGAACACATTGAGCGAGTATGTTCCACATAAAAATTCTACTTAATTACACTGAGCAACAAATTAGTGATAATTACCAGAGCACCAACGGCAGCAAAAAAGTAATGTTTCTTTCAATAGATAGCCATATTTATGTTTATAAATTTTTATTTTTTAGTTTTTTTTTTTACGTGAAAATTCGAATCGAAAATTAGGACCCATAAACTTAGTTTGCGGTCAACTTTCCTTTACATTTTGTTGAGGTTTTTATTACTGAAAGAACGTACCCAGGAAAGAGTGGTATAATACTAAAACGTTTACAATGCAATTTTTACATCGCGTTTTAGAAAACTGCCTGCCAAATGGTTATTTTGTTCACATTTCATGTAGTAGTTTTTCTCCTACTTCAAGTGCAGCTTTCTTAAGAATAGGACGACGACAAAACACAAAATCCAAACACTCCAGATTATTAGACCACAAAGAACTCCCGTCGTAATACTTTGTTCCTATGCGTTAATCTAGCGAAGTTAAATGGAAAATTGTGTTCCACATAGAGCTTTGGGTCTGTCAAAGCAAATCCTGGGTGTCCAGCATACATTTTTTTTAATACAGGCCGCGCCAGCAGAATAGGTTCAAACATTTTGACGGAAACAAACTGCAGAATAATGCAACGGAACGTTGTGCCATTATTTTTATGTTGCATACAAAACGTTTTTAAGAATAGAGCAGAAAAAATGAGTGGAAATATTTACCGTACCACTGTGGCGACTACTTTTATTTGCCTCGTCAAAAATGCATACATTAAATATGCCTCATCAGAAAAGGTTCAAATAAAACAGTAGCAATTTTTATTATAAAAATATTTTTTTTTAACATTAGTTTTAATTTTAACAGTAAGTTTATCTAAAAGTAATAACTTGTACTTCCGCCTTTGCTTAAAATTATCTCATAAATGCGTTTAGGCATAGATTTGTACAGGGACGTGATATATTCTAATTTAATCTCATTCCAAGCTTCTTTTGTCGCCAAAATTAAAGTGACTTTATCATCAAATTGTCGACCGGACGACGTTCTCGATGATGTTAAGGTCTGGCAAGTACGGTAGCCACTCCAAGCCATTGACGTTTTGCTCGCTTATCCATGGTTTTACAACCCTTGCATTGTGGATAGGAGCATTACCTTGTTGGAACGTCCATTGTAAGGGTCCAAAAATGTTAGAAAAATCTGAAAAAGCCTTTTGGAGTAATTTAATCCAATTGCGATGTCATTGAATTAAAATGGTTGTGTTTGGTTTACTTAGAAGATAAACTAACCTATAGAGAACCGTAATTAATTTTTCCACAGTCACCGTAAAGTGGTTACAGAACAAACCGCGATAATAAATAACAAACACGTAGTGGGACAAAAACAAATTCACTCCGGTTTTGTGAGCTGTATACACGTCTTATTTGTAGAAGCATATTAGATATGCCATCTTGGGATATTGATTTAATAGTAAATTCTACTATTCTACAAGTGTAGAAAAGCAAATGTAGACTAATAGTCAGGACTGACCATACAATACCATGAAACATTTTTTTCGAGAACATACCTTTATACATATATCGTATCCCTCCGGTCATGTTTGTTTGTTTGCAAATACAGTTGCTTCCCTTGACAATCGGCAGTTCTGCCAAACAGCTCATTAATTGAAACCAGTATAAAAATGCCAGTCCGGTAAATTGACTTACATATACTTTCACCCAACATCCTTTAGCGTTGCCGCAATAGAGCGAAAGAGGGCAATCAAAGAATCGACGTGGCAATCAAGCCCATTTTGATGCGTGGTAAATTATACTGAATGATATGCATTTATATGTGGGTAAAATTGTGTATTTTGTATAGGAGTTACCAGAGAGGGCGTGATCATTCGATTAATATTTTCGAAACTTACGAAGCATTACAAGGAATACAATTGCAAAAAAAAATTAATTACTGCGGTCTATGAATTAAAAGTCAAAGAAAACAAATTAAGTTTCGTTGAGTCGATCAATTTAGCCAACAGAACAGGTGTGCCATTTTAATTTTTGTGTTCCACATTTTACGAAATTGACTGCAATCATGTAAGAGACATACGAGGTGTGCTAAAAAATAAGGTGCATTTTCAAATTTCGTGGGCTACGTACATTCGACTTTCGATTATTATTTTTTTTCTTTATGTTGGTACACTCGTCTCGAAGATATGTAGACGGTTTTATCGACATAGCATGTTTAGTTTGTTTGTGAGAGGCATAAATAAGACAAGTGTTTTGCTTGTTCGGTGATTCGGTTTTTATCTCCTCAATCGTCGCAAAACGCCGTCCTTTCATGGGTTTCTTCCATCTTGGGAACAGGAAAAGTCACAGGGGGCCAAATCTGCTGAATACGGTGGCTGAGGCATGATAACGGTGTTGTTTTTGGCCAAATAATCTCTCTGAAGCAAAGATGAGCGAGCAGGTGCATTATCTCGATGCAATATCGACGATTGAGAGTTGGTTTCGATGACATAACCATATACCCATGATTCGTCACCAGTTATGACCCTTTAAAGCAAATCTGGATCATCGTTGACTTCATTCAACAGTTCCTGATCGATGCTCATGCGACGTTGTTTTTGGCCAAAATTCAGCGATTTTGGAACGAACTTCGCTTCATGCCCAACATTTCCGAAAAGATTGCATGGCATAAGCCAACCGATATGCCGACATTCTCAGCAGCTTCTGTAATTGTCATAAAAATTTTTTTCACAAAAATTTCCTTCACTTTCTCAACATTTTCATCGTTTGTTGATGTGCTGGGACGTCCAGAGCGAGCGCCGCCATTCACATTTTTTCGACCGTATGCCACTGCCAGCATTTCAAGTGTTTTTGAGCACTTAATTCCATTTTTTATACAAAATTTAATGCAACTTCAGCAGAAAATCGCCGAACACGCAAAACACTTGTCTTATTTATGCCTCTCACAAACAAACTAAACATGCTATATGGATAAAACCGTCAACATTTCTTAGAGACGAGTGTACCAACATACAAAAAATAATAATCGAAAGTCGAATGCACGTAGCCCGCGAAATTTAAAAATTCACCTTATCTTCTGAACACACCTCGCATCTAAGAATACATTGGTTGAATCGACCATTCGCTTGAGGTATCTGAAAGGACGTGTTTAGTTGGTCAATTGTTTTAAATTCTGGCTAGCATTATAAATCAATGGAAAATTTAAATTGCTCCATTAAATTGAAGTTAGATGGGAAAAATTGAATTTGGAAAATTCAGTTACATTCTACATGTACGATTGGACCAAATGATAAGATGGTCCACCAGAAAATCAGTCAGACGAACGGAAATCGCTCAATCGACTTAAAAAATCACGAAATATCCAGGTTTGTTTTAATATTTCTATCAAGCTCTTACGCCAGCATTTTGTTAATCGTAATATTCAATTTGCGGTTTTCAGCCGAAATGCACTGAGAATATCTACACATTGAATGAGCTTAACTCTTAAACTAGGAAAATTATCGTCAATTTATACTAACCGATCGGTGTAGTTATTTTGTAAATCTTAATCTTCTACTTTTAACTATAGTTTCGATTGGAATGTAGTGCCGACAGTGTTACAAATCAGACTGTAATAGCTAACCGTCCGTATATTTGGCATCTATTTATCGTATTTTTCCCATTGTTGCGACAGTATGTTTACATTTATTAATTTGAATTCATTAAACTGACTAATTCAAATTATAGAATTAGATAATTATTTTAATTAACTAATTAATTTAACTAACTAATTAATTAATCACAATTTATATCGGATTGAGCAACATATTGTTTTTTTCATTTTTTTAAACACACCACTCTTCTGTGCTATATAAACTATATGAATATAAATGGTTAATTATATGTTTTGAACCAGCACAGAAATTTCAGCCTGGTGAACAGACTTGTTCACACCTTCACACAACGTGAGGTGACTGAAGCGGCGTGGCATATCCTTAGCTTCATATTAGCTTTATATTATAGCTTAGCTTAATATTATAACGTGATGAAATCTTCCTATTGGATTTTGGATTAAATCATCTAATTTATATGGGTGGTACCTTAGGATTGCGACAATGCAGTCCATTATCACCCGTAGAATTAACTTCACTAAATACCATATCTGTAATAAATTATATTGAATTTGGTGCAATACAATGAATGATATGACCCAGGAATACATGGCTTGAATTAGGTAATTTGTATGTGAAGTACTGGAAAGCGTTTGTTTACTCTGTTGATTTGCTTTCAAGTTTCACGAATCATTACAATGCAATATAACGAATAGAAACTTAAACCACCGCTGTCTACAAAATAGGAGTTACAATTTTAATGGGAAGTACCAAAAGAGATGCGTCTATGCCCCCATTTTCACCGCCAAAACTTAATTTACCAAACTCATAATGTGTGCTAAATTTCACTGAATGTAGTACAAGATATGAAAGATATGAATATAAGATTATATGGAATAAAAATCGTTTTTGGGGAATCCTAGAGGAAGGGCATAGTTACATGACCAATATTTTCATAGCATTAGCAAGCATTGCAGCCGAACAATTATGATGTGCAGTAAAATAATTTAATTTCTTCAAATACTTGTAGACCAATTTATATTGGAGCTACCGGAATAGTCAAGAAAATGCTGTCCATTTTCCTTCTCAGTCCCCATCTTAGCAAGCGCTTAGCATGTATCAAATTTGACTTTAGTACAATTTAATAAAATATGTGAACCTAAAATCATGTGCTCAAAAATTATCGGCTCAACAACGGGTTAATACCGTGCCCTAAAGTACTAATATAAGTTACCAACATAGTAACGTGTGGGCAGATTAGTCATTACTGCCTCAGCGTTGAAGCAGTAGTAGTTTATATATAGGAAAATCCGTGCTGTTCATTGTGAAATCAGTGTAAGAAGCATGAAATACTGGTCATCGTTAGCACAAGGTGTGTTGGAGAAAACTTCTACGTAAAAAATCCATAAAAATTTTATTGATTGGTATAAACCGGAGAGTTTTCTAGAAAATGAAAGCAACGATTCCTTCATTTACGGCTGTAAAATATTTTGAGAGGCCAAGATGAACACCGTAGTGGTCGACCAATTGAGGTGTCCACGCCAAACACGGTTAAGTAGTAGTAGACACGATTAAGCACAAGTAGCTGAAATGATAGGCATTTCAAAAAGTGCTATACGTACATCGTATTATATATTTATAGCGTTTCCTTTCAATAGTGCAAAAACAGTATCGTAAAGATGTTTCAGTAGAGTGCTTGGCGACGTTTCACCGCAATAAAACCGAATTTTCGCGTCTGTTTATAATCATGGATGAAACATGGGCCCACCACTTAACCACTTCATACCTAAGACAAAGCAACAGTCAAAACAGTGGACTGGAATGGAAAAATCGTGTCCAAAGAAGGTAAAGATTCCATCTGCAGGCAAGGTCATGGCGTCTGTTTTTTGGGATACGCATAGGATTATTTTTATTTATTACCTTCAGAAATGAAAAACCATCAACGGCGAATGCTATACTAATTTATTGCATCGTTTAGATCATGAAATTATGGAAAAAGGCCGCATTTGGCGAAAAAGATGATTTTGTTTCATCAAAACAATGTTCCAGTTCATACATCCACTATTAAGACGGCTAAAATTAATGAGTTAAACTTCGAATTATTCGCGAGATTTAGCTCCTTCGGACTATTTTCTATTTGCAACCTTGAAGAAATGGCTCGATGGTTAAGGATTTGCAAACAATGAAGAGGTTGAGTTTGCGGTTGATGTCTATTATAAGGAGTTTGACAGTGCTTACTATAAACAGGGTATAGAAGCTGTTGAATACCGCTGTAAAAAGTGTATCGAGCTAAATATAAAGACATTTTTTTTAGCTTGGGACCGCTCTCGTAACACGCGTAAAAAAATACAAATGATACAGGTACAGCGTTAAAAAATATACTTAATGTAATAAAAAATTACTAAATTTGATCCTTTTAACTTCTAGTATTTATTTAGAGTGTCGATATCTTTCCTGACTACAGTTCTATAAGTCGGATTACTTTTTATAAAACATATGCCGTAAATTTTCTAGGAAGTATTATATATAAATAAAATGTTCATGCATAATTAGCTAAAGGTTGTTGAAAACAGATATAAAATACAATGTGAGCACAATCCTACGTTATTAAGTCATATGTTTGGAAGGAAACCTGCCCAACAACATATACGAGTATACATATCATATAAGCAACACTTGTTTATTTCCTTTTTTACGATTATTGTCGATACGCCTTACTTCATTTCGCATTGTTCGTTTCGTATCAACTTTATTGGCAAATAGTTGCCACCCATCAACCACCTCAGGTAACACAATGATCTACATTGCGTTTCCTTTGTTTATTTTTGTGATTATCCAACATTTTTTTAAAATCTTTCAGAAAAGAAAGTAATTGCCTTACGTCTTTGGGATTAGTTATATGAACTATCCAAGTTTCATCACCTAGATGCAGTATTTATGTATTATACACGAACGGGTGGCTCACTCCCTTGCTCTCTTTCGTTCCTTTCTCTCTCTCTCTCTCTACCGACTGAAAGCAGATTCATATTCACCAAGTATTGCAAAACAATACAATAGGAAACATTTACCATAAATCTTGTGGCATTAGCAAAAGGTATCAAGTTAAACTTATGTGTTTTTTAAATGCATTTACATGAAAAAGACTGTGTTTCCACCCATAGCTACGAAGAGCAACGAACAGCATACAATACCTGTGAAGCATCAGAATCCTGTAGCAGGACTCTGTGTGCCATAAAATTAAATTCATTCACAAAATTTCAACCATAAATACTAAACAACACATTCATCCATGAAATACACACGCAGTCGGTGTACACTTCCTTGCCTAAGTGTGAGTTATAAAATGACTTTCCGTTTCCTTTGGGTGTGTGTGTTTGTTATAACAGAACCTTCAGTTTGCCTATGCTTGTGTATGTGAGCCTGTACCATGCTAGTAATTGTCCTTATTGCTGTAGTCAGTGGCAGTAGTGGTGGTGTAGTTGAATGTACTTTATTGTTTGTATTTAAATTTTTGGTGTAAATTACTTCGGAGTTTCTTACACTCCTAATGGCCGGAGCAATGCAAAAAGTGAACAATAATAATAATTCTTCTATTATTCCTCTTCCGAATTCTCGTCTTTGTTCTTGTTTTTCAGCAACTTTTATTACAACTTGTTTTTATTACTTATCCTTACGCAACTCTCATATAAAAAGGGGGAGGGAGACCAAAGGAAGCATGTAGATGAAAGTCCTTTTGTTTGGGCTAATGCTCTTTTGCATCGGTCCTATTCAAGATATTGTGTAACCAGTCCTCTGCTAGATGAACACAATGTAAATTTTCTAATCCTTGAAGTTTCCTTCTATTTTTCAGTTGTTTAGTTTTCCAAATAGAGAGATTTGCATCAATGTCATTGTTTTAGGCTTTGTTCGTCCAGAGGGTAAGTTCTACTCTGTTTTCAGTCGCTTCGCATTTGTAGTTCTTGAGAAACTTGTTGAGATGTGTCAAATAAAAAGTCGAAAGATTTTATTATATGTACGCAAAGTAACTTCGCCGGAAGTGAAGGCATATGCATGGTAACAGTTCTAGCGTAAACTCATATTCATTAAAAATTCTTTGCGAAGTACCGAGCTCAAAGTACATATAAGGTAAGGAAGGGTAGAAAATCCAGCATTTCCCATTTCTTATTTGAGAGAGTGTTATACTAAATCTGATGTCATTCATGTTGCGCCTTTTCTAAAGCCTTGGCGTAAATCCACTTAAAATACATAGTATTAGGCTGTTAGAGAAACTGCTGGGTGAAAATCTACCTCCAGCTACACTTTTGTTTTATGAACAATGTACGATTATCGATAAGAAAATAAAAATAGAGCGAAGTAGAGCGAAGTAGTGTTTTTAACTTCCAAACTACTGTTAAAATTGTTACAATTGTATAAAATTATCATTATGAATAAATAACATTTATTTTGCAAGCCTCCTTCAAACCTGCATTGTATTTGGTACAGTTTATAAGTCTGTCCACAAATCAAAGTCTTTTGGAAAGAACGTTTTTCAACAATTTTCGGCCAACTTAAAGTTCAGTCATGGGAAAAATCTTTTAATTGGCAATAGCTTGTACATGACCTGAGCAGGTATGACAGAAACATTTGAGATATATTCGTAAATATATCTTTTCTGCGGAAAACCCAAAAAAAACCTAATTGCCATATACCATCTTTTCTTCGACTACAAAACTGTTTATCTGCTGAACCCACGATTCAGCTTTAGTCATTCAATGAATCAGTCAGTACATTATTGCGTTACTGTCTGACTGACTGATTTTCGCCCAGGGCAAACAACTAATGCCAGCATTTCGAAAATTGGAGTATGCTGGTACTCACCCCTCACACAGTAGATGCACGATAAGAAGGGATTTTTCAAAATTCGTGCTTTTAGGGATAAAAACAGCGTAAAAAGGAACAAATGTGGTACCATTAGAGCTAGAATCATGAAAATTGGTGTTTGTATTTAAAATTTAGGATAAGGGATAAAAAGGGACAAAGTCATATTAAACTGGCATCATAACAATTGATGTCCATGTTGTCCTTCCAAAATAGGGAGAGGATAAGAGGAATTTTTAGAAATTCGTGATTTTAGGGTAAAAACAGGGTAAAAAGTGTAAAAAAATCCGGTCTGGTCGACCAGTTTAAACTGTTAGAGCTAGTCATATTAAACTGGCATCATAACAATTGATGTCCATGTTGTCCTTCCAAAATAGGCAGACGATAAGAGGAGTTTTTCGAAATTCGTGGTTTTAGGGTAAAAACAGGGTAAAAAGTGTAAAAAAATGCGGTTTGATCGACCAGTTTAAACTGTCAGAGCTAGAATCACATTGGTGCCCTATTCCTCTTTAAAATTAATCTCAAAGTAAAAAGGGATTATAATGGTGTCCCTGACCTAAATTAAAGAAGTAAGCGCAGAATTATGAAAATTGGTGAAATGTAATTTTATTACATTTATACTTTCAGGGGATAAAATAGTGCTGAGAGTATACGTAAACGGTGCTATTGTCCACCTAACGCCATTGAACGTTTATCGCCATAATTGGGAGTTTCCGTAACAGCATATTTTCCGACTTTTTTGCGGAATTCATACTTGACATCATCAAGTAAGGTCATCAACACGTTCTTCTCACAGTACAGATGCGCGACAGGAAATATTGTTACACAATTCTTAGCTTTAAGTATGCCTATGGGTAGAAATGACGCAGAAATAGTGTCATCGCTCATGACAAATGGCAGATGCTAAAATTTATATGCTTCCCTTGTATACTCTGCTTTTATAGTATAGTCGCCCTCAAAAAGGACGTTTTTTGCAATTCGTACGTTTTAGGAGAGTAGAAAGTGGAAAGGGCGCTATCTCCAAAAACAAAAGTGTGAGGCCTGAATTATCACCTACTGGATGAAGGAGAATTTTCAAAAACTCATACTTTTATGAATAAAACGAAGAAACAAATGACTGAATCTAAAACCGTCAGCGCATTCCTCTTAAATCTTATTAGCGCAGTGTTAGGCGATATTTTGAAGTTCATTCCGTTTGGAACAAAATAGAAGAAACTGAAGTTCTGAAAAAATACTTATATACTCCATCCGGGAAAGTAGTGAAATTACAAACTTTCGAATTTGTACAGAAAATAAATGGGTTAAAAATTAAAGCAAACTGGATATTTTTTTTTTTCTTTATTCTTTCCTTTCAGTTATAGTACAAAAAGATTATGTTGTCAATTTGGGGGTTTTTAAGGGAGTGGTTTACTTTAAACTGATATAAAGGAACCAAACCATAAATAGGCCTCACACATTTCTCGGTTTCAAAAGTAGAGTTTAATAAAATACACATAAAGCTATAGATTCGACGAAATTGTAATTTCATTATAATGCTTAGAACTTACCATTATTTACGAAATACAATGTCATTTAAATGACCGCCTCTGGATTCGTTGCAGGCGTTGACCTTTTTGAGATAGTATTCGACCGCTTTTTCTCGACGACAATCAGAAGAATGTTGTTTTCAAGTCCTCCAATGTTAAGAGATTATCCGTTCTATGCTGGCCAATTGACGTCGACAAAACGTGAAATTACGTTTTCTGGAAAGTTCGCATGCATTAAAGCCAAAATCAGTCGTGTTCTATATCTCGCGGCATCGTCTTGTTGAAACCACATATCGTCCAGTTCATGATTTTCAATTCCAGGCCAAAAAAATGTCAGTTATCATACGACCGTTGCACTCTGAATTGACGGTAACGGTTCCTCAAGCGTCAATTTTGAAAATATACGACCCAATGACACCTCCAGACCATAATGCGCACCGAACAGTCACTTTTTCCGGGTGCAATGGTTTTTCCACAATCACGTCTGTGTCTCTTCAAATTTCTTCATAACTTTGCCAATTACTTGCTCAGTAGGTCAATCATGACGATCACTGCATTTGTAGTGTTATATCAATTTTTGCGCGTTATTCGGTTGTTAAACGATCCATATTCGTAAATTGCAAATCTTTCACTAAATGAATAACACTCAGATGACAGGTATTTAACACCTGACAACTTTGCCAGATCGTCGGTTTTGAAATTACTAGATGGATAAGCTTTTATACTGAAGCTTGATTGTGAGGTATTGAATCAATCACATTTTCGTTTATTTCGGACTCTACAAAAATTTATGAACGGAAATAATTCTATAAAGATGAGAACCTAAAAACCGAGATGAACCAGTATTTTATTGAAATCATTATAGGCTAAAATTAGGCACTTGCATCAAAAATTTAAAATTGACAAAACGACCGAAATTATTTTCTTGCCAAAACAATATGTAATTGCTGAGACTTCGACGGTTTATGTCTTTCTTACAGATAAACTATTAAGAAATTGCTGAAGGGATTGGTATACGAAATGACACAAATTGCTCAATCCTCTATCCTATAGATAAAATACCTTTCGGTTATTGTTGCCTTTCATAAAACTACAGGGTGGGCCATATGAGTGTTGGCGATTTAATTCTTCAATTTCTCGGTAACGCGTGGCGCGGGGTGGCGGGGGGATATGTTGTTCGCTGCGACGCTTCCTGGAAATTTAGTCGCCATGGAGCCGTACACGGGAGTGCAGCGAGCATTTTGTGTCCGAGCGTATTACGAAAACAATAAATCAGTGATTATTGCACGACGTTTGTATCGGCATGAACACGGTTTACACGATTTAAGTGAAGTTCCAAGCGCCAATGTGATACGAAAATGGATCAGAATGTTCGAAACAACCGGCTCAACAGTACCAATTACGGTTCGTGGTTGCCCAGTTTCTGCAAGATCAGCCGACATTGTGGAGCGTGTTCGTGTTTCAGTTCAGCGAAATCCGCAACAGTCAACACGTAAGAGAAGTCAGTTTTTTGATGTCAAAAGAACAACTTTACGACGAATTTTGAAACGTGATTTGCATTTGAAGGCTTATAAGATTCAGATAGTCCAAGAATTAAAACCCGATGATGCCAATAACCGACTTAACTTTGTTTTTCCTGGAAAACTCATTTCGAAAAGGGGGGATATTGAATGGCCCCCACGTAGCCCCGATCTCTCTCCATGCGATTATTTTCAATGGGTAGTCTACGAGAATAATCCGACCAATTTAGAGCAGTTGAAGAGGAACATTATTCAGGAAAGTAACAAAATACCGAGAACAACTTTTCAACGAGTTTTCCAAAATTTGCGACTTCGGTTCCAAGAGTGTCAAGCAGCCGAGGGAAGCCATTTGGACAACATTATTTTTAAGTCTTAGAAATTCCTATGCTTCTACTTTTTAAAAATACAAATATATTTTTGTTTCGTAGTTTTTTTTTTAATTGAATATTTAAACCGCCAACACCCTTATGGCCCACCCTGTATAATAAAAGAGTTTCAATCTCTTTCATTGGCACGTGTTCGTATCTGGTAGTTAGAAAAATGAACATTTATTGTGAAAATTCGATTAAATTTAACAAGTTATTGTTGAGTCAAACCGCCAACACTTTCTTATGCGTCTGTAGAAAACAGTATTGATCCTATCTTGGCAAACAATTAATATATGACGACAAAGCTAACATTATTCATGTTTTTTGTTGTTGTTGAAATTTCGACAAGGAATTCGAAACTGGTACACAAACAACACTTAACCATAAATGCCTTTGAATGGATGGACAATAAAAATGTATTTATCCTTAAGGACCTCAGTATAAAAGATAAGAAATTTGACAATTTTGCTTAGGCACACACACAAACCGGTTGTGTTGAAAGCAACCATTCATTAAAAGTGATTCTTTTCTTACACATCTTTAATGAAATTTATAAACGATACCAACGAACTGATAAATATTGTTTGGAGAATGAAATATTTCATTGATTGTTTCGAAAAGTAATATATATTTTTCGTAAGAAAAGGTCATTGTCAAAGGTTTCCTCCACATCGCAGAAGAATAAAAAATCGACGTTGTTGAGTATTCGTCAACTGAACACAAATGACATCTATCTTGGATTAGACAATGAAAGGAACTGATACTTCATTCTATTCCCTGCCCACAGTTCTCCAATATGTAATCATTTATTACTCCAGACTAATATTCGTAACTTTGTGAAGGGCAGTCAAGGGTTGGGCATAGATAAATAATCACATATTTAATAGGGTATTCCAAAATAAGATTATTGTAAGTGCATAATTTTGGCACCTTTCAAAGTAACTGATGATGATGATAACACATTTATATCATTAATGTCGTAGTTACAAAGTGCCACACGGTGGATGATATACAAATATATTGGGTATATGCATGTCATATTTAAAGTATTGCTCGGTTTGATGAAATTTCAGACATAGCTAAAGTGATGACAAAATGAACTACTGAGATATGACTCTTTCAACTATAATTTTGCTGCATAGTTGGGATTGAAAGCGAGGCGTCTTGGTTAAAAGGGCGACAACATGATCAATTTGTTTTTCTGAAAATGTACAAAAATATACCTGCATAAAATTTTTTAAAAAAGTTTTATTTAGATTTACTAATATATACCATAAACTTATCACAATTTTTAAAATTGTTATTTTTAACTTACTTACTTAGATGGCGGCTAGAATAAACATCCTCATCTATTCCAAGTATTTCAAAAATCCCATCTTACCAACGATTCAAAAGCCCTTCTTTTCTACATCATCGATATAGTCCACTGTAGAAGACGTTTCATCTAGGAGTGTTTAGTTGCATTCACTCATTATTTTGCAGTGTATCCTTATTTTTGACGTTGCCAAACATCGCCCGTTCGCGGATATACTGGAAATGTGTTTGCAACAGTAGGATTATCTGCGTTCTGAACAAAAGTAACCAACTAAACAAAGAAGACGCAAAAAGTTTTGGTAAAATTTCGTTTATTTTTGAAAATAATCTCTCTTTAGCTCAATACACTTTTTCCAGCGATATTCAGTGGTTTTTATACCATGTTTGTAGTAAAAACTGTCAAACTTCTTCAAATAAACATGAACGGCAGACCGTCTAATAAGAGGCGTGATGAAGAAATTCGAACTTGAATTCATTAATTTTGGTCACCGCAATAGTAGATATGTCAACTGGAGCATTGTTATGATGAAACAACACTCCTTTTCGCTAAATGCGGGTTTTTCCATAAATTCACCACCTAAACGATGCATTAAATTAACATAACCTTCGCTTTGATGGCGTTTCCTTTCTGAAGATGATCAATAAAAATAATCCCATTCGCATTCCAAAACTCATACCCCATGACCCCGCCTGCAGATGGCACCGTCTTCGTCTTTTTTGGACACGATTCTCCCATTCCAGTCCACTGCTTTGACTGTTCTTTTGCCTCAGCTGTGAAGTGGTGGACCCATGTCTCATCCATAGTTATAAAACGACGCAAAAACTTGGCTTTATTGCGGTGAAACCTCGCCAAAAAAAATCTATTGAAAAATCTTCACGACGCTGTGTTTGCTTTATTGAAAGCAAGCGCAGCACCCATCTTGCGCACAGCTTTCTCACCTTCAAATCTTCGGTCGGTATACGATGTACAGCGCTTTTTGAAAGGCCTATCATTTCAGCCAGCTCACACACCTACAGCCGACGATCATTCAATGCCATTTTATGGATTTTCTTAAGCGTGTCCGGCGTGGACACATCATTTGCTCAACCATTACGGTGCCCGTCCTGGCAGTTCGTTTGACCTCGTTTAAATTCTACTATCCAATACTTTACAATCGCATACGAAGGAGGAGACTCCCCCAGAATAGAATCTAGCTCAGCTTTAATATTAGTTGGTCTGAGACCTTTCAAATGGAAATAGAAAATTACATAGCTGTGAACAAATTTCTCAAAGTTTACAAATTCATTCAGATCGTTTACTTGATGGCCCAAAACTAAACAACATAACGCCTTGAAACTAAAAACATATGTTTTAAAAGGTTACCACTCTTCACTAAAATTATTTTTTTCAAACTACTGGCACCATCTATTCGTCAGGTCGGTCGTATTATACGCATGTGCATGAAGACAAAAGAAAACTTCTCCTTACTATTACCACGTGTACAATCCAGTTCTTTGTGTTTTAATCGAAAAGTAGGTTGGTTTATTTGCGTATATCCGTGTGTTGAAGTTTGGCTCCACTTGGCAACAGCGCACATTGGAGCCGTATATTGAAGCGAGGGCTTAAAATTCAAAAATCAGTTTCTTTCCGTCCAATTTGTTTGGAGTATTAACGCAGCGGTGTTTCAACCCAGCAGTATCGTAATGTTATCATAAATTTTATGTAGTTCACTAACTCCTCCACTAACTTGACTACGTGTATTTTTAACCTTTATGTGGTATTTGGAAAAGACTCCGTGTAATAAAGCATACGTTTCGGTTTTACTCATTACAGTTTTTTTTTTTGGAAATTTACATTTTATGAAATCTTTTTGCAGTTTTTGCAAATGAGTGGCCAGGACATGGTTTAAATTTAATTTTAATGGTGTAAAACGTAAACGGATAAAACAAGTTTAATTCGATTTTATTCGATTGGTTTTGTTTGATTTTTTGTACTTTTTTTATTTATACGGAGCAAATAAGAAAACTTTTTTTTCCAAAAATAGGTAAAGAAATTACAAAATAGAGGAAAATGAATCGTTTCTAATTCGTAGTTTTTACGCACTGAAAACTTGAATATTATTATCTTTTTAACATATCACCAATTAACTTGTTCTATATAGAACGCTGAACTACTGTACATTAATTAATTGTAAGCACAATACAATTTTAATTTCTTTCTATGCCTACTTTTTCGTAACTGAAGTTTGAGCACCCAGTTGTTACGTGAATGCAGCTATTGTGTGAGCCCTTACAAATTATGTTGAAAAGTGTTATCTTTCGTACGTAAAATCAAATCCTATGCATAACATATAACACTTCAAATTTCTTAACAATCTGAATTTGAACAACAAAATTCTAGTACCCATTCTGCGTGCTACATGAAGTTTATCTGTAATATACAAAGTGCGTACCTGATGACCGCTCTTATTGTTAGCCTTTAATAATGTTCTACTTGTTATAAATATTTTCTGGAAAACAAATGTAATCCTTTTAATGGAAGCACCAACTGCATGTTTACCATCAAAGGTGTATGTTAAATTAATTAATTCAAATTAAGAATAATTAGTTCCTTTAATTGTGCTTCATGCTCTCATGGTGGTTTGCAGACGCGACCATTTAAGACCTTTGGTTGCACATACTTCGGTATGAAAACCAATTAAAGTAACCACTGAAAGTCTAGCCTACAGTATAAATTACACAAAGTTCTAGTAATTTCAATGAATTATTTAATATCTTTACAATATAGGGGAAGAAATCACAGTACAGAACAAAATTTATTTCGAACATGTATTATTTCCAAATTATTAAATATTTCCCTGAAAATTATTTTTTATGATTGAGCGGATCTATGCCAATGCGCGTCAATTGTATACTTTCACCCGAAAGAATAAATATATCACCCAGAAGGAAGCGATTAAAGTGTCAAGTATCATTTGACTAAATATGCATCTGGCTGCCTAAGTGACAGCTAGATATTGTCACAGCCTAATATTTAGGCAGATCACAATCGGGGGTTCCAAATGTGCGACATCGTCCTTCCCCATTTGGTACCTCTCATACATAGTGACCAATTTACCGGATCTTAATTCTCAAAATTGTTGTCCACTGCATTGCCTTATAATACTTGGACAAACGAAAAAAAACGGTAGATTACCCATCACCCATCTGCGATGCATATCTTTCATTCGCCTGCACTGAATTTTGTTAAATTTTATACATATTAATCACTTGATAAGATTAGGTTTAGGAATGAAAACAGACTGCGTAGCACTCATCGCTTCCTGTGCCTCCTACATAAATCAACCAATTTGCCGAATTTTTCCTCTGCTGTCTTAAAACTAAATTTGTTTCAGAAATTTTTACAGCAATTGGACGATATCCGTTTGCTTGTCTGCTAACTGACTGACTAAACCACAGCTGGAGGCAATATTTTCTCAACGTGGCAGACCTACCGCGGGATTGAATCAGAGATTACGGGACTATCGTTGGCATGATTCCAGGTTCAATTTCGCATACAACTACCTATAATTATTTAAGTAGCGACCATCTCAATGTGTCTGACGGACACTCCGAGTTGTCGAGCAATCGACAAGCCTTGTAAATGCTTCTCAAACTGTGACGTTCGGAATCATCGCTAAACTGGAGGACCCGTTGAGTGACCCTAAAAATAGAATGCGTAAAGGCTTACTGAATGAGAGAATCTCAACAATGCTTCATTCACGCGATAAAAGGATATTTGCTTTTTTTAATACGGGGTGTCCGTCGGGAAGATATACTATTTTGTTTTGCCGTCATTTTGGTGATCATTAGTTTTGACAGTTCATATTTGGGATTCGTGAAATAGAGGCGTGGCAAATATATTATGGAAAAATATTTGATAAACCAACGTATTTTAATCGTTAAAACATTTTATCAAAATCAATCATCGATTACTGTGACGATGTAAAAGTTACGTGAACTTTTGGGCAAAAACAACGTGCCACCAAGACGCACTATTTATCGTGTTGTGAATGATTTCGAAGGAAGATGGTCAGTAGCTGATAGGGCCAAGCATGGACCACAACGTACTCCAGAGATCGGCTGAAAATATTAATGCTGCTCAAGAAAGTGTTCAAAACAATCTATCAACCTGAATTCGACGCCAAGATCAGGAGCTTGGTCTTCAAAGAACAACTTTGACCACAATTTTGCACAAGTATTAGCATTTGTTTCCATTTAAGATTCAGTTGACACAAGAGCTTCCTCCACAAGACCATTTACCATTTACATTTACGCCATTCATATGCCAATAGGATGTTATAGCTCGCCTGTGACAACCCCTATTTTAGTGAAAAAATCATAATGAGTGACGAGGCACATTTTCATTTGAATGGATATGTGAATAAACAGAATAGTCGGTTCTGGGCTATGAAAACCCCTAAAATTATTCATCAGTCACCTTTGCATCCATTAAAAAAGACAGTCTGGTGTGAACTTTAGTAAGGAGGAATCATTGGACCTTACTTTTTTGAAACTGAAAATTGTCAATGGGGAGCGATATCGTGGTATGATTAAAAACTTTTTAACGCCACAATCGCATGCTTTGGGCTCGATTAACATGTGGTATCAACATCCCATACAACCAGGATTACAATGGAATTACTGCGTGACCCCATTCCACAACAAGTTATTTCAAGAAATGGTGACGTTGATTGGCCTCCACGGTCGCCTGATTTGACTGCTCCGGACTTCTTTTTGTGGGGATATCTGAAAAGCAATGTTTATGCAAACAAACCAGAAACGCTTGAGCAACTCAAACAAAATATTCGTGATGAAAGTAATGAAATTCCGCGTGAAATGTGTGAGAATGTAATGAAAAATGTGCTCAAAAGGGCTCGCATTTGTGAGGCTAACAGAGACAGACATTTATCTGATATTTTGTTCCATACATAATTGTCGGCATTAAATAAAACATTTATCAACGTAAGATCCATTCTCTTTCATTTAATCAAAAATTATAAACAAACAGAGTAGTATACCTTCCCGACGGGCACCTTGTATTTTCTCAAGCCATGATTTGGCATTGAAATGGTTAAACTTGTAACGCCCTTTCAGGGCAGATTTGACAAAATCGCTTTTTTATGACTAACTTGGATTTGGTATACTGTATTTACATGTAATATGACAAACAATAATAATCTGAGCCGGTTAATATAGCCGTTTCTGGAATTCTCAACGCCGACAACCTCTGAAATATTGTTTTGTCATGATTTTTGAAATATCAAAGCGAGTCCACTAAAACTTTGGACAGCGTAATTTCATTCCAGATTTTAACATGGGGTTGTAAATGAATAAGATTGCCGCGTGTTACCTGGTACCTGACATAAAATGCTGGATTTTAAAAGATTTACTTTTTATACCCTCACCCAAGGAAATGAATATGTAGACGAGTACATTATTTGATACGGCAAAGATGTAAGACTCTGAAGAAAACGTTCTAATTAGTAGACACAGTCATTGTCGTAAATAGCAGGTGTGTTAAAAAAAAAGACGAATTTTCAAATTTCGCAGGCTACGTACATTTGACCTTCAATAAATACTTTTTTTATGTTGGTACACTCGTCTCGAAAATATGTTGATGGTTTTATCCATATACCTGTAGCATGTTTAGTTTGTTTGTGAGAGGCATAAATAAGTCAAGTGTTTTGCGTGTTCGGCGATCTTCCGCTATGGGGGAAAAATAGATCAAAGAAGTTGCATCAAATTTTGTGCAAAAAATGGAATTAAGTGCTCAAAAACACTTGAAATGTTGTCAGTGGCATACGGTGAGAGTACTCTCGAGTCAAAAAAATGTTTACAAGTGGTACAAACTTTTCACATAAGGTCATCCGATGAAAATGTTGAGAAAGTGAAGAAAATTATTATGGCTTTTGCATCATGATAATGCACCTGCTGACACATCTTTGCTTGTGAGAGACTATTTGGCCAAACACAACACCGTTATAATGCCTTAGCCACCGTATTCACCACATTTGGCTCCCTGCGACTTTTTAATATTCCCAAGATTGAGGAGACCCATGAAAGGACGGCGTTTTGAGACGATTGAGGAGATAAAAACCGATTTACTGAGAAAGCTCAAGGACGTAACAAAAAGTTCATGTCAGAACTGCTCCGAGGATTGGAAGAAATGCTGGCACAAGTGTATTATGTCTGAGGGGACTACCTTGAAGGATGTAAAATAGAAATTGGTGAATATATAAATATTTTTTGGGAAGACTTAAAATTCAACATATTTTTTGAACACACCTCGTATATGTAAATTTTCAAAACTTGCCAAATAATTTGCCAGATATCTTCTTTCTTTTTTTTCTGATTTTCCAAAATTTAGTTTTGCCCTGTAACTCCTTATCAGTAAGTAGAAATAACCAAATTTTTTGTTTGCCTTCTCATGCTTAAAGATAAAAAAAGTATTGACGGAATAAGCAATACTTTTTTGGTTCTTATCTGACTATCATAATTTTCATTCAATTGCACTAAACTTAATTAGGTTTGCTAAACGTTGATCATTTGCAAAAATAGGGTGTTATAATGAAAACGCCCAGCATTGCACTTTCCGATACCTTCCAAACAAATTGACCGGTTTTCTGAAATTCAGGTTACAGTAACTCAGATTTTTGTTAAGTAATTATTTATATTGCTTGATAAAAAATATACCATATATATACCAAATATCCCAGATATTTCCTGATTTTTAGGTAGCGGCAATTTACATTGTCAATTGTATGTATTGCTTTGCAAGGCTTGGTGTAATTTGGAAAAAGAGCGGCCCGTTAACCACGCTATTTCTGGCAACTCCCATATAAATTACCTACTTTGACCCATTCATTCTTGTATTCATAAGTTGCATTTAATTGTATTAATTTAACGCTTATATTCCTAGATTCGTAAGTTTCATTTAATTTAACTTAGCTAGCATCAGGCTTTTGAACTTAGTCCTGTTAATTAAAATTTTTTGTGTCATCATATACAAACTAGCCGATTTAGCAAAAATCAGTTATCCCTGTCTAACTTCCAAGCTGGTTTTAAAAAAAGAAAAAAATGGAAATACAAGTAAATCTGCAGTTTGTAAATGGGGGTCCGATTTCGTTGAGATTTCGTGTGGCTATAGCAGAGATGCAGTCGAGTTTAAGTTTTGGGACCTCATAATTCTAGAGGAAACTGCGCCACAATGCCTCAAAGTAGGGCACCTCGAGAATTTCAAAATTTTTAAACGATACCATTCCTTAAATTTTTATCCAATTCAAAAAATGTTATTTTTGTATGTATGATCTTCAAAAAATATTGATTTATGTCTGTCTTATCTCTTAAACTTTAGGAGTTATTCGACTTTTAAAATAAATTCTTTTGTTTCTTCACCTACTTTAGTTCACTTGTTGCTAATAGCGGACACAAATTTCTCCCAATTTTTTTGAAACCTTTTTTGTTGTATTAATAACAAAATTCTAAGTATTCGGAAAAAAAGGAATTCAAATCACTGTATCATATAAATACTGTAACAATCAATCAATAAAATATTTAACTGGTTATACAAGGTTCATTTCGTGTAAAAAAATACGTTGAATCAAACACGTCGGACTTCAACTTGGATTTTAAAAAGGGTTATGGGCCCAGGCAACAAATTTTAGACTCCATAATTATTTAATTTCGGTTTATCCTTTATTTGTCCGTTTTACAGGAGCAAGTAAAATCACTAGGTGTGGAATTGGATGTTAGCTCGGATCGACGTTCAGAAGAAACGTTGCTTGAAATTAGAGGAAATTGCAAATGGTTCTGATTCTGAAATCACAGTCGAATGCAACCGTAAGATGGAAAAACCAAGAATACTTCGAACTGCCACCAAAGGTAGACCAAGAGAGATATTTTGTATGGAAACTGGGACTTGAGATGTTAAACTCAGTTATTGAAGATCCAAAAACTGTGGCTGAAGCATAATTCAATGCCGGAGAACTGGAGAGGTGCAATGCAAAACGAATACGAGTTCCTCATAAGAAATAGTACCTGGGAAATTGTAGACAGACCAAGCGGAAAGAATATCATTGGGTGCAAGTGAGGTTTTCCATTAAAGCGAAAACCAGATGGTTCAATCGAAAAGTATAAAACACGACTTTTAGCGTAATGTTGTTCGCGGCGACTATCAAAAAACTTATGCGTCTGTAGTTCGATATTCAACAATGAGGTTAATTCTGGCCCTGACCGCGAAGAACAATCTGTTGGTTAATCACGTTGATGTGGTGTCTACAAAATTGAAGGAAATCTTGAGGACGAAGTGTATACGACTCAGCCTCAAATGTTCAAGAATGGTCAAAATAGTGACAAAGTATGCAAGCTGAAGAAGTCTTTGTATGGGCTAAAGCAAGCAGGACGTGAGTGGAACCGGAAAGTAATCGATATCTCAGATTCGTGTGTATATGTCAAGACAAAAGGACCAAAGCTATGTTTATTGGCGCTTTATGTAGATAATATGTTGTTGGCGTGCTCGAGTGAGCGGAAGATGAGACACACTCCACGAACATGTAGATACTATGGATCGTGGACCTATTTCTTTCGATTTGGGAATGAAAATAAATCCCGAGGATAACGGAGACACAGTAATACATCAGCAGCGTTACACGAAAGAATTGCTCAAATGATGGGGAATGGGAAATTGTAAGTCAGCAGCAACCCCTTGGGCAAGTGGAGTAGCGATGCAAAACATTGGGAAAGATTGCAAGGATATTGATGCAACAGCCTTCCAAAGTCTAATGGGTGGTCTAATGTACCTATCTGTTTTCTCAAGACCGGATTTAATGCACGTTGTGTCGAATTTATGACAGTTCAATTCTCATTCGCAAGAACTGCATTTACGAGCAGCGAAACATGTGCTGAGATATTTAGCCACAAACCTTAATATGTAAAATAACGTATAGCCATAATAATGACGATTTTAAGTGCTTCGCATATGCTGATTGGGGCAGTGATTCAACTGATCGGATGTCCTACACCGGTTACGTTATATTTATGCAGGTGGTGAAATAGCATAGGAGTCTAAAAAGCAAAATGTTACACCTCTCAGTACTATGGAGGCTGAATACATTGCACTATACCCAGGCACAAAGAAGGTGATTTACGAACGAACATTTCTTAATGAAATGGTTTCCAAAGAACTTGCTACAGCCCGACTCCGCTGTTATGTGATATTCAAAGTGCTCTATTTATGGGAAAGAACCCAATGGTGCGGAAGAAAAGCAAACACATTGATATCAAATATCATCTGCGGGAGAAATCTATCAGCAAGGAAATCGAAGTCGAATATGTGGTATCGGAAAAAAATACAGCAGATATACTAACGAAGGTGTTGCAGAAGCAGGAGCATGTTGAAGCGTGCAGACTATTACAACTTGAAATTCAAATTTAATATACGTTATGAATGAGCGGGAGATTATTATATATAAACTACTGTATCATATAAATACTGTAACAATCAAACGTACGAGTATAAATAGAATAGTTAAATGGATTTATATTTCATGTTTCTTATCAGTGAGAAAATGTTCAATTCATTCAAATAAAGTACATGGATTCAAACACGTCGGACTTTAAACTTCCACTTGGATTTTAACAAGAAGCACTTAGTCAAAAGTTAAATTTTTAAAAGAACCAGAACTTACCGAATGGGACTTATTTTTACTACAAATATTAACTTTCAGCCATAGATTCCCAGTACTAGTATTCTCAGTATTCGAAACATATATCGCAATCCATGTACTGAAATTCGCGTTTGCAATATACATATATGTTTGCTAAGCGTTTTCACCCAATCCAATGCGTATTAATTTAAATGAAATGAACAATACTTTCACCAAATCTCACCATACAATCGTTATTTTTATTAGAAAAATAATTACAAAAGCTGTATCAGAGATTCGGGGAAAACCTGGGGGGTTACTCTGTATTGCGATGCGAAAGCAAGTTCAATGCGCAAGGTAAATGCAATAAGTGCATAACTTTGTACTCTGTATCGATTACGCAAACGCTTTCGCAAAATAATTTGAAAAAGGAGCAACACTGGCACCTTAAAATAAACAAAAAGCGAAAATCACAAAATGAAACGTCAAAACTTGTAAACAAAAACATTTTTAATAAATGTGTGTGTCGTGTTTTTTATTAAAAATAAATTAATGTAAAATAAATATATAAATAAAAAATAGTGGCATTATGGCTGGAAAGAAAATGAACATGTTGTACGTGTTACAAGGAGAATTCTGAGAGATAGATCAAATGTACTCTCCTTAAATAACCACAGGTAAGAATAGGTATCATGTGCAAAACGTTTTCAAACATTTAATTTTTATAGCTTTGTACAAAATTTTCGGCTTAATAAAGATGCGTTTATGTATGTGTTAAACGCTATTCAACACGACCTCATCGTTCCAAAGAGATCCACAGCAATTCCAAACGCAATAAACGGCTGCTGAAATTGCTTGGACAAGAGTGGGTATTCAACACCAAATTGGGCAAGACCATTTCTTAGGACTATCGCAGCAATCTATGTCGCGTTGCTTACAGGAAGTTTGTATGGTGATTGAGCGAATACTCTGTCCCAATCGCATAAAATTTGAGGCAACAGCGGAAAAGGAAATCGAAGTTAAAAGAGGGTTCTTCCAGACATGTAATATTGCTGGGGTGATTGGGGCAGTGGACGGTACCCATATACGACCGGCCAGGAATGAACACTTATACTTCAATAGAAAATTAAATCACAGTATGAACGCTATGGTGGTGAGTTATTATGTATGTACATATGTGTCTGGCTTATTAAATCTTTCTGGAATATTACATTTTTAGATATGTGATCACAAAATGATAATTAGATATATTGATTGTCGATACGGTGGTGCAAGCCATGACTCTCATGTTTGGGCCTTTTCTAGCGCAAAGCAAAAATTAAAAGAACGTTTCGAAAGAGGAGAAAAAGGATTTTGGCTGATTGGTATTTAACTTAAGATAACTCTAATAGATTTGTTTCTTATTTACTTTTTATTTTTCAAAAAGTCGATTCGGGCTACCCCCTGGAACCTTGGCTACTCACTCCATACAGAAACGCAACGGAAAACTCATCCGAGGCAATTTATAATAAACAATTTTGTAAAGGAAGGTCCATTATTGAGAGAGCATTTGGTGTTCTAAAATGTAGATTTCGGTGCCTGCTAGCAGCCAGAGAGTTGCATTATTCACCAGAAAGAGTGGTTAGAATAATGAAAGTTTGCTGTGCCCTGCATAATATTTGTGCTAATTTAATGTGCAACTGCCAATAAATGAGATTGCTTAGACAGATGAAGTTGAAATGTCTGTTCATAGCAATACGAACGAGGGTGACCAAACAACTTTTGCTAAGGAAATAAGAAATAATATTAAAAACAATTTAATTTTAAGAACATAACTTTTATTTATAAAAACAAACACATATATGTATGTACATATGTAAGAAATTAATTTCATTGTAGTGTTAATAAAAAACTTACAATCTAAAGTTTTAAAGCTTTTTTATTGCGATTTTGAGATCATTAAATTCAGTTCTTAAACTAGAAATTGCATTCATAGCTATATTAAAAAAATAGTAAAACTAAAAAAAAATCAAAATTATAAAATTCAATAGAGGCAAAAATAACGATTAACAAAAAGTAACAAAGTTGTAAAATTCAACGTTATAAAACTAAAAAAATCAAAAGTATAAGTTCATTTTCTTCCAATTCAAAATTGTTCCTGCTATACCTCACTAATTCCTTCAAGCTATTCCGACTATGGACTCCTTGTGAAATATTCCTTGGCCTTCTACTGGGGTTTTTAGCAGGATATCACGGTCATTTTGGTTTGACGGCCGCGAACGTTTGGCTGTCTGAAAACTTTCATCCAAGCATCTACGTTTGGCAGCGTTTGGTGTCTGAAAACTTTCATCCAGGCAACTACTTTTGACTGGGTGTGGCGATTCATTTACCGCACAATTTTTTTCATTTTGCAAAGATGATAAAACTTCTGCAGGCTCATTGCTTCCTGAAACATCAGGAATGGCACTACTTGTGCCAAAGCATTTCGATGTTGGCAGCCCGTTGATGACTTCTTCCATGTGAAGAAGGTTTATTAGTTGTTCGTCCATAGAGGAAAGAGGGCAATATTGCGATACACCACCGCCTGTACTAGCAATGCTCATTTTATTTTTACGGATCTTAACCTTTGTATGGGTTTTTAGGTCAGACCAAACCTAATGTATACACATTTATCACAAATATATATCAAAATACACAAATATAATACGTTACTTTTTTCCATCCATCTGCATCCCTCATAGGAGGTCGATTTGAATTGAGATCGTCCATTAGTTTTACCCATAAATTGTTGGCGCGTTGTTTGGCATTTCCACAATGTAGCTGTCCAAATCGCTATATTACTGCATAAAATCAACCATAATTTCAAATTGCCGTTGTTGAGTTTGCAACTTTTTCGGCTTTTCCCTAAAAAATAATAATTTAGTTACAAATATAAAAATTTATTTGTTTACTTACATGATTCGGCTTCTTTGCGTTTGGTATTTCGTTAGCGCAAAATATTTGCGCTTAAACAAAGATTTTGACATACGCTTTCTTATTACAGAGTGCGGTGATGCCAGATTTGCAAAAAGGGAAAAAATTAGATGCGAAAGGAAAATACAAAACGCATTAGAGAGTACCAAGTGTTCGATTAGCTACTATTTTTCTTCCGCATCGCAATACAAAGTAACCCCCCTGAAGTATATGCAGTTTTCAGAATACCAGAAAATATTTTAAAAATAAAATATAGGTATAAATGCAGTGAACTCTTAGTTATTCATAGTTAAACACATTATCATTTACTTTCAGTAGTAGAATATTTTCCAGTTGCTGTGACGAGAGGTTTGTACAATCTTCCGACAGAATATATTCCATAGCTGAGTGCATACGCTCCATGCTATCTTGCG
Source organism: Philornis downsi (assembly GCA_019455685.1). Taxonomy (NCBI): domain Eukaryota; kingdom Metazoa; phylum Arthropoda; class Insecta; order Diptera; family Muscidae; genus Philornis; species Philornis downsi. The sequence continues at coordinate 4,531,692 of JAHXMU010000101.1, read as the reverse complement.
AACAAGGTATTGCTAAAATACATTCTGCTACACCAGATAAGGAATTTTTTTGCTTTCCCCAAAATTCGAATACATTTTCTGTAAGGGGCATCCTTTGCTGATGGTCGTACACAAGCATGTCAATTTCAATGTTCTGCATCGGGAGGAACTCATCACACGGCTCCGTTACCTGACTACTACTTGATGGTTCGTCGTCTTCCATTTTTATAGGCACTTCGGAAGGTTTCAGGAACACTGGTGTGCTGCTTTTTGATGTGCCATCCAAAGATTGAAGGAGTTCATCGAGCGTCTGTGGCAAATAAGTGGTACTTGATGCTGCCTCTGGTTTGCCTTGGTTATGTTCAAGATTTGGCGCGGACTCTTAGGAATAAACGAGAAGAATGATATGTCATGATAAGAATTGTTTCGCAAATTCGAAAAAGGTGTTGATGAAAAATATAAAACTTTGAAAACTTCAAATTTATTATGATTTCTTAGGGACACACCTATTTAGATGTTATTGGAGAAAATAGAGGTGCATTTCGGTACAGTTGTTGGCATTGAAATGAAAGCGTTCCTGATTTGGAAAATTTTAGTTCAATATTATGAGGTATCATATTCTACTATCAAAAACATCAAACGCCAGATAAATAAAAGTGTGTTCTAATAGAAACGTCTTCTTCTTCCAAAATGGGGATGTTGAACAAGATTCGCATATTTCTGAAAAATCGGCCTATTAACTTTTTAACTTTTTTTAACTAAATTAAAATGACGAACAAAATATAAAAAAAAAATATCCCTGTGAGAAAAGACAGTTTAATCTGAAGCATTATTTCACTTTTTTAGCAATTATATTGACTTATCTTACTTTTCCAGTCAGATGCCAACTTAAGTTCACTTTTTATAATTTCGAATACATACGGAATCTTAAAATTACGTGAAGTAGAATATTTTTTTGCACGCATCTGCAAGATTTCACCACATGTTACATTTAATAACTAAATAATAAATTTGAAAAAGTTTTTTAAAAACCTAAGAGACTGATTTTCCAGATGTGGGTTTTATCCCTGCAAAACCTGTTTTTTTTCTATGAAACCATTTGTAGGTGTAATACATTGACTTACGTGGTTTTCGTATTATTCAATCACTATGCCGACTATTAAGCGATCCCTTGCAAATTAATATAAACCGGGTATGATACCATACTTTTAAGATTGTAAAATATTGGATAGGATAGTTTAAACGAAGACGTACGAGCTGCCAAAACGAACACCGTAGTGGTCGACCAATTGAGGTGTCCACGTCTAACACGGTTAGGAAAATCCACAAAATGGTATTGGATGATCGTCGGCTGAAGGCGCGTAAGCTAGCTGAAATGATACGCATTTTAAAAAGCGATATACATCGTATATCGATCGAAGATTTGAAAGTGAGAAAGCTGTGCCGCGCTTGATTTCAATAGAGCAAAAACAGCGTGTTGAAGATGTTTCAGTAGAGTGTTTAGCGATAAAGACGAATTTTTGCGTCGATTTATAACGATGGATGAGTGTCACGGCGTCTGTTTTTTGGGGTGCGAATGTGGTCATGTTTATTGATTATCTTCAGAAAATAAAAACTATAAACGGCGAATATTATGCCAATTTATTGCAAAATTTAGGTTATGAAATTAATTAATTTAAAAAGGGCGCATTTGGCGAAAAAGGAAGTGTTGTTTCATCAAGAAAATGCTCCAGTTCACACATCTACTATTGGCGATGGCCAAAGTGAATGAATTGAAGTTCGATTTGTTTAATCGCACATCTTATTCGCCAGATTTAGTTCCCTCGGAATATTTTCTGTTTCCAAACTTGAAAAAATGACTCGGTGATAAACGAATCGCCAACAATGAAGATGTGGAGTCTGCAGTTGATAGCTGTTTTAAGAAGTTTCACAGTTCTTACTATAAACAGAGTATAGAAGCTATTGGATATCGCTAGAAGAAGTGTTTCGAGCTAAAAGGAGATTGCGTTGAAAAGTGAAGAAAATTGTTCTCAACTTTTTGTGTCTTCTTCGTTCTGTCGGTTAGTTTTGGGACCGCTCTCGTATCTTTTAGTTGACTATTCATATTTTTGTATTCGATAAAAATAAGTAGATTTTGTGAAAAATTATTTGAAGAGACAGATAAAATAAATTAAGCATTAGAGGACCGTTCAATGAATTTCTCTCACTTGTGTATTTGGGATTAACATTTCTAGGATCTAAAACAGACCAAACAAAAAAGAAAGGAAAAATGGATCTTGTATACTTAAACACAATCATGCGATCTTTAAAAATCCCATGTTTTCAAAGTTCTTGTTTGAATCCTCCACCACAAAGGTAAATGGAACCTACCAAAGCATGGATCCCGCCCCAGAGTAGGCATCAATTTTTGCAGTAATTCTTTTGAATCATACCCAAATCATACTCATTTTCTCAATATTAATTTTTGTATTTATGCTCAATATTTTCTAACCTACAACCTGAGATGGCAAAGACTATATAATTGTGAAAACAATATATTCAATTACCTCTCAAAGCAGTAATCCTTTCATGTAAGAGTCCAATAAAGTGCTTAGCCCTCACGATTTGGCCGGGAGTCAACGTTAATTTAACTCTAGGATCTAAGAACACAGCTGATATGAATAAGTCGCTCTCCATAAGCTTTAATTTCTCTCTATTTAAAGCTTCAAATAATGCTGTCTGAACGTTGCTACGTGAAACATTGCCCACTTTTAATATAGTCTCCATTATAACAATGTAGAAATCACTATAGCCCAATATATCGAATTGTAGTTTGAGGACAGCATTACGAATAACTTTTACGGCATCGAGAAAACTTTCTATAAAATTCCAGTCGTCATTATTTATTGCAAAGTCTGAAGTAGGCGACATGCTAGCAGCTTTAATTACATCTTTCAACTCAATTAACTTTTCGAACATGTCATACGTAGTATCCCAGCGCGTTTGGCAATCTAGTGAGGGTGCTTTATAGCCACACTTATGCAGTATACCTAGGTGGTTCACAGATCCGAGTTTCACCACTACAGACCTCCATTTGTCAATGTTTTGGCTTATTTCTTCCATATTCATTACTTCTCGCACACAAAGATTCAACGTGTGCGCGCCACAGCGTATACTGGTAATGCCAGGGGAAGATAAAACTGTGCTAGTTAAATCCAATATATCTTCGGATGCAGCATCATCACTATTCTCTTCACCGTTAGCTCTGATCATATCCTTTCCGTTATCTGTAGTTATTGTCATGATCTGGTTTATATCTATTTCATACTCATCTAATACTTCTAGCAATAAGGGCATTACAATTTCAACAGTTTGCTTTTCAGCGAATTGCTTGATTGCCAATGTCTGGACTTTAAGGGAATTGTTCTTGACATACTGAACACTTACGCCTAGAACGTATAACTTTTCCTTTGCTGCCAAATCGATTTTCATCGAAAATAGCTTTTCTTTAAAATCCTCTATTATTTCCTCTTTTACTTTTTCCGAATGTGAACTAATTTTTTCGATTATAGTCGTCACGTTGGCGTTAAGTCTAAGCGCATCAAATACAGGTTTAAGCAACATTTTAATTGCTCGATCCTCTATCAGTCGCAACGGCAATCCGCTCTTCGTAAACAGCTCGACAATAGCCCTCTTTATGTTTCTCTTGTTGACATCGCAAGATATTCTTATGATGTGAGTATCGCTTTCTACTCTTCGAACACTAGTGATGCCCTTTTGTGCCATGTACGAGGCATACAGTGGTGGATGCATTATTCGCAAATGTCGCTCTAAGTTGCCCGCTCTGTCGCTCAATTTTCTGCCACCGCATTTTCCATTGGAACACGCAACGACCGTAGAATTGTTGGAGTGACAGAATAGTTCACGTAAAGTATTGTTCTTAGGCCGCGGCATTGCTCCACTTTGTCGTTACTTCGGAAAAGACAAAACCAAACTGAGAGTGCAAATAGAAAATACTTTTATATGAGCATACAAAAGATTTTGTTCTATTTTGCCTCATAAGCGTAAAGAGAAGGATATAGTGTTGCCAGGCACCTACAAAAAATAAGTGCTAAATGATCAGAAAAATATGAAATAATAAAAAACAGATAACTTTTTAATATTAAAAATATTTTTCACCATTATATAGCAGGAAAACCCCGTTTCTACGAAACATTTTTCACCCGAAAGAGATTTAAACAAACTTTCTTCATATGGAAACTGTTCATGAGATATTATAATTAGAACCTGTAAACTTGGTAATTTCAGTAAAATCATTAACAGCCTGTTTTCATAAACAGAATCAATCAATTAGTTCGCCAAGCAATAGAACGATTATTTGTGTTCGTCTGTGTAGTTCGAAGCGTTTTTGTTCTCAAAAGCTTTTATTTTTAATAACTGTAGTTACCATAAAACTACTATTTTATATGTGAACATAATGGTAACATTGGTTTTCTGAAAACCTCAATAGTTGACCATCCCTTTGGAACCCAACATAAATCTAAGTTAACTTACGGATATTTCTTAACGCTTCTCTGATCTGCTTCTGAATGATAGTTATATAGTTAAAGTTGCAAAAAAAACAAAAACTATGTTTAAAAATGTATTATTAAAAATTTTGTTATACATTCTGTTCCAATTTGAAAAAAGGCGATTCCGCCAACAGCTTTTACTGTGTAGGAAGTAATATGTAAAAAATAGAGAAATCTCCGACCAAAGAGAACTAGGTTTTATAAAAATGAAAATTAAAAAAAAGAAAATTCGGTGTAAAAAGCAAATAATTAAAATTTGCACGTCAATTTGTTGATAGGTTGTTTATTGCCAGATAGGGAAAAAAATAGTTATTTTTAATAATCGAATAAAGAACTGTAAAATAATTCCCTTATATTTGAGCATAATTACTTTTCGTCAGATATCTAGAATTCATAGCCGCATTACCCTAAAACTAGGACATTTTTAATACTTTGTGGACCATAATATCAATCATGGATCTAGGCAATTTATTAGTACTTACTTATAGTACTCCCCACATTAGAATTAAAAATAAAGGAAACAAAACCAAAAGTCATATCTATTCATTTTGAATTCTTTAATGACATTCTAATCACTTTCTGATGGCCGATACGACGGGAAAATCTAATATTTTAAACCTCCAGAATTTCTGTTATCCTGATTTAAATTTCTGCTTTGGATTGGTATCAACTTTACTGAACTGGAATGCTGGAATAGAACGATTTGCAGCATTGCGTAAATCAGATTAAAATAACAAAATGTTGTTCTTTATACGAGTACAATTTAAGACAATTTGCCCAGGACAATAATATCGCAATTCGGTAGTATAAGTGCACTTATGGGGTCAATTAGGTCGTGCTGTTCTTACCGCCGGTTTTTTGCTTTTTGCATAATTTTTTGTCACGGCCATACCTTTTCCATGTTTTTTGTTACATTTTGAAAAAATTAAACCTTTTTATGCAGTTTTGACACTTGTAAATTAGTGTTTTTTTCCTTTTGTATACGAAAAACATTTTGTAAGTTCTTGGTTGCCAAAAATACTTTGAAATACAAATAAGAAACACAGTTTTTGAACCAAAAGAATTTAATTGGAATCGAAAATAAAATTAAAAGGAAATAAAATTATGATGAAAAAAAATGTCTCCATGTCCACAGAATTTATAATAACCTAATGGGCACCACAGTTTTGTAACAAATTTATCATTTAATTCAGCTACTTTTGTAATTGTAGCAACTACAATAAGGACACTGGAGATTCCATAACAAAAAAATTGCTCAGGTTTGAATCCTCTGGAGGATCATATACCAAGTGCAAGTAATTGAATACGAATTCTTTTAACAATTTCTTCAAATTTGTAAATGTTGCCATCTTCTTTGCAATCGTTTTCTTGCAGTTAGTGCTGAAACAATATTTTTAATACAAAATGAGAGAAAAAGGCTATCATTCTTAATTTTCAAACCTTTAGGTCCGATTTTGCTCTTATTCCATCATTTAGCACTTTTTTGCTGGACTTTGGCCATGCTGACTGAAAGCATAGAGCAGTACTCGCTCTGCTTGTTGCTCACAATTTGTATGTATTCTAGTTTGTTATTGAAGAATGAGGGATTGAAACAGAAGAATGCGATAAGCGAGAATGATAGAATACGATAAGCGAACGTTTACGTTGACCGCTACTTGTTTGGTTTTGGTTTTGTATCATAGGTCCTAGCTATGTGGTCTGAATACATTATGGTTGTTCTTCAGTGAATACAAAATATACTTAGAAAATAATTACTTTTTTTATGTAAAAATCATTGCGCAACTGGTTCTCAGACATTTATAGCTAATGCTCATATTTCGCAATTGCTTCAATGTAACTAAATTTTGAATTTGTTAATCAAATTTTTATTTAACATTATGAAATTATTAATTGTTTTAATTAGAGTTTATTTGATTTGTTAACAGGGAGTTTATGTGATGTGGTTTGTTAATAAAAGTTTGTTTTTTGAGCAATTTTAGCTTCAGAAATTTGTTTCTTTTCCCAATTTGCCAAAAATTGCACTTTCAAGAATAACCAAAACAACAGATGTTCCTAACCAATATTGAAAATAATTGTAAACCAGTACAGAAATTTACTGGGTTGCCCATATTCGACGGACCCATGTTT
>JAHXMU010000101.1:4500203-4520036 GCA_019455685.1 Philornis downsi | reverse complement strand
AAACAGAGATCAGATCAGCCGCAGTATTGCGGCTTAAGAACAACAAAGCTGCGTGCGCTGATGGCCTGCCAGCAGATCTGTTTAAAACTGGTGGCGATGAGCTGATAAACAGCCTGCATCAGCTCATAAACACGATTTGGTTCGAGGAAACCATGTCCGATGGATTAGATTTCACACTACGACATATTCTGGAGAAGAGCCCAGGAAAACAGATTGACACGTAGCATCTTTTCGTCGATTATAAAGCTGTCTTCGATAGCACGATACGACAGGACTGTATGATGCCATGTCCGAGTTTGGAATTCCTACGAAGCTTATACGTCTTTGTAGGGTGACACTGACTGACATGGAGTCTTCAGTAAAGATAGGCAAAGATATAGGCGACCCTTTTCACACCAAACGAGGATTTAGACAGGGCGGCAGTCTATCGCGCGACCTCTTTAACACACTGTTGCAGACGATTATGAGGAAAGCTGCAGTCAACACGTCTGGTACCATCTTTAACAAAAGTCACATGTTACTCGCACATGCAGATGACGTAGACATTATTGGCAGAAGCTGCGAGATGTTACTGCAGCTTTTTCAAGCAGCGAAAATGAGTCTGGTGGACAAAACAAAGTTATTGGTTTCAACGAACAAAGAATCTACCCGTTTGGGACGTTGTGTGAACGTTGACGTGGTGAAAAAATGCATCTACATTGGTTCCGCTGTAAACGAAACGAATGATGTCAGCAGGGAGATAAAAAGGAGAGTATTGCTTGCTAACAGATGTTACAGATGTATCGCTTTCTTAGCGATTCAATGACGAAGCCCTCTCTTGACAAACAAAAATCCGTCTGTACCAGACGTTGGTTCTGCCTGTCTGGTTATATGGCGCAGAATCCTGGGTTATGACTCAAGTGGATGAATTAGTACTGGCAGTTTTCGAGAGGAAAATACTCCGGAAAATATACGGACCGATTATCGTTAACGGAGAGTATCGCCGTCCCATGAACAATGAGCTGTATGAGCTATACGCATACAGCGATTGAGTTAGCTAGTTCATGTTGTGCGGATGGGCCCAACGAAAACGAACTCGATGGACGGCGCTGAAGAGGGCGACCAAAGCTTGGTTAGAAGGACCAAGCTTTTGAAATACTATCGAAACTTGGAGGGACGAATTGGAGGAGAAGCGCAGAAGATCGAAGCGCTTGGAATTATTTGTTACGGGTGGCGTATAGTAAATAAGGATGTCTATTCCAGTCGCCACCTACGAAGAAGAAGTGTAGCATTGCAATGCACAAAGCAGTAGGTTGCTGCTATAATCAATAGGGAAATACGAGGGAATATTTCATTTCGGAAATCCTTTGAGAACCTACTTTTGTAAGTTCTTGGAGTGTCCTAAGTCTGATTGAATTTTGTGTAACTGAATAAAAATATGTAGGTAAAATCGACAATTTCCATGAGAAGTACCAGAGGAGATTCGGTTAAATTAAATCTTTTCAAACTTTTTGAAGCATTATAATATGCGACAATGGACAAAAACAGAGAACTTCGTAAAATCGATCAATTTTCTTTTCATTTCAAAAGTGATTGGTTACTATTGAAGAAGCTAAGAATGTTGAAGATTAATATAATTTTTTTATTCCAAATAGGCAACATGAAGTTTTTAATTAATTTGGTTTTCAGAAAAAAACATGAGGCAGCTTTAGAATATGCATAGAAATAAGAACAATTAGTTGAAGGTGAGTAAGCACGTCCAAGTGTTAGTCTCAAGTGTTTAGTTAGCAAAATACCAAATTTGAAGCCAGATGGACTCCGGTTTGAGTCCATAACATTGTCTATAAGCCTACTCCCCTATACGACACGTTTATGTGAAAACATTGCAAGGAGAAGTACAAATATTAATGAGAAATGCCTTCATGACACTTTTAGTAAAGAAAACTGTATTTTTGCACACTTTTTGCATTGAAAAGTTTTTCATTCATATTTTTCTTATAAAAAAACTGCCTCTCTTGGTAAATCTCATATAGAAAATGTCTTTATTGAAAAGTGTGTTCGTCGTTATTTAAAAAAAAACCTTTTCGTTGACGCTGTTCATATAGAAAAGTATTTTTGTTAAAACTTTTTGTAATGATACTTTATGTAAAAAATGCAGTATTAAGTAAAGTAAGTATTAAGTAAAATATTTGGGTAAATATTCCACATAAAATATAGAATTTACCTAGATTTATTGGCGATATTGCTTTAAAACTTATGAAACCCTGTGCTGTCAAACCACTTTAGTAAAACCATACTATAATTAATAATAATTTTATGATTTTATCGGATCTGACATTTTGTTTTGTAAACTGCCAAAATACGACACGAAATACTAAACTATACAATCCAACCAACCAAACTGTAGTTTGATCAAACCCGAAATAGGATTGGAGAATTTGCATTGAAAGGTAAAGGATTAAGGGGATTATCGCATCCAGCACAATAGTCCAAAACAATTCTTATTGAAAATTTTCCTTAATATTGCGTCTAGACCATAAGTTTCTGGCGAAAATGTTTTCAAGCATCAGGACCTGCGTCAAGGAATTCTGTTTGATATTTGCTAACGAACGACAATGCAAAATGAAATTAAGAAAATGGAGACGTTTTTGACATAAAGTCGGTCAATAATGACGTCAGCAAAATGTTTGATGTATCTGGATTAAATATAAATAAATAACAACACACACATTTTGGATTGGAAATATGATTTAACAAACGTCACCTTGACAGAACGTAATATTTTCTAAGGATTAGTACACCGTATGATACTGGTTCAGTGTAATCCATCCGCTTCTGATACTCTTCATACTAAAAATCTTAAATCCTGAAGTATTTCACCATAATTTTCAAAAATTCTACACTAATCCACTGAAATTCTCCACACTGTAGTTTCCTATATCATAGTTAAAATCTGTAACTGAATGAATTGATTTCATTGGTGTAATTAGGTAGAAGCAGATATTTTGATCCACCTCTTCAGATACTATCCATGCATATAAGCTTAAATCTCGAAATGATTTTAACATAACTTTTGAGAAGTCTGCACGATTCATTTAAACATTTTTACTACAACTTTTTTCTTACACTATATATTGTGACTTTAACTGGATGAACTCTTTCTGGAACTTCCTATTCGACAAGATTTTCTTTGTTGTTTATAAATTAGAAATCATACGCCCTACTTATCAAAAACTAACTACGCGACTGTAAATTGTCCCCTTCACGTGCGAACCATGCCAATATCCTTAGTCCACAAAATATAACTTATAATAATTGTTGAAGTGCTTTCAGCAATCGACTAAAACTTTACGGATTACATTTTTCCTACGCTCTAATTTAGAACCGTAACATAATGCCATTAACGCATTCACTCAAGTATCTCCATTAATTTCATTAAGTGCATAATACCACTCGATTCACATAAAATATGAACAAACGTAATATTTCGCATCGCATAATAATATTGGCGTCAAAGGCCTCACCCATCCAAGTACGCCTCATACAAATGACCTAAACGATTTTTTATCGTGGAAATGTCCACTCGAGTCGGAATAAACTTTATCCTAAACTCTAGTTTAGAAATGAAGTTTTAACAGTTAGCTGTATCCGACCTGATACTTGCTTTACAAGATAACAAATTTGATCAAATCACTTTTTTGTCTATAATATATAATTCGTACGTATTGAGTTTGAACGACTTCCGCTGTCATTATTCATTATTACCAAGACCTTGGTGGCTAACAGAATGTGAAGTTGCTTAAAATCAGCTGATTATGAAATTTTCAATGCAATTATGCCATAACAGACTTGACTATGTGGCAAATTGAATTATCTTGTCGGAAAACACAGAGTTGCGATGAATTCTCCTACGGTGAACTTATGAAAGCATAAAGGCATTTAATATCTTTAGGAGTTTTGGTAGAAACTTTATTAGTAATTTGTGGAGTACGTATTAATGGAGATAATTTTATCGACACCTAATTGTACATCCTTATATTACAACCCCGAAAATATTGCTTTTGTTATACCTACCCAGGCTTTGAAACTGTTAAAAAACTGTAAAAGTCATCCTAAACATTTTTCTCATTTGTGTACGAATCACAAAAAGAAAATTGTTAAATTTCGTTAAAGAGACATTGGGTGAACTACTTTTAAGTCAGTTTGGGCGACTTTTGGCCGCCAAAGTAAAACATGTTACAATTATTAGCTGCCAAAAAAAACGTCACTGATAGATCCTTGTGATAAACTTACGGAAGACACACCTAAAATTTCTTGTCGAAGCGGGGTAGTCGCTGCCTCGTTGCCCTACAGTACAGGTGAGTAATCTCCTAAAAAGCAAAGCAAACAATTCATTATGGTTGGCGATGTGATTAAGACGTAGCGTTTACTGGAGATTCCACTAGGATCCTCCTATGCAGTTTTTCTCAAAGTATAAATCCAAAATTTAAAATTCTTAATACTAACATTATAAGCAGAGGAGTACCAAGGAGGGAGCTTTATCTGCAATCCCAGGATTTTCAGATTAGATGCAAAAACCTGGTGCTTGCAGCGGAGTTTTGTTACCCTCTTCTGCGCCGCCCATAAAGTTCGTTATGGAAAATTTTTCGCGATCATTCACAGAAAATGATCCATACAACGCAATCACCGTATTTTTATGCGCCTGACCATATCGGTTCATAGATCATGGTTCACATGATGTTGATGGTCTTCGTTAATTATGATGCGTCCATATATTTTTTTGTAGTATTTTTCCCTCGGAGACTACCAACACTGATTAATCCATTTGTGGCATAACCCAGAATTCTGCGCAATACAGCAAGACAGGAAAAATCTTTATCTGGCGCAATCGAGTTTTTGTTTGTCATCACATCGCTTCGTTAGCCTATGGTAACATCTGTTAGCAACCAATACTCTTAATCTCCACGCCAACGCCTTTAACAGCTGAAAGTTATGTGTGTTAACGTTTACACATTGTACCATACGAGTAGCCTCCTTGTACGTCGAAACGTTTATCACCGGATTCATTTTTGCTGACTCCTTCCCAATGTTCGAAAAGGCTGTAGTAACACCTGACAGTTGTTTGCCAACTGCCGTAATTAAACTCAGCAAATTTTGACAGAAAGTTTGCTAAACATTTTGAATTTTAAATTTTGGCTTTCATGTATAAATAAATAAAATATAATAAATACGTTCAGATATTGGTTACATTTCTTGTTGTTAAATTTATAGAATAATCTGCTGGGAGCCTTAACGTCAATTTTCTAAGCGGCAGCAAGTCTGTATGTAGTAAAAAGAAATCCATTATTTTTACATGACATCGGAGGTTTTGTTTGTCATAGTTAGAATAATTCGAAATATGTAGCTCAAATATTCATCGATTTGTTCGATATCTTATTACCGTTTTGGAGATAGTCCTAGTATATGTATCTCTCTCGTAAAAACCGTCGTTTCTATTGCTTCTTTCGAGGCGAATTTTTCACCAGCAGGAACAGGACAGAAATAGAAGGTCCGGATTATAAAGTGTATGCATAAGAGCTCCTTGAGGTCCTAGTAGATGATTCGCTGTCAATCCCTCCAACACATAGCAAAACCTTCCTGAGCGTCAATCCTAATTTAGCCACCATTTGCGCCGTCTTACAACAATTCCGCAACGACTATTCTCGCTTGAGGTTGTTGTAAATGATGCACTTTTCAGAATCCGCTTGAGAAATCGGTCGATTTTGTTGCGATTTGCGGACGCAAGGTTTTTGCGTTAACACCTGTAACACCCATACATCTAGTCGAAACAGTGCTTAAATGACGTTCGGACTTGACGATTTTCATAATTTCATTAACATTTTCGACCATTGTCTTTCAAGAACGTGATATATTTTTGATATCAGAATTACCGGAACAGAATTGATGCTGGTGCTCGGCTTAAGTTTTTACCTTTACGGAATACAAATTGTAAAATCTGGCGTATTTCTATTCGCTTGTGCCCATCTTTTAAACGCGCTCAAACAGGACTGAGTCAAGCAGTTGTAAAACTCTTTAATTCGTTTTTTGAATGCGTAATATTATCTTTCCGATGCCATCTATCTTACCGTGATCACATATAAAACGCGAGATACAGATTGCTAAAGCTATCATTAGAAAAATAGTTGATTTTTCTTTTGCTATACCTCATGTAGTAGTAATATTCAGTTCCACTTACTAAAATGTTATGAAATATAAAATAAATAGTTCTATTTCAAAATTTTGAGACTCATTACATATTATAGAAAAATAAATAGAAACAATTTTAGATACTTTGTGTTCACAATTTGTATTAGTCGTAGTCAAACGTAGCATTAGACCTCAGAAGAAAAACATCATTTAAATTTTGTGGGGAGAGCATTTCACAGCTTTCTGATAAAATGTAATCGAATGCTGAATGTAACCGCTTTATACTAATTGAAATACAGGGACAGCCTCTGCGGTAGTATATAAAGTATTATTTTGCTTATTCCAATACTGCAAAATGTTCTCATTAAGCGGCACTCGGCGATCATACACCTTGTAATGGACACATTCGTGTAGACAAATATTTTTGTAATAAAAATATTACTGCTGTTTCATTCAAAGTAATTCGAACCGTTGGAAAACATCAACTTGGAGTAGGACTGCGGGAGCCATCAGATTGCTAGCTAATCAGTCGGTGTCGGGGTTCGTGTCCTTTCCTCATTTATGTCAGTTTACCATTCCAACAATATTTTAAGACTCCCTATTTATTTGACAGTAATTTACTTTAGCATGGACTATGGCTACTGAAAAAAATATAAAAATGAAAATACCCCTATAATTTTAGTAGCATGGAAATTGAACTCTAACACTATAAGGCATTGATCAAAGTGCTTGGTGATAGCTACTCATGGATGTTTCTACAGGGTGGCCCAGAATGAACGAAGTGGTGTGAATTCCCTATAACTTTTTTATTATAATTTTTTTTTCTTTTCTTTTTAGTATTTTGTAAAGAAGACTTGGAGAATTTATAATGGAGCAATACACAACTGAACAACGTGCCCAAATTGTTGAAATTTACTTTGTAAATCAACGGTTCATTGTGTTGACTCAGCGTGCATACCGTCGTCAATTTAATGTGCGGGTTGCACTCAGTCAACAATAAACCGTCTTGTTGCAAATTTTCGAGAACCAGGAGCAGTAAGGAACCTTCCTGGTGCTGGAAGACGACGAATGACAATATTCAAGTTGTACAGAAGAGTATTCAGGAGGATCCACAAACATCAACCAGGAGACGTTCGACACAATTTGGCATCTCAAGAGGGTCGCTGCAGCGAATTTTGCATAGCATAAGAATGTTTCCATACAAAATTCAAATTGTCCAAGAATTGGAACCGACAGATTACCAGCAACGACTTGACTATCACCGTAGGTAAACCCACATTACTTTAGAAATGCATATTTATATCGCAAAGTTTATTCTGAATCGTATCATTGATATTTGCTTAGAAATTACTTGCAAAGTTATTATTACAAATGATTAAAAATTCTATGCCAATTTAAGAGCTTATATTTTAGACTTATTATATGCTTGAACATTACATATAACTGAAACTACTAGCGGAACTGTAGCATTTAATTTTATACAAATGAGCGAGAAACAAATTCAGATATGTAAACGTTCCATCATCAAACGAGCGAGTATCACAGGTTAATAATTAGAAGACGTAAGAGACACCACAAAGAGTGCTTATTAATTATCACAATTCATCGCTTTCAGTTTTTGTTTTCTTCTGTTTTGCTTTCTTCTTTCATATAGTTAGAAATTGGTTACATACCGTGAGTGACTACAATTTTTATACCAAAATTTATCGGTATTCTGTTTCAAGTATGACGTTTTTTTTCTTCTTCTATGACATGATCAAATTTTCTTACTTGTTCTTTTTCTTTTGTTGTTTGTTATAGAAAAATTATTCTTCTCTTCTTCTTCTTCTTTTGACTTACCCAGCCATCCAGCGAAGATTAAAAAGGCCTTTTTAATTCTCTCGGTGTTTGGTGCGAAGTGTTTGATGGGTAGTATAAGAGTTTGAGATGATCTGTTCCGCTATGGTGTCAGCCTGTATGTCATACTTGCAACCTATCTGTGCATTCAATAGTTCATTCGATAGTTAATTTAACACATCCAAATTCTTACACTTAGTAATTTCAATTTTTAATACTTATCTATAAATTTTACTGAAGATCCAAGCAACAATAAATTGAAACTTGCACCATGAGTAGTAAGGTCGATCGTGCTTATCCCGAATGTGATTTTTTTTGGTATTCTTTAAACGTTTCTTAGAAACCTCTATTCTCACGATCACGAAATATTATGGGTTATACAACTTTATTGCTGCTTAGGCGACAGCGGTTTTCTTTTTCTTTTAAAGTTAACCATAATATAATTCACACATCAATAGTGTATATTGAAAATTGACGAATATTCTTCTTATATTTACATAGCATTTCGGTGCGAGTTTGTGCTGGCGGAGTGATTTGCAAACCTCAACCGTACTTTTACAAGTTTTTTTGTGAACTTTTAATTGTTTGGTGGCCGTTTCGCTTTGCCCCTGCAAAGCTGTGCTCTTGTTTTGTTCTGCATTTTCTTTACTGCGTTATGTTTATGAAATTTGGTGTTTTGGTGACAGAAAACTTAGAGAATTTACTTCTTTCGTAATATTGTTTTTGGTGACTGACACATTTTCTACGAAAACAAGCAAAGATTTTGACACTAATAGTAAGTCAATAAATAAGCTGAGCCAGAGACGATAATTAAGCTTGGAGGTTAGGAAGTAATTTTACGTAAATTCTATGATGAACTTCGGGTTGTCGGCTTAGGTGACACTGGTTTCTATGCGTTTGTACAACCATATACTGGAAGTATATCGGTCGCAGTGGAAGTATATCGGTCTAAATAGACAACCAATAAGTTTGTATTAAAATTGTATAAAATGTAAAAAATACCTTTTGTTCAAGACTTTTCGCTTTTTAGCAAATCCGTAGAGAGTAGCAAAATTTACTGAGCACTTGGGATTTAAACACTTTTTATAGATTACTTGCCAATACAAAAGTAGACTTAAAAAGGAAGTGACTTACGGATTTTAATTTCCATGAAATCTAGCTTTAAGTTGAGCATTAGAAGTGTGATCGCATACTCACCTTTTCGGAGTAAAATTTAGAGTTGCCTGATCACTTTGAATATTGTACGGACTATAGTTTTCTCCAAAGAATGTACAATTTTTAGTTCATCTACATACAATTGATGTATTCTCCGTTTGCTTCTAACTAGGGATTTGAATACTCTATTTCGATTAATAGGATTCGAACTGAATGAATTTTATCAGAAGTCCACTATAACTTGCATGTCCACTTTAATACCACGCATTGGCAAGAAACTTTTGAATGTGCTTGTTGGCAGTCTACTAATAGATGGTTCTTCAAACTCTATGATCGTTGGCGATCCCGCAGAGTTTGAAAACAATCGCATCCCATTAATAGAAGAATCTTCTAAATTTTGAAGCAACTCATCATGCGTTTTCGGCGTTTGATTCAAAGGGTTTGCTTCATCCTTCAGTTTCTGTTGTGGCAACTCTAAGTGTGGAATATTTTCTGTTTAGTTTCAAAAGGTATTTATTTTAAGATTTAAAAATTTACCATTCGGAGCAGTAGGCCGCTCATACAAAAGACCAATAAAATTTTTGGCTCTTGCAAATAAGGGGTCTAACATGAAATAAATTGTCTCCCATCTACCTTTCAAATGCAAAATCAGTTTCTTGTACCCACACTTTTGCAAAATACTGAGAAAGTGAGAAAGAAATTTTACGTTGCTAATACCAGGAGCCGAGAAGTAGGTTTCCATTATATCCAATATGTCATGGCAATTAAGTTAATATAAGTCTATATATATATATATGGATGTTATGTATGTATAGGTATATACCTATATATATATATAATATAAGTTTTCTTATACCTTTCATTCTCTTTGGCAATTACACACTCTTTAAGCTATGTTATCATCCAGTCCTAAATGAGGCTACTTGTTTGTTCCAGAAGATAGCTGCTACCTTAAATTCATGTGCCCCATTCTATGTATTTTGTTTTGCGTGATTTTTTCGTATGCGCCAACATTTGTTTGTGTGCGGTGGTTGGTCAGTAGTTTCTTTATTTATTTAAGTATATCGTAGTTGGAGATTGTAAATGGGGTGCATCCATCGATCCACACCTTTCCAAACAAATTGAAAGATTAATCTTTTTCTTATTTTCCTCATTAATTCGTTTATTGGAGTAAACTAAATTGTTGTCCATTGGTTTGCTTTGCAGTGCGTGACACAACTTGAAAAAATCGACCCCATTAGCCACGCCACTTCTTCCACCTCCCATACAAGTGACCAATTTCAGGCAAATATTCTTGAGTCTATATTTTTCGAGCAATTAGTCGGAATTCAATTAAATTTATTACTCAACATTAACTTTGTTAAGTCACCTCAATAATTATTTTTTAGTTATTATTTATTTCCCTAAAACATGAATATCCCTAATGTTACGACCTTTGATGTTTTATGATCCTTAATGATCATTTGTTTTGTTTTTGAATTTTGCATTCCCTTTTTGATCGTCATTTGTTTACTTGAATCTATAACGTTATCTATGTTCTAATACCCGGCTATTGTTGTTGTAATTTTGTCTGCACTATGTACGTCTCCGTTTGTTGCCTTTTGGAAGGTTATTGCTAATCCTTTGGTTGGTAATCTTCGTTCTGGAGCCAATAAAGTTAGTTATACTCGTAAGCGAGTAATTGAAATCGAAGGAAGTGTCTTCTTATGTTGTGTGTGGGACAAGGCTTTAGCGAAACCTGACGCGACAAAATGTTAGAGACAGTGGCTGGACAGAGAAATATTAGAGTATTCAACATCAATGTGTATCAGATTGCTTCGAGACAATAAAAAGGTGTCCAAGTGAAATTATTAATCGGGGACAACACAATATCCTCCGACGGTATTAAACCTACAATTTATTGTGCTTAAAGATACTCAAGTCGAACCCTTGAGTGAGGATTTGTCTCAATAACATGTTGGACATTTCCAGGGTTGTTAAAATAAACAATCCTTAAACAAACTTATTTTTGTGAATGAAAATAGGTGGCGAATTGGGCAGCCATTAAGCGTTTGATAAACTGGGGTGCGAGAAAGTAAAGTACGCGAAGAACTTCAGAAAATGATGATTTAACTTCTTTATTGTATTTAAATACAGTGTAACAGTGATAAAATGTAAATACAGTGATAAAATGTAGCAATTTGCAGCTTCATAACTGGCTCCCGTCATATTTTTGTGCCAAAGCAAAAGTAGATTGTCTGAAAGCATTAGTAAGTCAGTTCATCTGATTGAAATTTATGTATTGGTTTAATGTGTTGCAGAGGAATTGTTTACACTTTTCATCCAAATTTATAAATTTATTTATAAGCAAAATTAAAAAACAAAGTCGCCATTCTCTTTTGGTTTATAATCATTTTAATGCAAGCAAATATATCGTGTAGGAAAAAAATCATTATTGTGCTTTCACCAAGATGAATGAAGTAGTATATCATTTTATATAGCCTATCTAGCACCAAGTATCCGTCTAAAGTACCAAGTACTTTTTTAACCAAATATGTTTCATGACTTTTGAAGTCGATTGAGCGATGGTGGACCGCGATCGCAATTGTTTGCTAAATTTCTAAAACACACAAACACGCCTTCTGGTATGACAAATACAAATTGACTGATTTTTCGAAATTCAATCATTTCTCTGCAGTTCCCAATGAGTAAGCAGTAATAGCCTATTTTTTATAGTAGTGGAAAATCGATCAAACAACCGTTACCCTTCTCCTATATATTCTTACTTCCATATCTTTCAAATTCTGCCAAATTGGGCACGTATTACACTTTTAGCAAACTGCCGTGTCCATTTTGGTACCTGGTACACATTTTGGTACCTTGCTGTAATCCCCAATTCAAAACTTGAAGTAAATTAAAGTCTTGCGTAATTCAACTTACATATATATTCATAGATTCGTGTCTCCCATTCAACTGAAATATTCAGTATAATTCAGCAGACATCAGTACTAAAGTTTAGTACTTCGGGTACTACACATAAAATTTGTCGATTTAGCAAAATTCAGTGATCTCTTACATTTTCCACAGAGAGGATTTCAGAAAAATACTACAAGGTGGCGCCCCAATTGTGCTACAATAAAAAATTTAAATAACTTTTTATTTTAATCAATGTATTTCATATTCGACACCTTTTCAGAAAATTATTCATTGTGGCCTGAAGAGTTGAAGGGTTTTAATGCAATTCAGTCCAATTCCTTGGTTTGGTGCAGCAGCATATTAATTATATTAATATTCTGCATATTAATTTGTTTGGGAATTTTCGTTGGAATTCCGCCATAACCGGTCTGGCTATGCGCCATCTTGCTGGAACTAAATGCTGTTGAAACGGCGGCAGTTTTGGGTAAACTAGGTAAACTCCTTCATTATCTGTAAATAATGATCCCCATTGACAGTTACTGTTACATCGTTTTCTTCAATAAAATATGGCCTCACAGTGCACCGTAATAAAACTGTGCACCATATAATGACTCGGTCTGGGTGCATTCATTCCATATACGATAATTTTGCTTGTTTACATTGTCGTTTAGATCAAAATGAACCTCATCATAAATAAGCAATTTATAGAGTTGTCTTTTTCGGCCATATCAATATTTTTTTTTTGGCAAAATTCCGGGCGAATAGGCAAATCCAGAGGGAAGCAGTTTAAGTCATCATGAGTTATCCGTTGTACTGACCGTTTGCTAATTCCAATTTGCGTCGATAAGTTTCGAGTCGAAACGCATGGACTTGCCTGAATCGACGATGCTACAGCAGCGATTGTGTCTTAAACCCGAACATAGGAATCTGAGTGGTACAGTTGCCGTGCGATGCTTCCAGATTCGACAAACATATACATCCATCTCATAATGGTCCATCTAGTCGGGGGAGTGCCGTCAAACTCTCCCCTAATTTCCCTTTGGACGGAAATGAAGGACTTCAAAACAAGGTACAGCTGCTCTATCCAAACTATTTTTTCGATACCTACAAATAGTAAACTGCCATTTATAAAAAACAAATTGATAAATAAATAAGCCGACTACTCAAAGGGAAGAAAAAGTTATTATGTTTTGTGTTTGTAGCATGATTCGTGCGCCAGCCTGTAGTTCGCTGTTTTATTATGCTTAAGTGTAATTTTTTTATGAGAACCTATCAATTAACCACCGACAATTTTGCATCACACAATTTTTTTGGCAACGCAAAAGGACGTTGGGTGGAGGTATATGAAAATCAACTCACTTGGCTGAAATTTCTGTACTGTGTTTTTCCTATTTACGGATTTCGTAATCCGTACCGTGTGTAATTGCGATCGGGTTACGCTAGATGACGTTAGAGAGATTACATTTAGTACTTAAAAAATTTTTAGTAATTGTTTTATTTTTTAAGCGCGCATCAAAAGATGTAACATACCGCTTGCTACAGTTTTTCTTGGCTGGTTATATGCTGACTTTTCGCAGTGAAACTCCATATAAAAAGTGGTCGTGAAATTTAAAGCTAAAATGTTAAACTATGGGTGTCACACTAGTTCCGAAACTGATAAAAACTGGTGGCGAGAAATGCGTCACTTAGGAAAACTTTAATAGAATGCGGAGGGTTGAGGGTAAGGAGGGTTTTGTTGTATGTTTGATGGGATTGTCAGGAAATCGTCTACTGTAATGCGTTTTCTTACGACCAAGTTCTTTATTCGGACCTTTACTGTTCTGCACCTTCAAAAAACGACTAGTTATCGAACAAGACGGAACTTATTTGACCTAAATCAGATCATTATAACTATGCTATATAAAGTCTTTAGTGCAAAAATAATTGGATTATTTTTACTTCACCTTAAACATTTTTTTTCACAAAATCGCTTTTAAATAATTATTTTGAATATGTCTTGAGTTGAATTTCTTGTTTGGTGTTTCTTGGTGATTTTAATGTATAGATTACAATATTTTATTTCTTGGAAAAGTAAGAAAATGGTTTTTGTTGAATATATTTATGGTTTTGCTTGAATAAATTAAGTTTCGTAGATGTGCGGAATATGTACGTTAAATTCCACGGTGAGGTATAAAAAAAGTTACCTGCATCGGCTCCATCCAAAGTATTCGAGGCAGCTAAATAAATTATTTGTTGTTTCTTTCATAGAAATGTGGGAGACATACCATACGAGTAGAACAAAGTTGAAGCATTTTGTATCTTTTTACTGAAGACCCCGCAAAAAATCTACGTTAGTTGTTTATAAAATGTACTTCAAAATGCCTGTACCTCATAGATTGGATAAGAATCTTTCACTTTTGGGTTTCTTTATATAAATTAAGTACTTGTAAATTCAAATTTGAACTACCTTTCAAAGGTTTCCCACCACTTCAATTGCTTCATTATTATTCTAGACATTATTTTTATAGGAGCATTAACAACACTTGTTTAACTTAACCTCTTTTGTGGAATTGTTGTAATTATCATTATGGCCAATTAATTAGTATTTAAGCGCACGCACCAAAATTATACCTCTGTTCCATAATAAGTATGTTTTCGGTTAATTTTCACTGATTAGATGTTAATTTATGCCAATTGGCGTATTTTATCTTCTTACTGAAAGAAAGGCGGCGACTTTCAATAGAAGTTCAACTACTTTTATATCTTCCTACTATTTTTCAGTTTACAAACAATATTGTCAGGTTGGAGTCAACTGGAATACCAATTATGTTTTTCGATTCTTTAGGTGATTGGTACTGAATGAGTACTGCAATGAATGTAAATAATTGAACTAACAGTAGGGATAGTTTGTGTGCGAAAGAAACTGGTGCATTACAAATATACTGTTTCCCATAAGTCCAACGGGAAAGTTTTTGACTTGGAAAAACGATTCTCTTTCATTGCCTTAATTGATAGTGTTATGTTTGCTACAGCTAAATTTGCTGTTTACCAAAATTCTTCATTCAATTCATCAATTCCCTAATTTATTTTAATAATTACATTTTTATATTTTGACTACCTTTGCTAATGGGAAATTTTTTTCTATCGAAATTCTTCATTTAATTCATTCATTCTCCATTTTTCCACTGTAATAAATTACTTTGAAAATGTCTTATTTAATTTTTAGATGCTACAATAAATAATAATAAGCAATTTTTATACATTCACCCGGAGGTACGAAGATATATATTTAATATGGCCAGAAATGTAACACCCAGAAGGATACATCTAATGTACCGACCATCTTTTGAACAAATGCGTTTTATGACTTTTCAAGTCGATTGTGCGATGTGCGCCTGTGTAGTTGGCAGGCTGGTGGACACAATAGCAGGTTGTAAATCTTCCAAAACTGGCACAGCTTAACATTTTTCCAGATCGTAGCCTATAAATGGGCTATATTGACCCATCCCTTTTGGTACCTTCCGTGCAAATTGAACTTATTTCAGAAATCCAGGGTTTCTCCTACAACTCCAAATTCGAACAGTGGAGTAACTTAAATTTTCGTTCGTTTTATTTGTTTACGATGCTTGGCAGAATTTAAAAAAAAATCGACATAAGAACCACGCCTCTTTTGGTACTCCCCATACAAATGACCCTTTCACACCATGTATTAATAGATTTGTATCTTTTACATGCTTACACTAAATTTAGTCAAATTTGGTACACGCAGAGCTGAAAATAGAAAGCACTGCCAGAGTCCTTCTGGTACTTTACATACAAATCGACCGATTTTCCGACATTCAGTTCTTCTGTTGTTTCCAATTAGTAAGTTTTAGTAGTCTAGATTTTTATCCGTAACATTGTTTCATAATTCTCTATAAAACTGTAGAAAAAGTGGATTAAGTAACCACTCCCCTTCTGGTACCTTCTATATAAATTAACCCATTTATGGAAATATAATTTTCCGCTGTAATCCCTAATTCATTCATAACTAGAAGTTAATTAAGTTATTGTCAATTATATTGCGTTACATTGCTGTGAAACCACACCTTCTCTGGTACCTCTCATACAAATTACCTGATTTAACGTATGTTTTCCTACTTCAGAAAGTTACTACTTTGCTTATTTATTGTGCTTTAATTTAAAGTATTGTTTTGGTAACATAATTTTTCAGCAACCCAAATATATATTGGGTGAAGGTATATGTTTCTATACTGAGTTTTTATATTGTAATCATCATCATCCTCATCACGGAGATTCATATAGAATAGTTCTATCTTTCTATGTCCGCATAGAATTTCAACTTTAATGTCCTCTACGGATCCAATGTTATCCTTTCCTTTCTGTTATTCAGTTATAGTAATTTCAGTGAAATTCTGAATGAAAATGGACTGCATTGCCTTATCCATTATGGCACCTCATGCATAAATTGGCCGACTTCTCAAAATGTAATTTTACTTCTGTATTTCGTAGATTGCAGAACCTTACATTTTGTATCAATTCTACAGTTCTTCGCGAAATTTGAATAAATCTTGGATAAGCACGCTCATTCTGCTACTTCCTCTACAAATCCCTAATATATTCCTTACTTATATATTAAGTATTATATTATTATTTTATATTCCTACTTAACCACTTATTCATTCAATTACACTGAATTCAGTATAAGTTAACATTCATCCGGCATCCAGCAAATTTAATTCTGTAAATCTTATATTGTACGCTAATTTGATTAATTTTTAAAAAGAACATAGCGATTTATCAAGCCTCTTTTGGCAAAATGACGTTTGTTAGTTCACCCGCCTAAAACTTCTGCACTGGCTCCTAATTATACTACATATTGCGACTACCGTTGACTGAAGTTAATATCTAGAAAGCGGATGAAATAGTGATTGCAAATCAGTTTAATTTTCAAAGGACAGCATCTGAACTTTCTGTATTCCTCGAATCAATTGCTATCATTGTTTTGTTAGAAAACGTTTTGCCGCTGGACTGTTTCCCAAAAACCTGAATTTTCTTGAAAAACTAGCTGAAGACGTCCTACAACGAGTCAATTTCGACATAACATTTATTAACCCCATTACAACTGTTAATGAGACATGTATTTAATAGTTTGATCTTCAAACCAATCAACAATCTTCGGAATGACGCCTTCCAATTAAGCTGAAGTCGGAAAAATCACGGCAAGGTTCTTTAAATGTTAAGAAAATGTAGATTGTTTTCAATGGTTATTACGGTGTTCCGTACTCGGAGTTCTTGCCGGAAGGCAATATGGCAGATAAATCTGGGCGTTATGGGGTATTTGAGAGAGCTAATTCGTCGAAAAATGCGAGAGTTGTGGAAGGAAACTTACGGATTTTGCATTACGATAACGTATCATCCCACAAGTTTATCACAGTCAGCGAATTCATCTTATATGGCTTCGGATGGTTTTGCCCGGCTGTTGATCAAATTCAGCTGGATTTATTAGGTTGGGTGATGGAGATTGGAGCTCTCGAACCCGTGCCACCATGCAAAGATGCGGTGGACATTTGAAATATGTCATATTCCACATATAATAGCATATGTGGGCCTTTTAAATGAAAAAATATTTTCATTAATAACTCATACACAGATTTTTTATTTTTATTTTAACATCGGCCCTTCTTATTTGGGAAACTCTGTATTACATATAAGGCATGGCAAAAACAAATCCATTGTTTTTCCTACAGATGTATGGAGGAATCTGTATCTCGCGTTGTATAAACACGATCGGATTTCCGTATACGCTATAAAAAAAGATAAGGTTTCGTGCTCAAAAAACTACTTAGACAGTTTTATGGATGCTTGACTCAGTATTTTTTGAGCACGCATTAAAGATGAGCAAACAGAAAACTCGCAATATTTCACCTTTTTTATAAACATGCGCAATTTGGATTTAGTCAATTCCGTTCCGGTAGTTTTAATATAACAAACACTGTTTCTATTGCACAATCCCGTATTGCCGGATAGGAAAGTTTTGCTGTATTTGTCAGAATTGACTGGGAACCATATGTCAATCCCCAACAGCAAATTCTTAACTCGGATGTGTACTGTTAACATTTGGTCTAATTGTGTTCCATCATGACAACGCCAGCTTGGGTGGAAGGTTCTTACGCATCAATCCTGGCACCAAGTGATTATCACCTGCTCCTCTCTATATCGAATAATTTCGCTGGTGAAAAGTTCGCCTCAAGAAAACTTGTGAAAATCGACCGTCCCAGTCGCGTTTCGCCGCTCTGGCAAGGCTGTGAACTGTTAAATAACTGTCATGTGAAGTGTTATTTATTTAGTGAAAACTTTGCCATTTACAAATATGGATCATTTAACAACGCGTAAAAAACTTACTATAAAGGTGATGATTCAAACGTGAAGTCATGCATTACGAGGTGGTCGTCATAATCGACGTACTGTGCAAAGAACTGGCAAGATTATACAGACATTTGTAAATGGCTGGAAGCATTATAGATGCGGTCAGTCCTGCACATCATTTCAATGTACGCACTGCCGGAAATATCGCTTTCGTTATTGAAAGCTTGGCGGATATCCGAATTTTTTTATTCAAAGCGCTATGGCTGTTGCGACTAATTCAGAGGCGGTAATGCTAAGGTCCAAGCATTCTATTAAAATAAAAGTTTCATCGAAATCATAGCTTTATGTGTGTTTTATTTAACTTTAGGTTTGAAGCCGAAAAATGAATGAGGAATTACCTTCAAAACGCCAACAAGTAATCGAATAAAATGGTGCATAGTTGACTTAATCGAATCATTCTAACTAAGCTAAATAAAGAATTCAATGTAATGCAAAAATGATAGATTTATTTTTTTCGTCACTCCAAACTTCTGGTGGATAACTTCGAAGGTCGAAAAAATGGCCAGCTGATGCGTATAGATTAATGTTTTAAAGGTACCTCATTCGGAATTGAAAAAAGAGTTGTGTAGTTGATTCTATTGTATTAAAAACTGTGACGAGTCACCTTTTAGGTTAATTGGCAAATTAGTAAGATCATTAACATAACATTCAATCGCTAGATAAATAGCGACCTATGTATTCATTCCTAAAGAACGCCACATACATCACTTACGAAATTAATTGTTTTAATAGATCAATACCGCTGTTTACACTTCTCGTATCCTTTGTTAAATGTCTAGAATGAGGAATTTCGAAAGCCATTTGCTCCGTAATTCATAATCCATCTTTAACTCACATAATAACACCCAATTAATGCTCTCTTAAGAAATCGTAACCATTTGATTCGAGTGGATTTAGGGATTAAATCGCCAACAAATGGAATTGAGACAACAACAAAATCTCATAACGTACATAAATATACATATGTACAATATTGGAACCATAAATAATGTTGCATGATTTGTATCTGCATGTTGTTGTTGTTATTACTGCACACTTATTATTACTTTTGTATGCGGAATTTAATGACTGATACAGGACCATTTGAAGACATTGAAATTATACCATCACATAAATGATCCCTGTCGGGTAGAGAAAAAAAGAAAATCACATCTCCCTTCATCCGCTGCCAGGCAACTGCGTTCAACACAAACCGAAGAAATGGAAAAGTACTGGCTGGAACTGGAGGTACCACAATGCACGAAGCAAAAACATCAAACTACTGATACACCAAAAGAGGAAAAAAAGTCAACAAACACAACCGAACAGATCTGTTATATTTTGATAACTTATATTTTGTTCGACTTCAGCAGCAGCGGGCAACCATAAAAACAC
>JAHXMU010000101.1:4482856-4499803 GCA_019455685.1 Philornis downsi | reverse complement strand
CTTATATTTTGTTCGACTTCAGCAGCAGCGGGCAACCATAAAAACACTGCACACCCAGCCCCAGATATGATATGAGATGTGGTCTCGTAAATGTGAAAAACGTGAAGTATCTCTGGGCAACTTTCAACAATCAAACTATAAAAAATGCTATTAAGCAGCAACGTTCATTATTATTCCACAGCTCATCGATCAATGGTGCTCCTTCGCTCCAAAGACGGATGAGATGGTGGAAGAAACGCAATTGGTTGCGACGTCATATCATAGTGCCGCACAAAGCCAAAATGGAGCTAAAACTGATAGATTTATTTGGAAGTTTGATTTCTGCATTAATTCGGAATGAAGCCATATAGGAGTTTTAAGGTTTAATAAACAAAATAACTGATTTTGTACGAAACATTAAGAATGGTGGTGACTCTTTTAGCAGCGTCGGAAATAAATGTTTTAAAGTAATACTCACATACTCGTACATATTTGGTTACGAATTTGGTATGACTCTGGAGCATATGAACCCGCGATTTATTGTAAACTTTCTTTTCATACCATTGCTAGCGGATTTTAGTTGTTATTTATATTCCATTTGCACTTTTCCGTTGCTCAGATGATTGTAAGCTAATGCGGGGTTGGTAACATTTGAAAAGACTCAAACCCATTGCCTCTTATATAATTACTTAGTTGGCGGTGAAAATCAAATCAATCAAGAATAGGAAAAAAACATATCTGAGGCTTTTTGTTATTTCCCTGGAAAATAGGAAAAATACGTAAAAGTACTGGAAACCTGTAAATTCTCGGAAGAATTTTTTCCGAGAAAGCACATAAAAAATATTGAAATCGATGAATTATTTAAATGAAAATTAAAGAAGATAAATTTTTGTAATATTGTCTCACGAAGTTGGGAAAATATCCAATTTGGTCTCTTTGACTGTTATATATTTGGGAGTAACGAGAACCCTTTGCAAGATTTCTAAAGCAGCTCAAGACTTTGGACCTGTGGGTATCTAAAGTGAAAAGGCGACAAGTAGATAAACCTAAATGGCATGCTAACACTGATGCGCTTTTGACCAAAAATACCACCTATTAGCAGACTCAACAGTAGGACCGGATGCAGTGGTCTGATAAGCCGCTCATTTTAAATTAAATTATGTTGAAAACACGCTGATGACCTCTGCGAACATTATAAGAACCACGTTTTAAGGATACGCTCTTGGAATATCTGGACTCTTTACAGAGAAGGTGCCTCTATCCGACTTGTCGGTATCATTCGTAAATATAAAGATAACATCATCGCCATCGCGCAGATGCGATGGACATGACAAGGACGCACATGGCGTCAAGCTTTTGATATCTCCTTCAGCTACCTGCAGAAAGGCACGAATGCAGACTGTAGGATGTTGCTGATTGTCACAAAGTCCTCAATGAAGAAAAAATCTTAGACGTACGCGACAGCCTGCCATTCAACCTCTTCAACATACTGTTGGAGATGATTATGAGGAATGCTGCAGTTAGCACAACTGGTACCATCTTTAATAAAAGCCAAATGCTATTCGCACATGTCGATGACGTAGACATTATTGGCAGAAGACTATAAGGTGTTAGTGCAGTCTTCCCCAGTATTATAGTAAATGTTTATCCTCATTTACTATCATACTGGGGAAGCTATCGACATCGACGTGATCTAGTGCATCAATATACAATATACAGATCGGTGGACGGCGAAGAAGAGGGTGAGTTAAAGTTTGTTTATAAGAACCAGGCTTTTGAAATACTGTCAAAACTTGGTGTCACGAATTGGCGAACAGGGAAGAAGACCGAAGTGCTTGTAACAATCCTCTACATGCGGCTTATAATGGATAAGGATCTCTTTTCAAGTTCTCATGTACGTAAGAAAGTAAGTATAAGTTATATCCTCTGCATTATGGAACAGTGCACTTTGTTAGCCAACAGTTTCTTCGAAACACTCCTGCTTTGCAAAATTCATTTGCATGGAAATTGCTCATATTTCACAAAAAATAGTTTATATTTGTTCCGCTCTTCAGAATCAACGTATGTAGTTTTTTTGAGTATAACTGAAGCCAGTACAGAAATTTGAGTCCATTGAAATGATAATATACAAAGGAAAATATTTAAAATATTTTAGAGGATATTAGGGAATTCAAAGTCTGATCAGTTCAGAAAATTGATCCGGATCTATAATCTACAAATTGGATCAATTATTAAGCAAATGGAGTTTACATATTCTCCATTATATGCGAAAAGTCGATTTTACATTTTGTGGTTTATCTTAGTACAACTTTCTCCTTATAGCTTAAAACGTTAGGGATAACAATCAACCATTTCATCAACCATTATCATAACGAGTAATTCGGACAAGAACAAAAGAAAAATTTCTTCAAATTCTTACTACCACCATTGTTTCCATATCCGTAATTTGGGCTGTCCACTTTCAGTTTAAATCTCTTGAAATCATGTATTGTATATTGTATATATTTTTAAGACTTTCCCACCTGTCATTTTAAGAAAAAATTCATAATTAATAAGAACTATTTATTCACTACTGTATTTTCAGAACAGAAGATCAACCAATTTGATTTTGCATACCGTTTACTATGGCTTTGGTTATTTCTTATTTGCATATTGGAAGCATTTTAACTGGATGATTCTTCGCATTTCCATATATTTCACATTCCATTTCAAGTAGACTTTGAATAAGACGTCTTGAAACATAATCATTCGAGCCATGAAGCTTTATCTCTACCAAAAAGTGCTATTTCAGGTTGTTTACATGCTTAACGGAAAACGCCATAGATATCGCGTCTACAGCATTCTGAAGCTTCCGTCTTCTTTTGTTCGATGGAATTACTGCGGGACCTCTTTCCACAACAAGTTATTTCAAGAAATGGTGATGTTGATTGGCCTTCACGGTCGCCTGATTTGTCTGCTCCGGACTTCTTCGTGATGAAAGTAATGAAATTCCGCGTGAAATGTGTGAGAATGTAATGAAAAATGTGCTCAAAATGGCTCGCATTCGTGAGGCTAACAGAGGCGGATATTTATCTGATATTGTATTTCATACATAATTGCCGACATTAAATAAAACGTTTATCAATATAAAATCCATTCTCTTTCATTTAATCAAAAATTATAAACAAACAAAATAGTATATCTTCCTGACGGACATCTTTCTTTTCATAACCACAAGTCGATTATTATAATAATATTAGTAGAACTGAATGTACGGAGCTTTTTTGTAATTTCTTCATGTAGTCTAGCATAGTATCATAATTATATGAATTCACTTCATGGTACCTTTTATACAAATCTGCGTATTTGACAAAAACACATTTCTGCTTGGTATAAGTAGGAAATATAGCTCCTCTTGAGTGGAGTATCCTCCACCACACACAAATATATTGTGTATCATTTGATACAGCCAAAAATGTAACGCCCAGAAGGAAGCAGTTAGGGTACCAAATGTCTCTTGACCAAATACGTTTTATGACTTTTTAAGCCGATTGAGTCATATCCATATGTCTTCCCGGTTGGCTGATATATACCGACCTTCATAAAACTTGACGCGACTTTATATTTTGCCGAACATTTAAACCGGGCCGTATCGACCCATCTCTTCTGGTAAGTTCCATACAAATGAACAGATTTTTCTAAGTTCTATTATTTTCTAAAAACTTCTAATTTGTGCAATGTAGCAATCTGAATTTTTCCTTTGTCTTGATCTGTGCTTCTTGGATATTCTTAATTTCTTATCATCTATACAGTTACATTAAATTTAGTCCAATTTGGTACACATTACGATTTGATAACATAGTTCCTGAAAATGAAAATGGGTCGCATTGTCACACGCGTTTGGGTACCTCCCATACAAATTGACATACTTTCCAAATTTAAATTTTCCTGAAACTTCCAGGCCGGAAACTGCAACAGCCTAAATCTATATTCACTTCATTATTATATTATATTGCATAACAAAATTTTGGAAAAATTGACCAAATAACCATGTCTTTTTTGTTACCTACGACACAAATGACCTTTTAACACATACGAGTATATCTTAAGTTCGCATCTTCTATACAGTAGCACTGAATCCTGCCAAATTTGATACGCATTACGGTTTGCTAAAGTAGTTTCTAAAAGTGAACATGGGCCGCAATGTCACACACCTCTGGATACATCCCATAAAAATTGACCAATTTTCCAAAATTAAAATTTTTTCCTGAACTTCTAATCTGTATATGAGTATTACAGCAGCCTGCATTTTTATTCGCTGTAGTGGATTTCATTACAAGAGGAAAATCGACCAAGCAACCATGCCTTACTAATCACACAATTGACCGAGTTGACCCATATATTCTTAGCTTCTCATCCTTCAGCCAGCAGCATTGAACTCAGCCAAATTTTTCACACGCCAAGCGTTTGATAAGCTTAGTTCTGGGAATGAAATTGGACTACAGTACCATGCCTGTTCGAGTGCTTTCTATACTAATTGACGAATTTTGCAAAATTAATTTTCCCCGCGATGCTACCTCCAATGTTAATTTAAACAATATACTCCTGGATTCAAAATTTTCATTCAATTGTACCAAATTCAGTGTCGTGCATAAGTTCAGAGTTTTGCTCATAAAAACCTTGCGATTTGCCAAGTCCCTTCTGGGCCTTCGCACACTTTTGCACCAATGCAAAAGGACGTTGGATAGAGGTGTATGTTAGTCTATCATCAAATATCTATACCGATTATGAAAAAAAAAAAAAACTAAGAATACAAAAAATGTAGATACATGAATGCTGGCAAGATTTCACGGATTAGGCAGAAGGAGGACTTTTTCAATGTGCTGGCAGCCTCTAAAGATCCACTAATTTGAACACGAAGACCTTCAGATCGCGAAATGATTTAGAAAAACATTGTTATAACAGGTTTTCCAATTAAGTCGACTTATGCTGGCAGTCTGTGCCGACTATGTTGTTTTGACGACGTCTGTCAAATCTATTTATCAGCGTAAATATCGACTCTAGAACATTTGGTGGTCAAATTTTAAATTACCAGTTCGTTCAGTAATCACCCAACACCGGTACGCGAAAGGAATGCCAAACCGGCCGTGAATATCGGCGCTGTCCATGAAAGTGTGTAGGGGAATTTCCAACTGTCTATTCTTCCGGACTTTCGTAGGATTTATCTTGCTGTATTTTGTATCGGGACTTGGGTCGGCATCCGTGGAATATTTAACTAAACCAGAAGCTCAAGCTTAACATCCATTGACAACGCTATTTCCTGAGTGGTCGAAAAATCATAGCCGGATTGGTTGCAGCAGTAAATCCTTTTGAGTTAGTTTCTAAACAAATACGGCCCAATGACACCTCCACACCATAATGTGCACCAAACAGTCACTTTTTCCGAATGCAATGGCTTTTTCACAAACATTTCTGGGTTTCCCGAGCCCTATATGCGGAAATTTCGCTTGTGGACCTAAACACCGATTGAGAAGTGAACTTCTATTGAAAGTCCACGTTCGAATCACCATATTTGTAGTAAGTTTTAACTATTTTAAGCATTCTTTGTTTATTAAACCATCCATATTCGCAACTGGGAAACATTTGACTAAATAAATAATACTTCAGATGACAGGTAATTAACAGCTGACAGCCTTGGCAGACCGGCGGTTTTAAAACCACTAAATGGATAAGCGTTCTTTGGAAATCAAGAATTGTTTAACTTTCATGATTACTTGTTCCGTTATCGAGTCACAGTCATATTTCCTTTTTTTTTGAGATTTATGTATTTTGCAGATTTTCAAAAGCTGTTGGTGCCATTAGAAGAGTTATATTTAAAGGGGTAACTGGCCACGGCGAAAAGAATTTGTTTTTTTTTTTGTTATTTTTATTTATTACATTCCAGAGTAAAATGGGTCTCAGCGCCTGTAAGGCATACTTGCGTTAAGTTGGAAAAAACGTGTACAAATTATTTACAATTTAAATACTTTTTAAAACCGTAGTTAATTAAAAAATAAACGAAACAATGCATAGTAAATAAAAATATCTACAGACAAATAAGTTGAGTTCAAGAAATAATTTTCAGACATACCGAATTTATACAGGGTGGCGCAGTAGAACATGCATATTTAAAAAATAGATTAAAAAATAAATACAAAAGGTATGGTTAAAATAAATCTAAGGCATTGTAGAGTAATAAATGGAGTTTATTTTTTAAAAATAACATCATCTAAATGGTGACCCTCTCTACGACGGCACTCCTCTAACCGCAAACAAAAATTATTGAAAACTTTCTTCAGTAATACTGGTGTAATGGCTGCCATTTCACCCCAGATATTCTCCTTGAGCTGAACGATGTTTCTTGGATTATTACTGTAGACTTTGTGTTTGAGGTATCCCCACAAAAAAAAAAAGTCAAGAGGCGTCAAGTCTGGACTACGTGGGGGCCATGGGATATCACCTCTTTTCAAAATCAGTCTGCCAGGGAACATCTGCTTCCCCACCGCCATGGAGTCATTTGATGTGTGACAGGTAGCTCCATCTTGTTGGAACCAAGTTCTGGAATTCACTATTCTTGAACTTTCAATTTCTGGAGCCAAAAATCCGTCCAACATCTCAACATAGCGTTCCGTATTAACCGTGACGTTTTGGCCTTGCGCATTTTCGAAGAAAAAAGGACCAATTATTCCTCTGCCAGAGATTGCTACCCATACTGTCACTTTAGGACTATGCAATGGTTTCTGGTGTTTGATTTTGGGATTTTCACTGTTCCAGTAACGACAATTTTGACGGTTTACGAACCCATTCATAAGGAAATGAGCCTCGTCAGAGAAAAGGATATTGTCAAAATTGGAAAATCGATTAAGCATTTCATTAGCAAATGCGAGCCTTGCTATGAAGTCAGACTCTTTCAATTCTTGTGTTAATTGCAGCTTATATGGATGCAGTTTAAGATCCAATGTTAAAATTCGTTGCAAACTTCGCCGCGATAATTGTAAGACAGACGATCTCTTGCGAGTCGACATTTGTGGATTTCCTCGTACTGACTCCATAACTCTCTCAACATTGTCTTCGGTCGTAGAAGTTCTTGGGCGACCATTTCCGTTTGTGGTTTAAATGTTGAACCGGTCTCTTCAAAACGCTTTACCCATATTTTAATTAAATTAGCACTCGGATCTTCACTAATTCGCCGTAGTCCATGTTCAGGACAATATAGTCGCCTAGTAGCAAGAGTTCTCGGAAAATTCGCGCACGTAAAATGCGTGACGCTTCCCGTCGAAGTGATTCATAGCGACTAAAACTCCATGAGCCCGCCAACCCAACGATGTAGGCGCCCCCCAATTGTATTTCATTTTATTTAGTATACCAATTTTTGATTGAATTTCTGTTCCATTTGAATACCAAGAGGGACTACTTTAATCCCCAAATAACTAAACTCATGGGTTTCAATAATTATAACAGCACCAACAAAAATCTTAAAATTATTAGTTAATGCATTGGCTCGTGGTCGAAATTGTATCAATTTAGTTTCTTTTTTGAATTAAGTACGAGTTTATTTAGCCCAACATATTCCACTATTGAGGCAATATTCCGTTTCAAGCTGGTTTTCAGAGTCACGCCATAATTATAGGGATGGAAATTTTAGCAGTAAGATCCAAATTTCAATATTGTTTATAAAGGTTGCAAATAATAGCGACCCACTCAACATTTGCAATTTCACTTTTACAAAGCTTAACTTGCATAAACTGACTTGTATTATAAAGATAATCTCTAAATAATTTCAGCTCCCTCCCTTTTATTCCATAGAATTTTAAGTTCTGCAGCATCATTTCATGATCAATTAAATCAAAAGCCTTAATAAAGTTCAGAAAGAGACCTACCACGCCTGCTGAACCACTGCAAACAAAATTAACAATACGAGTGTTTACTACCGCTTCTTCCGTGCTAGAACCTTAACGTAATTGGTATTTATAGAAAGATTTGTATCAAAATACGTTAACAATTTTTTTATGAGCTACCTTTTCAAAGACTCTATCAATAACTGATAGCAAGGCAACTGGACGAAAATCTCTTACTTACTTATATCTTAATAACTTTCAAACAATTCGGAAAACGTGACACGGCAGCCATTTTATTAAATATATTGCACAAAATGGGTGCAATTAAGTCGCTGCATTAGAAGAATTTAGGATTAACTCCCTAAGGGTAATGTGTAGCAGTCAGTTGTACATTACCCATTAGTAGCGACAGGTGTTGCTGGGTTGTGCGTTATGTACACATGTCGTTCCTTATTTTTTTATGTGTAAGAGACCGCTTTTAATTTCCCATTGTGAACTCTGATACTGGCCTCAAAATTTAAGTAAAAAACTCAACTCTTGTGAAGGTGAAGTCTTTGTCCTTTGTACACAAATATTTGAAAAAAGTGCAGACCAAAGAAAATATTCTATTTCATTAAATTGTCTCCATCAATCGGCAGCACCTGTAAGCATCAACGTACATAAATACCTAATTATTACAAACTGTATAACTAATACTGGATTTCAGTTTCTTATTTAGTGTTAAAACAACCAATTTACATAATTAAATCTATTGACAATATTAAGCCAATATTAGTTTGGCCTCTGGATTGGTTGCTGCAGTGGATCCTCTTGAGGTAGTTTTCGACCACCTTTTCACACATTTCCGGCGTCCGCGCAAACACGATCTTTGATGTAGCCCAAAAAAAAATCTAACGGCATCAAATCGACGAATTGACGTCGCCAAAACGGGAATTTATGCTTTCTGGAAATTTCTTATGCAATAATGCCAACCACGCTTAAATCGCCACTTTTGTAGTAAGTTTTAGCTATTTTTACGCGTTCTTCAGTTGTTACTCAATCCATATTCGTTAACGGTGAACCTTTCACTCCACATGGCAATTGTGTAACAGCTAACAGCCTTGCCAATCCGGCGATTTTGAACCCACTAAATTGATAATCCTATATTATTAACTTCAAGCAATTGTGCTGAATTCAGTCAAATTTGGCACACATAACGCGCTTGGTGAATTAAGCTCTAAGAGCGAGATTGAAATGCATCGTCACAACCCCTCTAGTTTTCACCATACATTGACCAATTTATGTAAATTTAATTTTCTTATTCTTGTCCCTGATTCATACACTGCAGTAAGTTAAATTTTTTGTCAAGTGCGAAATCCATGGTATAACGATGTCCTCTCTGGTAACTCCCAGACAAATTATTAAGTTTAATATTTTCTTAGATTCATATCTTTTGGGCAAAACAAGCAGGCATGAAGAATAAACTTAGTTTTGCAAACGAAAATTAAATGAAAAACAGTAGTCTCTTTATAATTTGTAAGCGAAGGAATTCAGAATGTTCTGATTTTGTTTCCTTTATCGTTCTTTAATGTAAGAATGATTGCATTCCCCATGAATAAGTAAGTAATGTAGACGTGGAAGAGGCTAACATATTATCCCATATTTATGAAATATGCTATGAGCCCCAGAATATTTAAATGGAGTCAATGGGGGAACTAATCGAACTTATGTAAATCCTGTCAACATAATACCGGGAATCCATAATTTAAAATGACCCAAGGGATTGTTGAAATTACCTTCGACGCAAAGTTGACACAATTATCTGTCGGTCTGCCAACGAATAAAATAAACAATCATCAAAATAGTTTTTAAAAGCATTTTCCAAAAAACACTTCGGTTCTTGCCGCAATTTTTTTTATTTTCTATCGATTGGTAACGGGTGCCGCGAATTGGTAGTTTTTGTTTTGAAAAGACAAAAAAGTCAGTCGCAACCATATCAAGTGAATACAGTTTGTGGAATTTTTTCGGTTTCGCGTCAGTTGGAAGGCATACCGAAGTTTGTTGACTGGTTTGCATGAAAAAAATCAAGAATGGTTTTATGATTGTGGAATCGCCATTTGCTCGTTCTAAAATGTTTGCAACAACCTTTGCGCGATTGAGCTTTTGAAGAAAATTCGTGTTTTAGAAGTTGTAAAATGGCAAAACATTTCGTATCCAAACAATCGAGTAAAGTCGTACTAATCGATTCATGAAATAATTCAGGGGGTTACTTACTCAAGCCGAAATGATGATTTTGACTAACCGTTCCCTTCATATTACCGATGCTAACGTCTGTTCAAAACGTTGATGGCCGACTATATCTCTTAAATGCACTATGTCAGCCACATGCACGCGTTTTTAATAAAGTCGAATTGTCATCAGCCTTCTGTAACATTTTCAGTGAATCTACACAAGTAATTCTATTTGCAATACAGAATTTGAGACAAATTCATTGTTCGCTGTTTTCATTCATTGTAAAAATCACAATGCATACTTGAGATGAAGTAACAACTTCGAATATTTTAAATAACCTAAATAACAGATTGCTCACAAGCTCAGTGTCAACATATAGGATTTTTATAACAACGTATAGACAAAAATAATTTGCATTGGCTCTTGAAGCGGGCTT
The DNA here is from genome assembly GCA_019455685.1 of Philornis downsi. Classification (NCBI taxonomy): domain Eukaryota; kingdom Metazoa; phylum Arthropoda; class Insecta; order Diptera; family Muscidae; genus Philornis; species Philornis downsi. The sequence continues at coordinate 4,489,321 of JAHXMU010000101.1, read as the reverse complement.
TTTGGATAATCGATTCCCGATACTTTTTGACATACTGCATGTTTTCAAATATCGGTTGCCAAATCCCCGAAATTTTGTATCGGAAGTACCAGAAAGGGCTTAGAGATCTCCTTCCGATTCACTCTCGAACTAGAGTGTAGGAATAAATTACCGTATGCAAAGTTTTGTTGGATACCTTAATGGTGACAAAAATGAAATTTTTTAATTTTAAGACTACTGAATGGTACCAAAATTTGTAGGGAAAACAGGCCCAACACCACGAGCTTTGTTAACCGGTAAAAAATACTAAGACTTGACAATTTTTATGTACCATCTATTGTACCAATTTAAGAATATATACAAAAATGTATTTTTGGGACATTTGTCATTTTATGCAAAGGTGAAGAAAGAAGCTGTTAGACTTCTCTCTAAAGCAGACATTGAATAGAACTATCATATGCAGAGTTTAACTGCGTTTGTGGTGCACTCAAACCGAAAGAAGAACATATAGTCCTCAATATCATAAGTTGTATTAAGTAATGGTAAATTCTGGGACCGGCCAAATTTTGAATTAATCGACCTTATTAATGCAAACTTTAAGGTACTAAAGTGTTTTTGCCAAATTTGCGTCTTGTATGTATCAAAATTATTAAAATCAAAATTATTATCAAAATTAGCGTGGTAATTTTAACTTTTCGATCACAAATAATTTCGCCCAAACTCAACTTCTATAGGTATATGTACATCGGCCTAATGGTCGTTAGCAGCCCCTGCGCTAGGATCGGATGGAGTGGACATCGTTAAACACGGGAGAAAATACATAAATTTAATCCCGGGATATGATTATGAATAAGTACATGTACATGTAGATGTAATAATATAACTTTTTATCCAGGGGGCGCTCCCATTGATGAATATCCTCGGCACTGCAATGAAAAAGAAAAGAACAACAGCAACAACTATGACATCTACTGCCATTCAGAAGTAATAAACTTGGAAGCGAATACTTAGTGGGTCGGAGAATTAGATAGGTTGTCCCGCGTCTTAGATCTGTAAGCAGCTGCATGGCCACAATCTTCATCAAGACAGAGTATATTCTCATTAGTTGTCTTGTGCACCGTTCCGATGGAGGATGAAATAGATGGCGCCAAATACATATTTTATCATTGCTCAGAAGATGTAAATGCCTGCAACCCTGACCTCGACATTAAAATTGCTCTAGGAGAATTTAATGCTAAAAAAGCAAGCGAAAATGTTCTTAATCCAACAGGATAATTCAGCTTACACAGCAGATTCTCTGATGACGGATTGATGCTGATTTACTTCGCTTCGGAACGGAACATTTTGACATCCCCGTATATACCTATAGATAAACACAAGGCAACTTGGCTATCAGTAATATTCACTGAAAGTAACAAAATAAACCAAGTTAATCACCTGATAATAGACGGAATGCATGTTTTTAGCGTCAAAGACATGCATATGATCCAAGTTGCTACAATCTTGAACAGAGCAACCAAGCACAAAGAAGGTTAGGCATCACTAAATTGCATGCTTCCAAGATATTCACACCCTTTTCCTACAAATTCTCTCAATTGCTGCGACAAAATGCCCCTAACCCTGATGTTACTGACACACAGCGGCAAGATATGACAAATTCTATGACAACTGCCGCAAAAACTTATGCCTCGAAGAGTAAAAAACGTCTTTCAGAAAAGCTCTGGTAAAATAAAGAGTGTCGCATTGTGTTCGGGGAAAAGGGCTACGCGGCACCCATATGTAATACAGCAGGTGGGGAAGCTTTTAAGGGAAAGACTGACTCTATAAGTAAAAAAAATGGTAATGGGATAGCTAGGATACAGCAGGGTGCAAAGATAGAGGTTAAGGCGGATAATTCTGTCAGAAGTTAAGAAGGTATAACGTAAGGTTATGATGCACAACGCTTTCTTTTAGTATCGCCAATAGAGCTACTTAAGAGTGATTGGTTGATAACGAGCATGCATCGGCTTTGAAATACGGGTTGTTGTTTTACTGACTACTAGCGCGGTTCTGATTTAGTAAATCTACAACTAACCAAATGTTCACAATACGAAAAATTATTGAAAGACCACGAAAGGCAGCATTTGTTTTTTCATAGCCCATTTCAGCAAAGGTAGTGGGGGCCATGTTTGACTTTAGTGTCTATGCGGCTCTGATTCGGAATGATGTGGAACGTCATGAAGTCCAAAATGAAGTCCTTAACAAATACAGGCAAATATGCCACTATTCCGCTTTGCATTCAAAGAGGCCTTTTGCAGTGCGACAGTCTATCTTATGGTCATTTCAACATACTTTCGAATATGGACATAGGTGATTCAAGCCTTCTAAGTCTTCGGGAAGGAGTAAGAAATTAATTTGAATGATTATTTTATACTGACATCTCTATACAAACATCTCTACCGGCAAACAAAAGTTCATCGGAAACGGACACAAATTGTTGTTGTGTTTCTATATAGCATAGAATTCTGTGAAATAACACAATTGTAAATGTCTGTTCTGCTTCTTTTCAAGGCTACGAATCAAGAGCTGTATGAGCTATAGGTATATAGACATAGACGTGATCAAACGTATCAAAATAGAGGGATTGTTTTGACAGTATCAGGCTGCACTGATGGATACAAATGGTTTAGTATACAAAAGTTTTAGCAATAAACTCAATAAGTAGTTGGAAACACGGAGTTTCCGATACTTTATCCAAACTTTACATAATGAGTTGGAAAATAATTGCAGACGATTCATTAGCGTGAATCGTATAATCTATAATCTATTCGATTCAAACACCGCCCTGATAACACAGGAAAGCAGGGAGGGATTTGACCTATATTCAATAGAGCTCGTGCGGAAGATACTGCTGTTGATTTGGAGTTGTAATTCTTGGCATGAACACTCATTCTGTACGCAGAGTATTATATATCAAAACGTAGATCTACAGGATATGCATAGATATTTGTTAAATATCACTATGCAAATTTAATTACATCTGGCAAATACGAATAGCAAATATTGAGTCGGGTTAAGTATTTCTTAAGGTCTATTATTTATATTAGATAAAACATAACTGATTTTACTTTAAATATAACCGAGTGGAACAAAAGGACCAAACTTCAATGTCAACAGAATATTGTCAGAATTTGTGTGATTCCTATTTTTAACTGTATTTACAATTTCAGAAATTTTCAAGTTGATAATTATCTATACTTGTTTACCGATTCCATGCGTACTTCCAACTACAAAAACATAGTGAGATGCGAGTACATAAGGAATCTCAAAAGTTGTCCAAATATGGACGCAATCAGCAGCACTAAACTAATACAGTTTGTACCACTTTCCGTGTAAAGTGTAAATATCCTTTAAGTCTTAACAATCCACATATTACGTTCTTAAATCGACCTTCAACTGGTCTACCCTCCTTTCCACGCATAACAAACACTCTCTTTAACGGTTTATCTGTCCGTGCGACTTGTCCATAATATCTTAGTTTGAATTACATAAATAGAATTATAACCAAAAGTTAGAGGGTGGATGATTTTATTATTAACATGATCATGTAGTGTTGTACGTGCAAATATTGGCACATACCTATATTTACCCTTACTTGTAATACCCACCGCACTACCCTTCTTACGTATACGAAAGTATACACACGCACACACACACATACACGATGCTAATATGGAATAAGTTAATGTTTATAATTTCCTGTAATTGCGTGTGTATGAGTCCATCACGTTACAGTCACAAATATTGTGTATATTGGAATGTGAATACACCGAAGAGCAAAAATGACAAACATGATGTCTTTTGTACGGCGAGTGCGGTTGGGTGATTTATTTTTTTATAACCTTACGAAATGTATCTAAGAAGCTGTGCCAGAACCTTAATTAATTGAAATTAAACTGTCTTATCTGAAGTTGTCTTGGGTGGTTCAGATTAGTTGCCTTGAGAATTTTTTTCTCTTTGTGAACTTATTTAGTTGCCAATTTTTGTAGTTCGGAAGTTATAGCAGAAAGTAATACTTTCTCCAGTCAGGTGGGACCAGAAGCGGAAAAGATACGTACACCGAATGTAAAAATTGAACTGAAATTTCTATTGGGTTTGCTATGAGTCGAAATTCATGCCAGTTGTAATAGTTTTTAGCGATTTAGAGGGCTCAACAACCTGGCAAAACACTTCTTCTTAAATTGATTTTATTTTAAATCAGGCCATTGCCAATGTGTCGCGATATTTCAGAAAACATCTGATTTCTGATTTGGTAACTTGAAGTAACTGTCAAGCAATAATCAAAGTTCCCACGACTTAAAAAAACTCATTGTATCTTCGCCCGAATGAACAAGAGCATAAATCAGTTTGTGATTCCCTTTGTAACAATCAGAAATACCGATTTGTGACCTCATACAGTGTATGTATACCTGATCGTCGCAAATCGATCTATCGATCTAAGCAAGTCTGCCCGTCACTCCAGTACGCCTGTAATGTGAGGCTGAAATTTAAAGTATCTCAGAGCTACAGGCATTTCGAAGTTCAAAATTAGGAAAACCAAACCAAAAGGACTGAAGCCACTTCTGGAAAAATGAGAATTTTCAGAACTTTTTCTACAATTCTACTATTTATGCGTTAATTAACTCAACGTGCGATGGTATTGTAAAGGTACTTAAAGAACGGTCCTATTTGGTAACCTAATAATGCTTGATATGCTATCCGGCGGACACTAGAATGCTATTGGGTTATAGAAGTTATTGCAGTCAACGGGTTAGGGCTGACAGGGATAACATTAAATTTAGCCAAATCGGTCAATTTGCATTGGGGATATTCGATTATGCATGTAGTCCATTTACAATTTCTGAACTAAGTTTACCAAATGCATTAAACCATAATACACAGGACTCACCACATCTCTAACCCTCTTTCTTCAAATTTCTTTATAATGTTGCTAATTGCCTGCACAGTAGGCCGATTATGACGACCAAAAGTGCCTGCTTTTGTAGTAAGTTGTAACTGTTTTTACCCTTTCTTCGGTTGTTAAACGGTCGTAAATGGCAAACCTTTCACTAAATACATAACACTTCAGATAACAGGTATTTACCAGCCAGACCCGAGGTGTTAAATCTCTTAATGGATAAGCCTGTACTTGTATACGGATCACAGTTACCAACCGAAAATTCATTGAATCCGAGCTTGGAAATTCAATAAATCTGATTGTGAATTACTTACATATATATAGTTATATTCTTGGAGCTGTAGCATATTAAGCATAATATCGGCGATATTAGAACATAATATCGTATAAAGACCCACGAGGAAAACTAAATTTATTTATTTTGCCGAACAAGTGTTGCACAAGTACGTAGTGTTTAAATTTTTTCTGATTTAGTTTTTTTTAAATATTACATTTCCCGCCTACGTAAGTTGGACATTCCGCTTTAGAGATTTGGATTTATTTTAAAATTCCACCGTCTTTTTATTTATGCATATTTTGCTTAAAATTTGTTGGCACCGTGTACTTAAATCCTCTACTACAGGTCATGAATTAAGACAGTGTGGCGATGGCTCCATGTTGCCCAAAACTTCCAAAGAGGCTCAAATATTGGGCCGTTTCCGGATATATATTTTTGAAATTTTTTCATATTTTGAAAAAAAGGGTGATTAAAAGACATAATAACGTAGTTGTACGCAAATAAATATATTATCCTTATTCAAAGAAATTTTACACGGTAATAATGTAACACGCTGGAGGGAAAGTTTGAATTACCAAGTATCTTTAAGTCTGGCGCAGGCACACTATACGATAATTACGTAAATCCTTAATATTTGGCACAGCTTAACATATTCCCACAACGTAGTCGGGGATTGGAAATTGAATAAATAAACCCATGGTAGTTTTCATTCAAATTGATTTGATTGTCCTGCAGTAATATAAATATTTCTTCATTATGTCGCTTTTTCATGATTGACAAAATTTAAAAAGATCGACCGGTATACATTTCCGATCCAACCAAGAATTCTCAGTCTCATGTCTTCCAGGCTGTAAATCGAAAATTTAATTGAAATTGAAACAATTAATTGAAATTGAATCAAAAACTTAAAATTAGTATTGATTCTAGTTAAACATATTTACAACATTTACGTGTTCCTGCAGGAAAGAAGAAGATTCCCTTTGTATGACGAACTGAAGCACGAACGTCCCCACTAATTTGTTTCACCGAAAAAAAGGTAGTTAGTTAAGCCACTTATAAATTTTCATTAAATTAATTTTTGGTAAGAACCTGGCGATGCACCTCACTCTATTTTCATACTTCACACTCCTGCATCGGAGAAAAAGGATATCGGGTGAGAGTACATGTAAATTAGTTCATGCGACTGAAATTTCTGCATTTCATTTCATTTCATTTCATTTCTTTAAATTTCATTTCATTTCATTTCATTTCATTTCATTTCATTTCATTTCAT
>JAHXMU010000101.1:4457728-4482456 GCA_019455685.1 Philornis downsi | reverse complement strand
TGTGTTTGTGGTGCATTCATTGGTTTCAGTTTATTACAAAAATCCTTAATAATCTCTAACATCATAAACTTGTATATTTTATAGTTGCGACCGGTTGTGCACGAATATCTAAGTCACTAACGCACGCACTCGCACATGTAAGATATCTCTGCTGCTTATCTTAACAGTTTTGAAAGATCTGAAGAATATTTGATATCCTTGGAATATTCGCCTTTAACTTGTTACGAATAAAAAGAGAAACGAAAGCAAGTTTGCAGACTCTCTAAGGTCTGAAATTTAAAACTCATGAATGTTTTGGGATACCTTAAAGTGCTTTGTTTAAATACCATTTTTTTCTACCAAACGCCGAAAACACATACGAACGTACATGATTTCGTAATACACTTGGTATTTCCCTTTTCCGGTGCACCATTATTATTAAGGATATAAGTGTGCCCAGGATACAAATGTATTCATTTCAATGTTAAATATCCTCTATACTCCAAGTATAAATATACACATTTATGTGTAAATAGGAGTACACGTTTATATACATCCATGCATACATACGTATTGTATAACTGATATGATATATAAGATTTCAGTTTCCCTTCGTCCTTTGTTGTTGCTTTCCTAATTCTCCATAAGATTGTAAATACGATCTTGAAATTGGTATTAATTCCTGTATTTTTCGAACTACTACTCCTGCACATTCTTATCCTTATCCTTCATCCTTATTTCATCATTGTATGAAGTCTTCGTTTCGTTTCTCTTGTAGCTTGATTAACACCCATAGTTGATATCACCAACCAAGGGATTAGTTTTGTTTAAGTGTAAAAATTCATTTCTGTTCATAACAGTAGTGGGGTCGGCAAGAAATAACATTAAAAGTGTTAGTAAAGGAACTAATCGGACAATCCCCATTAACAACCAATTTTCAGGCAGAAATTTTTGCTATTTTAGAAAGTGGCGTAAATCTAACTTCTTAAGATAGGTTTAAATTTAAGTTTGACGCACGGGCCTCATTATCTTTATGGTTATTGGGAATACCACATCAAAATGGCATCCTTTCGTTATTGCACATTTTTTGAGTTAAGAGGGAAACGTCCAGTCATTGAGTGAGCGAAATTAGTGTGCGAAAAGACCCCTAGTTCGGAAATTTTATTCAGCTGCCTATGTCGTTTTCAAAAACTGGCGGTCAGTCAGATCACAACTTTCTGTTAAAAAAATAATCTGAAATATTTAGTTTTGTATAAACCTACTCGCATTCCGATCAATTTGAACCGAATGACGAAGTGTATTTTACATTATAAAGGGTATACCAACTAGAACGCAAGATTTAAATGACTAATGCAGCAATTGAATTGGCAGCATGACATGTGGCGCCGTCTTGTTGAAACCACATGCCCTCCACATTCATTTCTTCAATTCCAGGCAGGAAAAAACTGGTTATTATTACACGATACCGAACACCATTGACCGTTTGCCCTTGACATGCCTCATTTTCATAAAAAAAGGTCCAATGATTCCTCCAGCTCAAAATCCACACCACACAGTGACGCGTTGAGGATGCATTTGCTTCTCGTGAATCACTCGAGGATTTTTCTCACCCCAAATGCGATAATTCTACCTATTGACGAAGCCATCAAGATGGAAATGGGCCCCGTCACTGAAGATGATTTTATCGGCAAAATCAGCATTTTCATGTTGTCGCTCTAATAACCAATTAACGAGTTCCCTTCGCTGTCCATGGTCAGCTGGCCTCAGTTCCTGATTCAATTGAACTTTGTATGCATGAAGATGCAAATCTTTCGTCAAAATTCGCCGCATAGTGGATTTGAAGACACCAATTTGCTAAGCTCGATGTCGAATTGAGGTGGATGGAGTTTGTGCGACATCATCACGTACAGCTGCGACATTTTTGGTCGATCGACCTGGTCGAAGGCGCGTTGTTGTCTTTACATGACTAACAGACCCAGTTTTCGCAAATTTATCCATTAATCTCTTTACAGTTGACTCTTTTGGAACATTATTGTGACCCCAAATTGATCGCAATTTGCGAACTGTAGTCGCAAAACTTTCACCATTTTGGTAAAACAATTTCACAATGAGAATGCGTCGTTTATTCGTGTAGCGGTCCATTTTTACTAACTTCGTACCTCCTACTAGCAAACAATAACAAATGTCAAACAATGACAATTCGAATGGCGCCAAATGTAAATCTTGCGTTCTTGTTTGGACACCCTTTAATTGGGTTCGAACAGTGGTCTCTGTGTGCCTTAAGGAGAGTGGCAAATAATTGATGGGAGTTACTGGAGGAATTCGTCAAAATTCACGGGAAAATAACAAATCCAGTAATGTCTGATAATCTGGTGATTAAGAGGCTTTATATAAGCAATAGCTAAGGTAACACAACAACCGAGATATTTCGTTAACAATGAAACTCGTTTAATGGAGGTGTCAAAATGCAACTGAACCAGTAACTGTAAAATGGCTTTTCGAATTCCACAAATAAAATGACACTAGCCAACAAGATTTTGGACTGGAGCAACCAAATATCTTTCCTAGGGTAATTTAGTGAACTGAATTCGTATCTGTAATTAGGTTTTCTCTACCATATCAGGTTTTCGAGATACAAAAAAATGTTTTTATTTTTTTAGATAAAAAATCATTTGTGTTTTTAAAAATCAATGAATTTCAGAAATTGAATGGTGTTATTTGAACGTTGTTTGTACTTTTTTTTTCTTGTTCAGTTTCACGTATTAGAGTCCAGCAATAGTCTCCCAGCATGACCCACAATCCTTGATAATTTCTTTCAATTTTAATTAAATCTTGGTAAACACGCTTCCGTTGCTCGTCGCTCACCACACCTAGGTTTTGTGGACAAAAATCTAAATGCGAATGAAGAAAATGCATTTTGAGTGACATTCGTTCACCTAGTTCGTGATAGTTTTTAAATAATTCAGCAACAATTTCTCTGTAGTTTTTACTCCTATTGTTGTTCACTATGTTCTTGAAAGATTTCCAGGCTGCATATTCTTTCTTCAATAGCTTACTGATCTGAGGGCCCAAAAACACGCCTTCTTTGATTTTAGTATATGAAATTTTAGAAAAACAACTGCTAACAATTGTTTTAATGCTGGACCAACTTTGTCCGCAGCCTTGACAAAGTTCTTAAAATGCCCAATTTTATGTACTGCAGCGGTTAATGATTTATTTGAAATATTTTATTTTTCTGGTGAATGCTCAATTCTTTTTGGCCACTTAGTTCTGATGTAATGATGATATGTAGCACGACTATTCCATAGACAAAGGAAACAACAATATTTTGTGAAATCTCCTTGCATACCAGACAACAAGCCAAAGCCCTGAAACAGATTAATTTACAGTTATTTACGATGCTCTTACTATACGAGTATGTATAAAGAAATTTAAATCACACACCTTAAGGTCACCACAGATCTTGCATTTATTGTCGTTGTATTTGAGTAATGTCCAAATTGCAGTCATTGATTAGTGATTTTCCTTTGTATTAATGGCATGAGCATCCATACCAAGATGGGTTTTCATTCCCATTGTGCAAAAGAAGAGCCTTTAAACTGTACTTAGAGCCATCAATAAATAATCTCCATTCAGTTTTGTCCTATGACTGGTTCAATGTTTGAAATAAACCATCAACATCAATACAATACATACAATATAGTTTGTTACTTTTGTCCTGACTGCAAGATGTTTCCGCTACATGCATGCATGCTAATAAGGTTTTCATGAGAACTAAGAAAAGCTGTATCATCAGTGATTGCGTGCTGAGGTTGTTACAGGCGAATATCGTTTCCAAAGAATTTTACGGGAGAGAGCAATTTAAAATCAAACTGTTGTTATATAGTGGTTATATATTCTAAGGTGTAGAAAAAGTAAAACCCACTTGTTACAATAGTTCACGGAGAGAATCCAACTTTATTTCTCAGGAGCAAATTAACTACTACTTTCGGGGCGCAAATGTCGCAAGCATGCATGGTGTATCTTCGAAAGAAGTTACACAGAAGAAACAAAAAATGAGAGCTTTCTTATTGGAAATAGTTCATTTACAGTATAATTTGTAATTATTAGTTGAGGTCGGGCGTAAACAATCATTAAATTTTGATGTATGAATATAATCATTAGTTGGCATGTCTGATGTATAAATTAAATATAGAGTAGGTCACAAAATGCTACCTTCAGGGGCTGCGGCTACAATTGGCTGGGCCGAACTTAAGAAATTTCCTTCTTTAAGAATACATTTTCGGCCAGTTAAGTAGTTTTCTAATAGTTGATGGCTTGAGAAAATTCAATGAAAAGAGCGGAGCAATATTTCTTTTCCGCAAAAGCATTTTTAACAACATTTACTAGGCTGTGTGTTAGTTCGATTGTATTATGTTTTTTTCTGAATCCAAATTGATGATTTGGTATACATTCATTCTCGACTAGTATTGGGTTTAATAATTGTGAAATTGTAGTGTCACTATTGACCGTTTTACAGTATTGCCAGAATTCGATAAAAAATGAAAAAGACGTGATAGCCCAATTTTTATGCCAGATTCGAATTCAGCGCACCAAGATTAGTTAAAAAAACATGCTTCGTTTCTGCAGTCAATTTTTATCCAAATTTGAAGACCAGTGTAATTTGTCTGATTAGATGACTCGTGAGGGAGGATATGTAAGAACTAGAATAGGTGCCTCCCTCTCTTGTTTACAGAAAAACAAACAAACGACATAAGCCTTAAAGACCAGGATGAAATTATCTCTGAATTTGCTGCACGAAAAATAATAACTAATAGTTCTAAATATTTCCATTTTCTCGGCGAAATCGTTGCTGCAATTTCAACGATTTAACAACTTTTTTATTATAAATTTATAGAAATTTTAGTCAGATGAACTCACCTACATAATCGTATGTCTTCGCTCAATGTCCTTCTGCGTTGATGCAGAAGTGTGAAGTAGAAACACACGAAGCGTATTTTTCATAGACCATACAAAAGCATACAAAATCTCGGATACTTAAATTACACAGAATTTACTGCTATCGAATGAATGGAATATGTGAATTTAGGAATGTGAAGAATAAATTGAATAATTTGAATAATTTTAAATTTAAGCAACTGCTGTCTACCAATTAGGGATTTAAGAGAACCATTAAATCCCCACAAAATATTCAGTTTGAATGGGAGGTATCAGAATAGATGTGGCAATGTTATCCATTTTTATTCTCAAAACTTTGGCTGTCTAGCGCATGAAGCGTGTCAAATTTGACTGATTTCAGTACAACTACTTGAAAGATGTAATACTTAAAGTGAATGGATTAAATCGGTTATTTGTATGAGAGATATCAGAAAGGACTTCGTTACTTGGTTTCACATTTTACAGAGAATTGTAAGCTAACATAATCGATGAAAATGTAGGCTTTTGAACCTTTGCAACTGCAGACGAAAGACTGAATATCAGAAAATTTCCTTTTTTGTGTGGGAGGCACCAGAAGGCATTTGACATTGACGTTTGTGTTCTGAAATCCGATTTTAGCAAAAGCTCAACGTGTACCAAATTTCGCAACATCTTTTGCAATTGGATAAAAGGAATGAAGTTAAGAATATGTGGAATTGATTTACGTTATTCATTGTTTCTGCCAGCCAACCCGCACTTTGACAGACGGATATCAACATTCGACTTAAATAAGCATGAAACACACTTAGTCAGAATATATTTGTTGCTTTAGATAGCTCCTTTGGAGTGTTAAATGTTTATTGTATCAAACATGGGAGAAAATAATGAGACAGAAACCCACAAATTTTAACGAGTCTCGCATTCAGACAAGTATTGGCCACCGATCAGAATGAAGATGAAAACCATAGTTACGAGTGCCGATGACGTGCTGACAGTGCCGTTCACGAACGATGTCGATGAATTTTTCATGTACCAGGTTATAAACAAGATTTGGTTCAAATCTCGGGTCGAATTTGTGGCAACTATCACGGCCTCTGTTTTTTTACCCATCGCATCATCATAATTGTGACTGCTGCAAATTCTTTAAAAGTCGAAGAAAAACAGATTGACACGTTCACAATATAGCTGCCTCCTCCGACAGCCACTTTCGGCAAAAATTGTATGAAGTCATAGCAGAGTTTGGTATATGCCATGGGGAAGTGACACTGGTTGACGCGAAGTTTGCAGTGTTGGTGAGATGTTTGCCTCAAAACAAAGATCTAAACAGATAGATGGCCCTTCGTTCGATGACCACAGTCTCTGTTAAAACCCATATGTCATTTACGTACGCTGATTATGTTAATGACATTGGTCTAAAAACAGCAGAATGTTACTGCCTCCTTCTCAAAAAGGAATTAACTCAAGTTGCTTTGGCTGTGAATGAGAACAAAGCTAAGTTCTTTATTTTGACGAACAAAGTTTTAGCGCGTCGATTGGGAGGCTGCATAAAGGTTGGCAAATGAGGCATTTGAGTTGCGCTGAGAATAAACACATAATATTGAAACACTTGGAATTATTTTCTGGGAGAAATGGATAATAAATAATAATTTGTAAAAAGAAACGGACATTAACAGTACGTGTGTCGATAAATTTCCCATTTTCTAGTAGCTTTATCAAACCGCGGGAATACACACATCGGTTTATTTATGCAGCACATATTTTACACATCCTCTGGTATGTTTCATTTAGTGGTTTCAAAACCGCCGGTCTGGCAAGGCGGTTAAAACATGCCATCTAAGTTGTTATTTATTTAGTTAAAGGTTTGCCATTTACGAATACGGATCTTTTAACAACCGAATAACGCGTAAAAATAGTGAAAACTTACTACAAAAGTGGTGATTCAGACGTGAGCTTTCAAACGAACAAAATTTCCTTTAGCGATGAAGCTCATTTCTCACTCGGTGGTTACATCTATAAGGAAAATTGTCGCATAAGGGACTCGGTAACCCCAGAAGTGATTGTGGAAAAGTCATTGCATTTGAAAAAAGTGACTGTTTGATGCATATTATGTTCTGAAGGTATCATTGGGCCGTATTTGTTCGAAAACTACCTCAAAAGGATCCACTGCTGCAACCAATCCAGAGGCAGTCATTTGAATGACATTGTATTTCGTACATAATGGCAAGGTCAATGAATTATAATGAAATAAAGGTTTCATCCAAATCATAGCTTTATTTGAAACCACAAAATGGATAACTCTATGTATAGTTTAGCTAATTGGCTGAATGCGCAACATATTTCGAACTGATATCGATTTAACTTGTATATTTTTTGAGTTCGACCACTTGTTTTGTATGAAAGCAATCACCGAATGCACCACAAATATGAACGAATCCAAATTTGCTTAGTTCTGCCAAATTTCAATAAACAAATTAAATAATTTTATAAAATTTGTGCTCGTGAATTCAAATCAAATCAAATTAGTTACTGAATACGTTAAGTGTTGATATGTTTTGTTTCTTTACAATTCTTTTACTTTCTTAATAGAATTGCATTTATAAACATCCTTTGCCTGATGTTTCCTGTTGTATCGTTCGATATTGTAGTTACTCTCCAATTAAGATAAATAAATCTGGCATGAAAATGGAATAAAAGAATTCTTTAATCAAAGTAAAATCAAGAGTAATAAGTATTGCTGCATTCAAAGCGAACGAACAAAAATACATCATTTTCTGGTATTTTGCAAGTTTCTATGAAGTTCTTTTCATAGGAAACGCTTTGTTTCATTGAGAATTTTAACATTTTATGTAGTGCCAATTATTACAACTCCAATTCAACATATGAAAAACATGCAAATGTACATATATGGTGGTTCAATAAGCCGGCTCAATTTAGATAAAAAAACATGGGAATATTTGCAAAAGTTCGGGCTGTCCGAAGCTTATATGCCATCCATCATGGATAGATGCCTATAATATTGTGGGATATGTACTAATAAATGGTAGGAAATGTATATAAATACAGAAAACATTTCATTTATCCGGGAATAGATCATTTCAAAAGTCCTATTTAAGGCATTATAAAAGCATTTTTTGTAGCTAAGTTGGTACAATTGTCCTCTGTACTAAAGCTAATTTTGAACGCTATTTGTTATTAAGTTTGTTTACAGTGCTCGATCCAATGTTGTAGTGCAAACTTGAATTTCGAATGCCGAATCGCTGAAAATGTAACAAAAAGCTTACAGTGAATCGACTGTACCAAAAACAGGTGCATATGAGCGGTACAATGCATTGAACATCGTTCGAGGTGTGGAGGAAGATTTGCCTCGCGGTGGTTGTGGTGGGCCATCAAAATCTTCAATTGAAGTTAACATCGATAAACTGGAGAGGGAAACGGCAACTAAAAATCATCATCTAAGTTTCAAAGAGCAGTAACAGAAAAAAACCACACCAAAGTCGATCAAAAGTCAAGGTAATGTTGCAACCAACATTGTTGTTTTCTTTGATTATAGCGGTGTTGTGCTCTCGGAATTTAGATGGTAGATAAGACGTTCGAGAGAGCAAATTCTTTGCCTTATGGGTACTATTTCAAAAGGGACTTACAATTCAATAAATTTGAATGAATGATAAGTATTTCGTGTTTTATTGACTCAGTATAGTTTTGACAGAATGTACATATATTCTTGATCATCATAAGTATCTGGCATGTTTGTTAAAAGGACTATGGGGTCCGCCCGACTGTCTTCGTTTTTTTGAAAACATAATAGAGGTAGCGCCGCTCTAGCTAAGCATCAACAATTTGAATAAGTTGAAAGTTGAATAAAATGCACAAGGTAGAAACAAATCTGCACCTAAAATTTCGTATTTTTTTCAAACTGCAAACTGGCTGCACAAGAAAATAAGATGAGTCTATGTATTGCAAGAAGCTGTTTTTGCCCCGCCCACTTATTCGACGGTGATTCAGATCAGAATCAGGAGTTTTTATTATATATAAATATACTAGCAGGTACGGGGCACAGTAAAAAAAGAAAAAAAAAATAGGCGGGAACTTGAATTATTCGGCAATTTATTTATCACTACAGGGAGTTATGCTCTTGCCAATTTTCACTATTCTGAGTTTATTATTTTGCCCACAATTTTTGTTTTATTTTGGGCGACTACTGTGTAAGAGAAGGGTGCTGATAATTTCAGCTTCATTAATTTTTTTATGCGATGATCTCATTTTCGACTTTTTTGTTCCACTTTTTTTCCTAAAAGTAAGAATTTCCAAACATTCCTTTTCATCACGCGCATACATTGACAGAGAAATTTATATTCCCAATTACATAATTTTAACTTTATCAGTTTGATCCAGTCCAGTGTATCACTTGTGTGTCTATTTCAACTGAAAGTAGGGATTTCGGAAAAGACCTTTTATTCACACCATTATTTTGTAATTGTAATGTTTCACATTAATTTCGGTGGTTCCAGCAATAGCCATTTATCTTGGGCGGTGGTTCAGCTTTTTCTTCATCCTACCACTTTTTTCCTCTAGAATTTTTTTAAGGCGATTACGCTATGAAAGTCAGATATATGTACATATTATTAGTTTTGTCGAATAAAAGTATGAATTTGGAAAAAATCTCTTCCTGTCAAGGGAAGCAGTCACTCCAAATTATTATGAATTTAGCATCAATCGTTTGTTAATCATCCCTCCTTATTCACGACTAATATTTAAGGAAAATTTCAATTACGAATTTTTATAATTGTAGATCTAACTATTTGATCTGCTCCGTGGGACCATCACATCCTTTTTTTATTCCGTTTTTACTATCCTGTTTTTACAACCTCAACGCTGGAGAAGACTGCAGTAATATCGCTCAGTTTTCTACTAGTATTTTGTATATCACCGAAATACACAAGTAGGATGTGGCTTTTGTTAAACTGTATCTTTCCTCATAAACCAACAGTATGAAGGAGAGGTCGCAAGATATGCTGCCGTCTTGTCTAAATCCTCCTTTGCTTTAAAAAATATTACTAAGATTTTTGTCCATCTGTTCTGAAAACTTCGTGTCAGTAAACGTTTTCCTATAGAGGCGTACAAGCTTTGTGAGTATTTTAAACTCAAACATGGCCTCATAGAATTTTTGCAGCATCAGACTGTCGTACGCACTGGCTATCCCGAATCAAATCAGTTGGTATTTCACATGTCACACTCGACAGGACCTTATAATCAGAGGGTAAAGAGTGAAACCTAAATAGTTTCTGCACACACTTGGACCGCTTTTTTTTAATATCGGAGATGAAACACTCAAATTCAAATCGTCCAACATGCGTTCTGCGAGTCATATCGTATTTAGGAGCTGATTCATGCAGTTTATGAGCTCATCAGTTTAAACAGATTTGCTCGCAGTATTATTGCTTTTGAACTGCAATACTACAATTATGATCTCATTTTGGCTCGGTGCTGGCCAACTTATGATCGTCGATAATAGCATTGATTACTTGACTTATGCTGCCATCCAGAACTAAAAGCTTATGAAAATGCTCAAATTTCCATCGCTGTTCTTACAGGAAGGGAGTCCTGTTACATGCCCTTTACTTTTAACATTTTGGTGGAAACTGAGGGCTGCAATTTTCTCCCTGTATTTTTCTACATCCTCACTTTCCCGCTCTTCCCACAACCACTTCTTCTGGCTATTCCGTAGCGGCATTTCTAAGCAGGTGGTCCGATTTTGACGAATTTTCAATTGCTATAGCAGAGGTGTACTCGAGTTCAAGTTTAAGTTTATGTATGTTCTATCTCTTAAATTTTAGGAGTTATTTGATTTTTAAAATAAAAATTTTCGTTTTTTACCAAACTTAGTTCACTTTTTTACTACTAGCGGAAACAAATTTGTGACAATTTTTTTGAAACTTTGTTGTTGTGTTAATAGCAAAATTTTAAGTATTTAGAAAAGAAGAATTGTAGCACTTTGTCAAAAGTTGCACGTAATTAAAATGAAAAACTGAATTTTTCTTGCCAAAAAAGCAGCTACAATTTTTATAGTTATAAAATAATGCTAAGAAATGTGCAACATAGTTATATTTTTCTGAAAGGCAACTTCATAACGCACATTGTAATGTAAACATTTTTTTTAATTTAAATTATTACGAGAACCAGAACCTACCGAATAGGACTTACTTTTAAAAGAAATATCAACATTCAGCCATAGATTCTCGAAACGCAACACTGATATTATGGTTTTTATGACCTGATATGATATAATTTCTAGTAATAAATATCTGCTTTTTCTTTCAGTTAAAGACCTAAATTTCTCTATAAATGCAAAATTTCATTAAAAAATATCCATAAAAATGTTATAGGATTTTTTTAATATTTACGAAAACTCAGTTTAAACCATTTCCTCCTTTTTTTCAAAAAGTCTTCCACGAAGTTTAGAATTTATAAAAATTTTATAAATTTTTAAAAAGTAGACACAATTTTCAACATACTGATATGCAATACAAATACAATACAAATACAAAACCTTATGTTTTCCACGTGTAAAATTGTTGAACACAAATGTAGCACGTCGCAGTAAAATTGATATCTTCTGCTATAGAGAAGTAGTACATACCTAATGTTTGAGTGAAACATACCCTAATAAAACGTTATTTTTCGGTTTCGCAAACTCGGTTACAGCTTAGCAATAGCCACATGAAATTTCAACAAAGTTGAACCACCCGTTTAGAAATTGCAGGTTTATTTCCCTTGTTTTTTTTTTTCATACCAACCACTGTGCAGGAGTTGCCCGAGAGTGGTTTTTCATACCCAAGAACGGGCAGAACGGCCATAGAATGTGTAATACGTTGCCACTATATGTCAAGAATACCGGGATTAGTGGTGTCTTGTCGTAGTAATTGAGAGAGTTTAGAGGAGTAGGCTGTGACTATCTCGAGGGTATCCATCTTAGCAACTTCTAGCTTTCTTTGTGTTTGGTTATCTGCCATGTGTACTTTAACTGCAACTAGGTGGTGGTCCGAGTTTACATTAGTACAAGGAACCACTCGCACACCCATGACACTAAAAGCAAGCCTTCCATCTATTACTACGTGGTCTGTCTCATTCCCTATGTTATGAATGGAAGGTACTGCTATGAAGACTGATTTTACCTACCGTTGAACTAAGAATATTTTCCATTTACACTTTAACTTAAAATCACCCAGAACAGTTTTAATATCATGGCAGCGGGTCATATGCGTTTTCTAAGCAATCATAGAATGTAGCTTTGCCTTTCGTGGGGGCGTGTTCTCAGGTGAGCGCGATGAAGAAATATTTCGCCTCGCTGCGGACAGTGCCAAAACGATCACTTATGGACCTAGACCGTGAGACAATGTGTCTAAATCTCTTGTTCACAACAAATCTATATTTATATCCGCATGGCAGCTATAATACGTATATGTCACAGTATATACACCAAGTGCATCTTTTTCCTGTCCAACGCATCTCCTGAATGACGATGATGTCAGCCTTATATTTATCAGGGGCATCGGCCTCTCGGATAGAGTGAGGACAATGCTTAAATCATGTGGTTGATAACGTTCTCGGGGATCGTCAACATTTGTGGGTCTCTTTATTTGCTTTCGTGTTTCCACTAGGGTAGTATGCGTGGAGTTTTACTAACTGATATTATCTGTTGGCCTAAGATATATCGGTGTTGGAATGCCATTTAGGTTTCTTCAATAGGCGCCTTCTCATTTTAGCTACCATCGGACTAATGTCTTGCGTTATTACTAGTGAATACTTGCCCAAAAGACGAAAGTCTTGAGCCAGAATTCAGCAAAAGGTTCTGTTTACTCTCAAGTGAATGTCGGTCAAAAAATCCAAATCAGAAATTTTCCATTTTCCATACGTAATCGGGTCTATTCTACAACCATAATTATGTATCAGTTTTCGAATCAGGTAAGATATATTCTGATATTATTCCAAATCTCAATAGATATGATATGGTGTAATTAGATATGATATAACGCAATTTTTTCACGGCTGGTTATAAATAGGGCATTATGTCGGTCGATTTCAACAGCGTTGCTTATTCTACCAAAACCAATTTGCTGATCAGTCTGCAATAAGATATCAGATATTTCATCGTATTTTGGTTTCGCGTTGTTTAATTGAGGTGTTAAGCATAACACAGCGTTGAGTAGGGAAATTTCCTCCAAGACCTTCTTTTCTAGCACTTCGTTGCTCCAAATATTCCTTCTACAAAGCCGATTCTTCTTTTCATCTTTCATCGTTCCTACTAAATCAGACGCAATACTTAATTCATATCTAACCACTCTACGTGAGTCGGTCTAATAACAATTCAATGTGTTCTTATATGCTGCACACATAGGAGTACTCGTCTATTAGGTATCCACATGAACATTTACTAAACCTTATATATGTTCATTTCTGTGCAAGCGAAAGCTTGAATACTAAATCATTCAGTGACGATGTCAAAATCTTAAAATTTTCAAATAAATTTCCATTTTCTCCCAAACGTATTGCATTTCCATTGTATTTGCTTACTTAAAATTCACAAAGAGTAATAATGTGTTAAAGATTGCAAGAGGTAAACAATTAGACAGCCACTACAATGTAATACGAAGAAAATCCCTTCAACTACAAATTCACTAAATTTTTATTTTGGAAATGTCTTACCCAGTCCACTTAAGACTCGATAAGAGAAAATACTGTTGAAGGAAATGTTTGCGGATGTCTGTCCTGCGTCTGATTAATGTTTAATGCCGCAACGTCTAAACTTCGCTATTAACGGTGGCAGTGAAGTAGGTTCTTCTTATTGTTGTTGCTTTTGGTGCTGCTAAGGATATAAGGAGAAATTTACACGTATTTCCGGAACGTAATGACTATACTTAAATTTTCATTAAAATGCAACAATGAACAAAAAAGAATTAATAAAATGTTAATTTGCCCAATTGTATTGCTCCACTACTTTTTACGTAGACTTAGCCTAACTTATACTTCCGCATAAACTTACATTCTTGGCAGATACGCGATAGCCATAAAATATTCGAAGCATTAGGAATAACATTAAAATCTAAATCTTGACAATAATGCGTAGCCTAGACTCAATTAACATTAAATAGAATACACTGTAAACGCTCAGTCGACAATGTGAGTTCAAATACAAATTAATACTAGTAGTTGTCCGCTCAGCAGACAAATGTAGTTGCGTTGATTTTACTGGCAGCATCATATTTCAAAATCTTATTAAACGAAACGTCAATTTCGCACAGTGAGCTGTAATACCAGTAAAATGAGAATACATCTGGAACTTCTAAACGGCTAATACAATTTGGATGAAAATTTCCAGAAGCGTACCTGAATTATATATAATGAGAGAGAAGTTTGAATTCGATATTCGGTTATTCTCTACATATTCGATATATTCTACACATCATCGGATATGCAATAGCCTCTAGTTATCAGAAATATAAATTGAATATCAAAAATTTACATAAAAATTAAATAATATAAGCTTTGAAAACTGACGAAGCCGGCAATTTGAAGGAAAGAATAATGCATTAATAGTTTGCCTCATTACAAAACCTCAGTATGTTGAGCAATCTCATCGCTTTTTTACCTGTTATGCATTTCGCTATGGTAAATTCAAAAATTATATAAATTTTTGAAATTTAAGCTTAACATTTTCACACAATTTTCACAAATAAGGGGGAAATTCAATTTTATAGAATGTATTA
The DNA here is from genome assembly GCA_019455685.1 of Philornis downsi. Classification (NCBI taxonomy): domain Eukaryota; kingdom Metazoa; phylum Arthropoda; class Insecta; order Diptera; family Muscidae; genus Philornis; species Philornis downsi. The sequence continues at coordinate 4,467,796 of JAHXMU010000101.1, read as the reverse complement.
ATTCATTTGAATTATTACCACAAGTGGTCTTGGGATTGAATGTCTCCACTATGAAGTAAGACAGGTCTACTCCACAAAATATTTGAACATTTCAGTCCGTTTATGGCTTTCCGCAGATTACGCTTTGAACACGAATTAAGAACAATTTTGACTTGTCTACTTATATCTCCAAATTATTTCAGTGGTCTTGCAAAATGTTAAATTCAACTATAAGTTCGTGTGGTCCTAAGAATTAGAGTAAGATATATAAAAATTTGAAAAACGAAGTTAAGATAGAAGTAGTATCTAATTTGCTCCATTCAAAATACCTGTAAAATGTATGTACATATATATTACTTAAGAAAAACATTTCTTAGCGATAAAATGCAGCTAATGCAGCTGTTCGTCAAAAATAATGAAAAATTTAAAATTTTTTTTTAAATATTCAACCGCGGAAAAATTTTTTTTGTAATATTTTGTTGGAAGGAGGCTTATTATAGAGAGACTTTTGTTGCCAGTCCATTGAAAATTTTGAACAGTATTGCTAAAATTCCAGAAAAACTGGTTGAAATGAAAAACATTAACATGCCTTTAATTATTTACCTCTGCAAGACATTGAGATAAACATTTTATGGCTAATATTTTTTAAATCTGCTAAGAAGTACGTTGGTTGTCAAATTTAACCACATAATGTGCAGCTTCCATTAAGACTTAAGACCAATATATGAACCACGATTTTGTGAATATTCATTCAAATCGGCTCAGCCTTATTAACGTTTCAGAGTTATATTTACTGATACAGCGTTCATCATTTTAAAAAATAAAATAATAATATAATAATAATAAAATAAATAAGTAAATAATAAAGTATTTTACGGCTGCCAAATACTGATTTAACAAACTTTTAACTTTTCATATTATTCTTTCTTTTTCTCAAGACAGAAACAAAAATTGTAATAAAACTTTAAATTGAAATTGAAAACCAAATAAGCTTAATATTTGTATATTTTGTCCGTTATTTATTCTGAAAGGTACATTAGATTCAAACAAATACAAATACAGAATTGACAGCTGACAATTTTGAACAAAATCACAGGAATGTCCTTTTCTAAATGTGGGTTTACAGACTACTATTCAGTTGCTTTTTGTATACCGCAAATAAACTGATTATTTCTTAATTGTCCCAAATATTTTTGAAAGTGCACAGCAGAAAAGAAAAAGAACAAAAAATCTTTTTGAATTAAAGACTAAAATTTCTACAAAATTTCGTCCAAAAACTATTTGCAGATATAAATTATATATGATAGGATTGAAGGTTAAAGTTTGGGTGTAATTATTTACATGTCCTACGGTGGACGAACTTTTTCGGAAAGAAATATCTAGAAATAAATTGAGTAAATTCCATTGTTAAATATATGTTCAGCGCTTCAGACGCGACAAAGTTAATTGGTAGCAAAATCACTCAATGTTTTCGAAAAAAATTCCGTCTTAAAATTTATGAAGAGATGATTTCTGGCTACCGGGACGTTAAGAAACACCTTTTAAGGGGTCCACACCATAAGTGAGACAAGGCCGAAAAAATCATTATGCTGGTTATGACGACAATTTTCTTTAATTATCGTGGTATTGTGAGTTTTGAGTTCCTTCGACCAAGCTAAACTGTCATTAACTTTATCGTAATTTATCGTATCGCCCCAATGAGATTTTTTTTACATTAGTTTTATTATTGAATCTGTCTTTTCGACATTCACAATAAGTATTAAAATCTTAAACTAAAGATACTAATGTCGGTACTGTCACTGCAATACTCAGCTTTTAGTTCGAAAAACACTCATATAGCCACATCTAGAGTTTGCAATCTTTTGAGACGCTTATGACTCTCAAACAAAAGCAGGTCTCCCGCATAAGGATTGGGATGATTAATAATTTTACCAATGTAGTTTATGCATGATTTTGTATGATTTTTATGATTTTGTTATCTCTTCTCGGATGGTGGGAATGTTGAGGTCTTTGTGGATGTTATTATTTTTTATATACCAAGGAGCGCACGTGATCATTCTTAAAACTTTTGACTGTCTTCTTTGTAACTTTTCAATATTGGATGCAGAAGCAGGCCCCCATAGCTGGATCACATACGACCATATTGGTTTCAAAACTGCTATATATAAAAGTAATTTCAGTTATAAGTCTAACGAGGAGTGTGTTTGGAGTGAGCCAGTTAAGCTGAGTGGTTTTAATTTTCAACTGTGTGACTTTAGCTACAATATGCTGAACCCACGTGAGACGTCGGTCAAGATGAATTCCCAAGTACCTTACTTGGCTCTGCTCTGGGATTGTTGTTCCATTTATTGTAATGGGTGGACAATTTTTCTGTCTTAGCGTAAAGGTTATGTGAACGCTCCTTGCAGCATTAACATTTATTTTCCACTTATGCAGCCAATTTTCCACGTCAATAACGTGGAATTGAAGTGGTTGTGATGCTACTTCTGGGTCTTTATGTACACTTAAAAACGCTGTACCATCCGCAAAAGTGGATGTGTGTGTGAACGGGCTTGTAGGCAAATCAGCAGTGCACAATAAGTAAAGAAATGGTCCGAGTATACTCTCCTGTGGGACACCAGCTGAAATTGGTTTCATTGAGGAGTAAGTACTTTTTGATCTCACTACAAAAGACCTATTTTCTAAATATGACTTGAGCAATTTGTGTACGTTAGTGGGAAGTAGTGTTGAAATTTTATATAATAGTCCATTGTGCCAGACTTTGTCGAACGCTTGCGACATCTCGATGAATAGTGCAGAGCAGTATTGCTTACTTTCAAAAGTTGCGCGAATTGAGTTTGTGATTCTATGAACTTGTTCGGTGGTGCTGTGTTGTTTTCTAAACCCAAATTGGTGGTTTGGAATTAGGTTTGGTGAGTCAATAAATGCCTCTAATGACGGCAAAATCAATCTTTCTAATACTTTTGACAGAACGGGCAATAAGCTGATCGGATCTTTACCGGGCTTGGGGATCATAATAATATTTCAGATTTCTTCCATGATGATGGGAAGTAACCAATCCCCAATGAGATGATGATGTGAAGTAAGTATGAGATATGAAATATTTATAAACAAAATTAAAATCCTGTTAACTTTCTGCCGATGCAAGATATTGGTGAAATCGTTAATTTTCTTTTTTTGTAGCCATTCTTATGGAGAACTTTGCTATATTGAAGTTATTCAAATCAGTTGAGAAATACGTTTCTGACAGTTTGTTGAAAAAAACCTTAATGTCATGTTAAAGCTAAATATCTTAGACGTAGAACTTAAGCTCTTAAATGCTTTACCCATACCGCTTTTGATTTTCATTTACATATTTATTTTTATTACAATATTTACATATTATATTTATATTTATTCTTATATTTGTTTCCATTTTTTAATTGTTATTTTTTTATTTCAGGTCATTGTATGCAGGTCATTTTTGGAAGTAAGTAGTAAGCAAGTTTGTCCGTCCGCATATAAAAAGACAGTACGATAGAGTTCTTACAGCTTGGAAATTTTTCCATTTATTCATTAATTTATTCATTCATTAATTAAAAGCAATGCACGGTGCCATTATAAAGATGCTGGACTGAAATATCCCAACCGATGCAATTCTTTAAAGCAGTGTGTGTATTGAAAAAAAAGTTATTATTTTGACGTGAAAAGCGGTCGTTATTACTCCTAAGTTGCCTATCGTATATAAGTGAGCAAAACCCGTCCAGTAGATAAAAGGTTTGCCATGTAAGAACTGAATCTAGCTGTAGAACAACTTGCATTTTTACTGTGTTTTCATCAATCGCACCACTTATATTTTCTAATGGTTGTTAATTGAAAGACTCATGCACTTTATAGGCGAACTCAATATTTTTGGAAATATACATACCAAAAAAATACGAACATTCGAGAGACCGCACTTATCCGTAGGCATGGTTATTGGAAAATTCAAAAAAATACGAGTTTTCTATTTACAAGCCCCCTTATCTGGCAATCAGTCAGAATGTTGTCAACAACATTTTCCGATGGGAAAAACTAATTTTTTTTTAAATTGATTCTGTTTGCTAGATACAATGAGAAACCACTTCAAATTATGTTACCGTTTTCGCATCAAGTTTACTAAGGACTGCATTACTTGCATTGCAAAAGAATGTCCTATTTTCCATTCAAAATGATGGGGATGTAGCATGAAGTCGTTTTTGATATGCCCAGTTATCTGATAATGCGTCCTAATGAACTTTAGGTATCAGGATGATACAACTTGGCTGCGCAAGGAAAACCCCATCTCAGGAAAAAATTATATATCCGATATATTCGCATCACTAATTAAAGTCAGCGGTTGAAGATGGCAAACATGAGAGGAACCATCGCAGTACATAATCTGTTTAATGGCATAGCTCCGATTAGGTAGTGAAAATTTTATCAATATAACGAGCTACCTTGATGTATCGAACATAAGAGGAAGACCCTTTCGCCAAACTTATTTTTCTTGCAACGAACCGGTACAAAACCCAGGCAATATTGGCAGCAGCCCCTGGTGCTGGGAATATAAATTTCTGTTGATATAAAATTCTAGAATCTCTTCAAATTTGCTCTTCTGTAATCGTAGGGAAACATATGCGTCTACTCGACTTAACGACTTATATATAATTACACATCCTTTAGCAAAAATGTGAAGGATGTGAAGGATGAATTAAAGTTCAATAAAATATGTAAAATTTTAACTGTATGAAGATATAATAATGACTTTTGCGAAATCGCTCAATTTGTGGTGGTTCGTGGTACCTATGTGGCAATAACCCTCACTTTTATTTTTAAAATTTGTCTTCCCAAACGCAGATGCGTGTCAAATTTGATTAAATTCAACGCAACTTCTTGGAAGACATGGTGCTAAAAATATATTAGTTAAATTCGTCTTTTGTAAGTAAGTTCTACAGGGAATTGCAAACGGATATAAAAAAAAATTAGGTCAATATAGCCAACAATTGGAAATTACATATGAGGGGCAGCAGAGGGGTTGGTCTTTTTGAATCTCCGGTTGGAATCTGGCAGGACATCGTGCAGTTATCGTACCTGCTAGCCAGACCGACGCCAATTGCTTATACAGATTAAAAAACCATAAAACGCTTTCATCATTGCCTTCTTTCTTTCGAGTGAAGGTAGAGCATTACGAATTTCCACCGAAAGAACAAACTAAATCGTTAGATCAGTACGTCGTTCACGACATTATGGCCAGCAAAGGTCATATCGGGGACATATTCGTCCGGTGTCGAAAAGCTTGCTCATAAAAAGACCAAGTCCATAAAAGACTAAGTGCAGCAATTTTGTAAATATTATTGTCATGTGTTGGCGGTTAAAAATCACTGTTTGACAGATTCGAAATTTATACGCATTTGTACAGGAATGCGTTAGTTGTGTCTGGAAAAAAAACAAGTATGGTCAGAATAATATATATAGGATGACAAATCATTTTGGCATGACCAAGGATAATAAGCCGAAATTGCACACAAGTGCCACACGTGTTAAATTCGATCCAGAATTGTACAACTTCCCTGTGTTGGTATGAACCCACCTTAGGCGAAAACAATATTTTCGATGAATTTCTAAACATACGATGGAAGTTGATTGGCGTGAGTTGGAACCATTCCAACATATGCACTGGTTTATGGGGCGGCCGATGTGTCGTATACGAGAAGAAAAATTTTCGAAGTGGAGAATTTTGACACGCCTATTTATCTCGTAACGAACCGGTACGTTGTGTTTATGACACTATGAGCAAGAAGTAGAATAATGGATATTTCGTACCTCGGATGGGTTTAGTCTTGATTGATGCCAAAAACATAAAATTTTTCGAAAAAGACCACCGCGCTAAATTCTGCGAAAAAATTAAGAGACGTTATAGAACGCGTAATAATGGGAGATGGGACTTGGATCAAAGAATTTTGGTTTTTATGTAAAGAAAAAACAGACCAGACCGGAGTATTCCGGTTTTTTTATATGAACATCCCACACTGAATTATATTTTTTGGGGAAAAAATTCAACTGATAGTTCAATCCACAACTATCCTGTTTGTCCGCATTTTCACCATTTGACATCTAGGTATTTCTTAAACCGCTTCCAGGACACCGCTTTCACTCGATTGATTGATCGATTGATTGAATTGATTGATTGAAAGGTGTCTGACTTCTTGCCATTTTTCGAGGATTCGGAAAAAGGACGGAGTAAATATATGCCGTACTCCATGAAGAATCCTTTTAAGATGTTGAAATACATTTCAACAAGAAAATAAAGATTGTTAAGTAAAGTAAACTCTGGCAATTCTCAGATTTCACAAAAAAAAAAAAAGAAAAAAGAACATGGGTTTTCCAATACTAAGTTTTATAGCAAAAAACAGGGTGTCCGTCCGTCGAGAAGGCATATTACTTTGTTTGTTTATAATTTTTGATGAAGTGAAAGAGAATGGATCTTATATTAATAAATGTTTTATTTAATTTCGGCAATTATGTATGCAATACAATATCAGATAAATGTACGCCTCTGTTAGCCTCAAAAATGCGAGCTCTTTTGAGCAAATTTTTCATTACATTCTCACACATTTCACGCGGTAATTCATTAATTTTATCACGGATATTTTGTTTGAGTTGCTCAAACGTTTCTGGTTTGTTTGCATAAACCTTGCTTTTCAGATATCCCCACAAAAAGAAGTCCGGAGCAATCAAATCAGTCGATCGTGGAGGCCAATCAACATCACCATTCCTTGAAATAACTTGCTGTGGAAGGAGGTCTCGCAGTAATTCCATTATAGTTCTGGCTGTGTGCGATGTCTTGTTGATACCACATGTTAATCAAGCCCAAAGCATGCAGTTTTGCCGTTAAAAAGTTTTCAATCATATCACGATATCGCTCCCTATTGACAGTTAAAGTTCAATGATTCCTCCTGACCAAATTGCACACCAGACTGTCACTTTTAATGGATGCAAAGGTGACTGGTAATTAATTTGAGGGTTTTCCATTGCCCAGAACTGACTATTCTGTTTATTGACATATCTGTTTAAATGAAAATGTGCCTCGCCACTCATTATGATTTTTTCATAAAAAACGGGGTTGTCATGAACGAGCTGTAACATTCTATTGGCATACAAGTATATACGGCGTCGTTAATGGTCTTGTGGAAGAAGCTCTTGGGTCAACTGAATCTTAAATGGAAGCAAATGCAAATCCTTGTGCAAAATTGTGGTCATTGTTTTGAACACTTCCTTGAGCAGCAGTAATATTTTCAGCCGATCTTGCAGTACATTGTGGTCCATGTATCTTGTTGGCAAGTTGTTCCTCTTAAAAATTTCACGTAACTTTCTCATCGTCACAGTAATCGATGATTGATTTTGATAAAATGTTTTAACGATTAAAACACGATGGTTTATCGAATATTTGTCCATAATAAATTTGCCACGTCTCTACTTCACGACTGCCAAATATGAACTGTCAAGACTAACTGGCGTAATTAATTTGCCTCCATCAACATCTTCTGCCCTTAGTAAATTTCTTAGTCATTTAATTTAACCTCTTCTTCTTCCTGGTCTAACAACAGAAATTTCTGAAGAAGATGGCAAATGATCAAGTCTAGACCTAAAATGTAGTCCTTCAGACATGTGTACTGATTTGCCAGTTTATAAGTACTGTATTCAGTGTTTAGCTGGCCATAGTAAATTTGTATCTAATGCTTGTCTAAAGAAAGACGCATTTCTGGACAAATGGAAGAATTGTTGTGCTTTTCTAACAACTTCAGCATACGTTTGAGTCTTAATTCAGTCGACCAAAGTGCCGAGTGCCCAACCCCGGAGCACCGTTATGCATTTGGCACAAACTGGAAAAACTGCAAATGAGAACTTTTCAGCATTTCTATTACATCTCTGGGACATTTTATGCAAAATGTCCCCAACGGTAAAAGAGTGGCAGATTTATTTCCACTTCTTTGCATCCAAAGAAATATGTCAAGAAAATCTTTCAAATAACCTAACAGTACAAGTTGAGCGTACACAATTTCATAGAAGATGTTGTTTTAGACAAAAGAAAAATGGATTTACATCGTAAGTAGATTACATCCGACCCAAACCAGGTATTTTACTCATTTTCATGCATTAATATTTGCATCATTAATTTCCATCAAAGTTGTCTAGTAGAGATTTTTTTCTCGACATCATTTTTAGACAACCCTCACCAATATGAAGCAAATTTAAATTCATTTGCCATGCTCGTTAACAGTAATTGGCCTACAATTTAAGCCAGAGAATTGTAACACAACTGCTATAAATGCAAATGTTTCAAGCATAAAAGCAAGCAGCCAATGGCCGTCGTCTATTTTACTTCTGGGTTTTAAATGATGACGAATCCGAGTCAGTGGGGGAGACTTTCCATTGACTGTGACTTTGGATTCACAGCATACGAACTAACTTTTGAGCTGTAAAATGGAGTGAAGTGTTGAAACGCCAGAACGGTTATAGCTACAGCTAATACCAAACTGCTTAAACTATTAAGTCATTTGTTGCCTTATTCCATAATAGAGCACCTGAGCTGAAAATAGTGGTCAACACACATTTCATATCTTACGCACCGCTCCCTCAGTCAGCCGTTTTAAGGCAGAATAAAGTCTGTTTGTGGCCGCAGCTTTTATCTGCACTGGAAAATCATTTAATTAACACTTTTCCTCCATTCGCTCTAATTATTGGCCTTCCCCACACTTTGTGTTTCTTTCGATTCCAAGAAAATTAAAACGAACAAAAATTTAGAAATACACGCATGTGATGGAAAATTTTTATGTTTTCCTTTTGCCTCTATTCTGCCAACCACAAGTATGGCACAACTATTTTTGGTACGTTTCAGGGGTTTTATTTCTTCAATTCAACAGTCATGTAGATCAGACCGGTTCAGGCATTGAGAGGTGCGATCATAAATATTTCCTCGTTGTATTTTCTGTTTGTTATTTTCTCTTGGCCACTCGAAACTGATAATGCAACATACCATCACTGAAGCCAGCCAGACGGCTGGTTGCAACCGGGTTTAGCCCCACGTAGGAAATGTAAGAATGAATTTGACCTTTCCGTAAATTACAAATGCGAACGGAAATGAAGGTACTACATAAATATTCCCTCCTTCACGTCCGTTAACTTGTGCCGTCTAGTCACTGCGACTATTTCGATTGGTTCGATTGTTAGTGTCCGGCAACATACTCGCATTTACAAACTGACACCTGTATATACATGAATATGACTGACTCAAGTATTTGAAAATTTAATGAAAATATTGTTTGGCGTTCAGTGCCATGAGTAGAACGAAACAAAAATATCAACATTCAATTCGACTTGCTTCCCTACGCAGTTCACCCTTCGGAAAAAGCAAACACTTTGGCCCTTGAAAGTCAGCGAAAAAAAATCGGATCAGTCCAATTTAAGGTATCAAACAAGTAGTGGGCAGAAAAGTTAGACAGACGTGAAGTTCGGCTGGCATATGTTAATTAAATACGAGTATCTGCATATATAAGGAAGAAAATTGAGTTTATTCCAATTCCTGATTCAGAAATCGGTGTAGTTCACAATTTATAGCAACTTTTCAAAAGACCGATTTTTTAAAAATTTCAAAAAAAAAACCTCTAAACATTAATATAGGATTATTCATTTTTCGATTTCAAATGAAATTATATAAAACACACATAAAGCTGTAATTTCGATGAAACCTCTATTTTGTTATAATATTTGGAACTTGCCATAATGTACGAAATAAAATGTCACTTAAACGGCCGCCTCTGAATTGGTCGCAGAAGTAGATCCTTTTGAGATGTTTCTCGAAAAAAATACGGCCCAATGACGACTCCAGGTCATAACACGCACCAAGCAGTCAATTTTTCGGAACCAAAGGCTTTTCCTCAATCAGTTTCGGCTTCTTCGTGCCCTATATTGGACAATTTTGCTTGTTGACATAAGCACCGACTGAGAAGTGAGCTTCATTTTTGAGCTTCAAATTTTGTTCGATTGAGAGTCCCCGTTTGTATCGCAACTTTTGTAGTAAGTTTTAAC
>JAHXMU010000101.1:4365907-4452728 GCA_019455685.1 Philornis downsi | reverse complement strand
CCGGACACGAACATAGATTTCTATAAGGAATACATAAGTTTTATGGGGTTTTAGATGAATATTTCGAATGGATAAAAATAGTATGACAGAATGGGCACCACCCTATAGTAATAGGTATAAAAGTACGGTTTTGCAGCGGCCTGCTTTAAGTCCAATTTTAAATTCCAACGAAAAACTTTGAAAGTAATGGAAAACCAAATTTAAGCTAGCGGTTGCCAGTTGAAAGCTTGGTTTGAAATACCCTCATCTGAGATTAGACATTTATTTTTTTCAATGCCCGACAATTTAAATGAAGTTAGTTAAAGTGAACGACGCTCATTACTCACTAGTAACAAATATTAATCCAAACGGCCAGTTTTAGGGGAGAAGCTAAATAAATAAATAAATTGAATTTATTTGAGAGCATATTAATTTTCTATGAAGTACCCATTACCTACACATTCACCTAAAGGATTAAAGGTGAAATATACCATTTGACACGGCAATAACGTAACACACAGAAGGAAACGTCTAAACCACAAAGTGCATTTCGACCAAACTTATTTCATACTTTTTCAAGTCGATCGAACTATGTCCTTCCGCCTGGCTGACTGGTATATACGCTAACAGCTGTAAATCTTTATGAAAGTTCCTCTTCTAATGTTTTGCAAGAATTTAATTTTTAAACTACAAATCGAAGTCAATTGCCAGTAATAACCTAAAATTTTTGCATAGTAGTCTACAATGTTTGATAAAATTTGATATCCTCGACTGATTAATCATGCTCCTTCTGGTTCCTTCCATGTAAATTACACATTTCGCCTACATAATCCAGTGTTCATGTTTTTTATGCAGTTACACAGGGTTATCCATTTAGTGGTTTCAAAACCGTCGGTCTGGCAAGGCTGTCAGCTGTTAGATATCTGCCATCTGAAGCGTTATTTAGTGAAATGTTTGTCATTTACGAATATGAGTTGTGATTATGGTCATCATAATCGACAAACTGTGCAAGATACTGACTAGATAATAAAGAAATTTGAGGAGACTGTGCATCATTACAGTGTGCGCTCTGCCAAAAATATTGCTTCTGTTAGTGCAAGTATGGCGGATAATCCGAATTTCAATTCAGAGCACTATGACCGTATGATAACCGACTTTTTTGGTATGCAATTGAAAATTATGATATGCGGTTTCAAAAAGTAGGTGCCACGAGCCACACAAAACAACCGATTTTGGTTTTATTGCATGAGAAGTTTCCAGAAGACATAATTTCACGTTTTGCCGACGTCGATTTGCCACAAAGATCATGCGATTTGATGCCGTTTGACTTTTTTTGTGTGGCTACGTCAAAGACAAAGATTGGAGTGTTTAAGAGCCAACATTCGTCAAGTAATCGTTTAGATACCGCCCGAAACGTCCAAACAAGTGGTCGAAAACTACCTCAAAATCCAGAGGCGTCATTTAAATGACATTGTACGAGTATATCGTACATAATGGCAAAGTCCAAGCATTATAATGAAATAAAAATTGCAAAGAAATCAAAGCTTCATGTTTGTTTTATTTAACTTTAATTTTGAAACCGCAAAAAGAAACACCCCGTACAAAATACTGTAAAATGTAGTTGATGTTAAGGATTTGAAATGATAGTGGACTGTATTTCCAAATATGTTTTAATACTTCCCAGCCAAACTCGATGCACATCTTAACCAGGTTATCAAAAATTAGCTAGATATTGTTGTCGGCTATAGATTGAATTGCAATCTTTGCTCAAAGGTAACAAAATCGAATCTATTTTAAGCTATATTTTCTTATATTCATGTTGCATTAAATTATATATGTATATTTATGAAAACCAATCATTTCTAAACAAAATACAGTAAATCGAAAGTGGGGTGTAATAATAGGTTATAATACTTAAGTTCAAAAATTATATATTTTTTTAATTTAATTCGTTTAGAGATTTACCCCGCTCCTTCTTTTATCCAGCACAATTTTGATCGCAAAAAGACATTGACTGAAAGTATATGTAAGTCAGTTCACCCCACTGAGGTTGCTTAAATTTAGTCTTAAAAAAATTGAAACTCTTGCCATTTTTAAATTTATTGCTTAATATATTTTCGTTCACGCCTCGTTTAAACAACATTTATGTAAAAATTAAGAGACGAAAGCTTTATAAAAAAAAACATACGAGTTAATTATATTTATTGGATATTAATAAAAAATGAAGAAACACACACGCGATGTTTGTCTGTCAACAACTTTATTACGACTAAGCAAGAAAAGAAAAAAAAGAATCATTACAGGCAATAGTAGATAAGAATAGAAATACAAACTAAAACAATTCATATGAGTGACTCTATATATGATATATGTGTTGCTTATACAGAGTTGTATTTAAAATTAATTCAAGTTACAACAATATTATGTTTTTTCTAGTCGGAAGTATCCTATTTTTATGGGTGTGCCTTATAATTGGAACTTTAAAGTTTCCATTTGTTACAAATTTTGACATTAAAAAACAAAAAGATTCGGTTTTTTTAAGTCTCCAATTTGAAGCATCGCAAAATTTATTGTAAACATATTTGTTGGCCTAGTCAAACATTTAGATCAAATCGTTGCTAAAATTAAGAGTGTAGAATGTAGATCAGAAAGAAAAACAAGACCTCAAATGGTTGAGGTAGAATTCTAATGTTGTTTTTGTCAAATTCTGATGCTTCTTTTTTGCAAGGCAATGTAATGTACGATATTCGGAATTCTACTAAATTGAATTATCCTAACTAGTGCACGAAGTAATCAATTAATTTTCTGGCCCCTTAAAGAGCCTGAATACTGAGGTAAAAGCGGCACTAATGGCGCTTTTGCCTTTCGCTTTGCCTTTATATACATTCATAATCACCTTGCGGTTGTGCCGCTGTTTGTCCACCGCTGGATAAAATCAGTTTATTTTCTGTTATTTGGTCTTTTATTACACAGTTGTGTACACATATACATCGTATACGTAAATTTTATGGCCAACAATTGACGACCTAATGGTCGGAAATTTATTCATGCGTGTTGAAAATGCTCGCACCTACATCCTTTAGACAGCGCATTCAAAAAATTAATTTGTTTTTACGTTTCGCCTCTCTGTCCAATGTAAATTTGTGAGCGTTCTGTTTCGTTTTCCATACGAATATTTGAGTTTCTGTGTTATTTATTCATAGATTTCACAGCAAACAATGACGCTTAATAAAAAATGAATAAAAATCCACAATATGAAAAAAAACGTTTCACTTGAATTTATTTGAAAGGAGTATAAAGCGAGAGTAGAAAAAAAGATTATAACAAATGTAAAAACTCACAACTATTTGTGTGTAAACATGTTTTGTTATTACACACAGCGATACATACATAAGTACCTATACATGTATCCATCCACATGGCCATGTATAGTACATATGGATGAACATTCACGGGTGTTTGGCAGATTTAATAATTAATGAAATTTGTAACACTTAAGTTTTCACGATTCCAGAGGAAAAAAATATGAAAACTCAACACAGAACAGCAAACGAAAACAAGCCAAAATATGAATAATAATTTTAATGCTCGCCATAATTGTTCAGAACAAAATAGATTTACCTGCTGTTTGGCCTTTTCGTATTTTAATGAATTCATTATTTTAATGCTATATATGAATTACATTTGTACTGCTTCCAAACATAATATGAGGAACAAATCCTAAAATTCATGTTCAATTTAACATTCTGTGCGAAGTGTTAAACACATTAATGACTTGTAATTAATGTAGATATTCATTGCTTATGAACCCATTCAGACATTATCTGTAATTGTTTTGGATCTTTGTAAAGTGAAGGTTTCACTGCCCTAAATAATCTGAGAACAGTACAAAGTTTGTGTTTTATGCTTGCTTTATTCAAAGTGATCCAAAAACTGAACTAAAGTTACTGTAAAGATTTCGACGTATAAATAAAAGTCAGATTAAGTACATGAGAAAAAGAACTTTACTATTGAAAAATTACACAAGGAGTAAACTTAAAGTTAGAAACGCGGGTCATAGCCGCACTGTATCGAGTCGTACTCGTGTTACTGATAATACAAACTCGTATTTGGATTGTAAAATACCACAGGGTAATATATGTATATAACTTATAGTTCCCTCAACGATTTCAGGCAAATATTCATTTTGGTAGGGCCATGAGTTTAACGAATGCAATCCAACATTTATTAAAATTATAAATAAGTACATATTTTTACCAAACTTACTTCATTTAGCAGGCCTTCATATTAATTTTATTTTTTGTTTGTCAAAGCAAATTGTAGAGAAGTCATTCAATATTTCAATATAGGTTACTGACAGTTACAACAATTGCAGAAATTGTTTGTTTTTTCTGGAAAATAGTTGGATTGTGTTTCAAGTTCAAAAAAATGTGAAATACCAAGCTTCAAGTAAGTATAACCAATTAATTCCGATTGGATTTAGCGAAATAGCCATGTCTTTTCGTCTAAATGTCCTTACGTGACTTGCAATACGGCACGATAAGTTGCAACTATGGAAAAAGTGGTTTGTAGGTGAGTGAACTAACAAACATTCATCAATGGACAATTAAAACCTCTACAGAAATTTCAGTCAAGTGTCTTCAGCCAACGTCCTTTTGCATTGGTCCAAAAATGTGAGGAGTGTCACAAGGAGCGTGGTAAAATACTGAGGTGCGACATAAATAACTAACGCACAGTGATTGAAGCAAAATTATACATTACGGTTTTTAATTCTTATAATTTGAAGTCTTCTTATTAGAAATCACAGGGAAATCATAAATTTTTGCTGGATCGGCTAATTTATAATTTAAAGCCTGCTAAGTTTTAATGCATTTTGTGCAATTGGCAAAATTTTAAGTTAGGGATTAGACATTAAATTTCGATATATCAATCAATTTTTAGGGGAGGTATTGGAAGTACCATCCAGTTTTCTTGTCGGATTTATTACTATTATTGTCTAATGAATGATGTGCGGCAAATTTCAGTACAACTGATTTAAAAATACGAGGGAAATAATACGAGGGAAATAATACAAATACGAGAGAAATAAGTGGGTTAAATCGGCCATCGGGATTGTCAGAAGCGGTATGATAATGACCTTAATTCTCAATCACAAAACTTGATGAAGATATGCGCCAAATTTGCCTGAATTTAGCGCTACCGCTGGAAAGATGTGTAAATTTAGTCCAACTAAATAAATATAAACCTACAAATATATGGGTTAAATCGCATGGAAGGTACTAGTAGGCGCGCGGTTACTTGGTCGGTTTTTACCAAGTTTGACAGGTTATTACAAATCAATACAGCGGAAAAATTGAATTTCTAAAAACCTCTAATTTGTCTGGGAGGTACCAGAAGGGATGTGACAATGCGGTCCATTTTCATTGTCATTCATTAAATTTGGCAGAGTTTAATTAAAGATACCAGCCTAAAAATTTCTGCACAAAAAGGCATTTTTATTATTATTATTATTAGTGATTAATTGATCAATTTCATCAAAATTTTCTAAACATTATGTAGAAATATCTTGCATTGCAGAACTTACTTTGTCCATGAGTTAGAAGTTACAGGAAAAAAACAGAATTTGGAGAATCGGTGGACGATATAGTCCATCTATAATGTATGACTTCAATATGACAAAATATTTGGTTGTGCGGAGTTTCATAAAGATTTACGACAATTATCTCGTTACAACCTGCAATCCAGACAGACGAATATCGCTCAATCGAATCGAAGAGTGAAAGACATGTGGAAAAAAGTTATTTGTTACTTTGAACGATTTCGTTTGATTGTTATGTTTTTATCCTATCACACCATATACGGAGTGTGTCCAAAGAATAAGATGAATTTTCAAATTTCGCGGCCTTCGTACATTCGACTTTCGATTATTATTTTTTTTATGTTGGTACACTTGTCTCGAAGATATGTTGACGGTTTTATAGCTTGTTTAGTTTGTTTGTGAAAGGCATAAATAAGAAATGGGTCTCTTCAATCTTGGGAACAGGCGCATAACTTCATGGTAATACTCCTTATTTACTGTACGACCATGTGGAAAAATTCCTAATGCACTACACCATGGTAATCGAAGAAAACAGGGTGCAAAACCTTGACATTTGATTTTCTTGGTCTTGGCTCTCCTGGACTCTTCCATTGTTACGATTGGGTTTCGGTTTGGATGTCATTACAATATACCCATGATTCGTCACCATTTATGGCCCTTTAAGCAAATCTGGATCATCGTTGACGTCATTCAACAATTCCTGAGCGATGCTCATGCAACGTTGTTTTTGGTCAAAATTCAGCAATTTTGGAAAAACTTCGCTACCACATGCTTCATGCCCAAAATTTGCGAAAAGATTGCATTTCATGAGCCAACCGATATGCCGATATCCTCAGCAACTTCTCTAATTGTGACTTGACGATTCTTCACAACAATTTTCTTCACTTTTTGAATATTTTCCTTGTCCCACTTGTAAAAATTTGATGACCCTGTAGTAGGCTTTATATTTTATATAAAATCGGAGAAAAATCAAGCAAGTAAACGCGCTCCTTCTGAGGTATCAGACCATACAAAAGACGCATTTAACCAACATGTTCTTACCTCAATATTATTCGAACAATATTGAGTCAAACTCGGTTAATTTGGCATATACGATATTTTGCCCACGGTCAGCTAGGTTCTAAAAACGAAAATGGGAGCCGCTGGCACACTCTTTCTCCTAACTCGCATGGAAATGGGTATTCTTAGCCTGAAGTTAATTAAATCCTTTTGAATTATAGTGCTTTATAATACTGAGTAAAAAATGAGAAAGTTAACCGAATAAGCAAGCTTTATCTGGTTCTATCAATACAAAATGTTATTCTTCATTCGTGTCTTTCATTCATTTAAGTTTTTGTGCTTTAATTTTTTTTTTTTTTTTTTGCCAAAATGGAGCCCTCACCATGGAGGAAATAAAATTGTCAATACATCACGAAATGTGGAAACCACGAAACTATAAACCTCAAAATAACTTTGGCTTATACCAGCGATGCCTATAACAACCGCCAATATACAAATAAGTGCATAACTCAGAAATAGAACGTCCAGTTGTAAAAATGATTCCATTTTGGCATTTCTAAGAGTTTAACAAACATTAATAGAAAAGAATAGCTAAAAGTGAAAATATTTTTTTCAAATGGACGTTCTATTACTGATTTATACGTGTATTTACATTTCAACGGTTTCTACTGCACCTCATTTCCCACTAAGATGTAAGTACTTCTACAACGTGGAAACTGATCATGCAATCATCGAAATAACTTAGTTTTGGTTATCATACAACATCATGGTTTTGGTGATAAAAACTCTAAAATAATAGTAATAATCCATTTAGTGGTTCAGCAAGGCTGTCAGCTGTTAAATAACAGTCACCAAAAGTGTTATTTATTTAGTGAAAGGGTAAAAATTTTTTTTGACTTGCAACGGAAGATAATGAGCTGAACGACATATGGTTCCAACCAGATTTTGGCTTTATTGCATAAGAAGTTTCCAGAAAGCGTAATTTCAAATGTCGGTGACGTCAATTGGCCATCAAGATCATGCGACTTGACGCAATTAGAATTTTTTTTTTTTTTTGGGACAAGCATTGAATTACCTATCAAATAGGTAATATTCGTCAAGTTGTCGCCGAAATACCGTCCGAAATATGCAAAAAAGTAGTAGAAAACTACCTCAAAATGATCCACTGCTGCAACCAATACAGAGGTAGTCATTGAAATAACATTGTAAATATTTCGCACATAATGACATGGTCCAGGCTTTATAATGAAATAAAAGTTCTATCAAAATCATACCTTTATTTGTAGTTTATTTAACTTTACCGGAATATGGATAACCCGTTATATATGTTGTATGTAATTCACAAACGGCCATAGTTTTACAAAATCACTTAGAAACTCGAGTTAAGTACGTCTTTGTGTTCTTGGGATTTTTTGTTTAAGTTTGTTGTTCATAGATGTTGTTAACCCAAGCAGCAGGCACGACATAGGTCCGATATTAATAATTAATAAGATGAACAAAATCATCTACCAAAGGTATTAAATTAAATTATTTTCTTATACATCCTCCCGAAATAATGGGGCTGTATGCTACTTGATATGGCAAAAATGTAGCATCCAGAAGGAAGCCAGGGATTGTAAATGGGCTCTATCGGTCACTCCTTCTCGTACATCCCTTATAAATTTACCGATTTTCTCAATTTTTTTATCTGTAACTCATAATTTGAAAATGGCAGCAACCTGCTTTTGAAAAATCGATCAAATAACCACAACCCTTCTGTTACCTCCCATGCCAATAACCCATTCAACCCATATATTCAGCTGTACTGAATTCAGCCACATTTTCCACATATCGTGCGTTGAATGAAACTATTTCTGGCAATTTCAGAAGGAAGAAGGACTTTATTGCCAGATTTCTTTCGTTACCCCCCATGCAAATTGACTGCACACTTTTGCTGCAATGCTAAACGATGTTTGGTGCAGGGTTATGTGAGTCGGTTCACGAGACTTAAATTTCTGTACTGGTCTACATGGAAGAACGTTTAATTGGCATCAATTATACACGAGTATGCTCTGACTGTGATCATAATTGATTCGGCTCTCGCAGTCAATAGTCGCTTTGTAAATGTAGCAATCAAGGATTGTAAATGTAGCAATCAATTTATTTTTGTCAAAGTTTTATCCATTTACCGGTTAAATTCATTTACAGCGCGTTTTTTATAAAACGAATCACTCAATTCGTTCGTCACACAAACGAACAACTATTTGTATTCATTTTCTGTTTCGAATATATTTTCGTGTTGAAGAATTTTTATTGTTACCACAAAACCGCTGTGTTGGTATGAACCAATAGGGAAAAATGTTGAAATAATGTATAATGGCAGAATTTTATCAAAACCATGATAGTTGAGGAAAACTTTCACATGTTTTATAAAACCCCACACACACGATTCGTTAGGATTTCGAGTGTTTTATTGAAACAGGCTATTAGTTGTAAATATTTTCATAGTTAAGACAATAGTTCTCCGTCATTCAGCGTTGGTTAATTCCAAATAACTGTTACTAATTTGAATTTAACAATTTAAATCCAGAGTATAACAACGGCTACGCATACGCGTGAAAATCTCACACTTACCATCCGAATCCTTTAACCGAATCTCAAGTTATTGATTTATTCCCGCCGTTCTGTTGTAAATAAAAACACAGTTTTTATCTTTTTTTAATACTTTTTTTTCTTCCCCCAAAACACGGATACCACAACTGAATTACACCATGTCCATTGAGGGAAATACGAAATGTTTATTTGCAAATTTATTGTTTTTTTTTTATTTATTTTGTTGCCTAAAATACACAAAAAAATAATAGTAATTCATAAAAAAGGTTTTTTTTTTTGCTTTTAAATTTGTTATCCTAGATTTTAATCAATTATTAAATTTTTGCATTTAAATTGTTATTGAAATTCAAAATTCAAAAGTCATGATTTTAATTTGGAAAAAACCCCAATTTGTTTTTTTTAACATAATAATGATATCATAATGATAGGAAGTTATTATAGGTAGAAAAACACATAAGAATGATAAATAATACGTAGCATTATGCTAAAACAACTTTAAAGAGGGTGAGAGGAGGCTGAACGTTAGTTCAGGGAGCGAACTAATTGAGTTTCAATTCAAGAAACTTTCTTGTCGAATAAATGATTGTGTGTGTGTGTGTTGTGAAATTTAGATGGTGGTGGCGTTCTTGAGTCTGGCTAGGCTAGGTTTTCCTTTAGTTGTTTTGGTGATTAGTTGAGTTACATTTTAGGTATTCATTATGTTTATAGTAAAATGTTTTTTTCTTTTTTGATAACAGATAGATATAGGTAAATATGATTTTTTTACTTCTTTATGTTAATTTTCTTATGACTGTGAGAAAGGGGGGTGAAATGTGTGGTGTGTTTTTTTTTTTTAATTTTGTCACTTTTATCATCTTACGTGCTAAAAGATATTTTTGTAGTTCATTTTTTGAATCTTTTTTTAAATTTTCAATTGATTTTTTTTCATTTTGTGAAATGTTTTTTGTTTTATAGTTTAAAATTTTCAATTTTCTTTGTTTGTATCTTTAAATTTGAAATTTGATATCAAGACGTTATCATATATCGCAGTTGATTGGTATTCAAGTTCACAATTGTTTTTCTGTTTCGTTTTGTTGTTGTTTTGTTTTCCATTATAATTAATTAATTGATTATTAAAGACCTAACATTAAGCCAGTAATGCAGCCTTGAGTTATTATAATTTCGATTTTATGTATTAATGCCTAAATGCTAAAATTTGTTGTTTCTTTTTCACAATTTTGAATTTTGAATTGGATGCGTTTCATGTTTCATGTATCGTAATGAGTGGGATCCCTTGGGATCACTTCATCGTATCAGATATCATATAATAATGATAATAATAATAATTGGTTTGTTTGTTAATTCTTAACCTAAGCAACTTAATCAGTATCACATTTGAATGAGTTGGAGATCTTGGCAAATACTTTATTTCGTTAACGTTTTCAGATGTTTTTTGTTTTGTTTTGCACATTTGTGTTAAGTAGGTGTTAATTAGTGTAAGTGCTGCCATTTTGTTTTTAGAGTTTGTTTAAAAAAAAAACATTTCTAATACTTATATCAAAAAATTTTGAAAACGAATTTCTGGGTTTTGAAAATATTAAAGCGAAAAAAAAAACAAAATATAAAATATATAATTAAAAACTTAAAAAAAAATATATAAATAAAAATCTTTTATTTTTTTAAGCTAATTTGAACAAATGTATCTTTTGCTTTTCAAGTCCATGGAAATATAAAAACCGACCTTTCAAAACTTTGCCGATAAAATCGATAAAATGATTTATTTAGATGTAATACAAAGTTTTTTCTGTCCAAAGGTTTTGTAGGTTGGTTTTTCGTTTCACTCTAGTAAAAAAATTAGAAATCTAAAAAGGTGGGTGGTTGTTTTTGCTTTGTTTTTGTATCATATAAATCTTTTAAATACATAATTACATATGTATGTGTGTGTATATATAATATATCGTTTTGGTCTTGGATAAGTATACTTTGCGTGAGTGTGTAAAAAGGTAGGAAAGGGAGGAAAGGGTCTTCAATACTAGTACATATGTATGAATCCATATACCTTATTTCATTGCGTGTGGTTGGGTGTATTTTATGTGAGGGATGGGGCTCTGTATCTCGAAAACATTGACCCCATATGCTAATACTTAACATAAACTCTTGGAGTATGGCTTATGCTTGGCTATACTAAACTCTGGGCTTATTGTTATGGTGCGCGATAAGTTCTTCATAAATTGTGGCAGCAACGATGTCCAGCCCCGATGAACCTGACGTAGGGTCACATAGATTTCGTAGCCAAGACCGTTGTTAGATAGCCGCTTGTTGAGATCTAGGGTGGCAATGCGCCTGGAATTGTTGGGCTCATCTTCGAACTCAATGTAGATGGTGCACTCACGTAGACCATTAACTTCTTCACGGGCTAAACGTAAAATATCCAACGCTATGCGTGGTGTGAGATCACAGGGTAGCGATACTTCGGTACAGGCCAAATGCTGGGATTTAGCTGCACGCAGCTCATCCAATAAACGCAACGACAGCTCCTGTACGGCCGCTGATTGTAGAACAGCTGCCGTTGATGCTGTTGTCGTGTCTGTAGTGGTGTTATGGGTAGTGGTATTGTTGTTGGTGGTGGTGGTAGTATCACAGTTCAATTTGTTTGAGGAGTTGGAGGTGTTTGCTTTATACTTCAGTTGGAGTTGTGTTTTATTATTGTTGTTATTTTTATTATTGCCATGATGATGATTATGATGTGGATGGTTAATATGATGGTGTGGCTTAAACAGGGGTGTTGTGAAATTAAAAGAGGGTTGGGATTTCAATGATCCTCCTGGCGTGGGTGTCGATAGGGTGAGTTGACTCTTCCAATCTAAAACATTAACGAAAGGAAAGAAAAAAAAAAAACAGGAAATTAATGATTTGATTAAAAACTAAAGGAGGATGAGATGTGGTTATGCAAGATGTATTAAAAGCGAAAGGAAAATGGTCACATGGAGGGAAAGTGGCTTAAATTTACTGCCAAACCTGAGGTAATTCTGTATTCGCTAAAGATTTTCATGTTTAAAAACTGTTTTACAAAATGGTGACATAATTTTATATTTTGGTTTTCAGTTGATTTCCAGTTTAGATTTGCAGTTGATTTAAAAAAAAATATGAACTTAATCAAAACGATGCAGGGAAGTAAGGTAACATCGCTAAAAAGGGATTGAAAAATCATGACTTAATCTTCACTTTTTCCGAATTTTAAAAATATCAAGCTAATAGGACAAAATACACATGGAATTAAAACGAGGCAGAAAAATAAAGTAAAATTACGAGGCCAGCTGGGAATACCCACTGGAGCAAATATATCATTTAAAGTTTTTTGTTAATATAAACCAAATTTAAAAATGTCCGTAAAGAACTACGTTACATTTATTGTATATGTTTTTTTTTTTTTTGTTTTTTTGAATTTTCAGCATTTTCCGTTAAGGAAGTTTGACCTTAGTATCAAATCATATTAGAAAAACGTACCACATTTAACTTATGTGAAATATAAATTCTTCTTTGATCATGAAATATATTCAACATTTAAAAAGAATTTAAAAGTACCATTTAAAAAACACGAAAAAGACGCTGTTACTCCAAGTCTAAAATGCTACCAAACTTAATTCTGTGGAATATTTTTTATACTGAAAATTTCATTTCGTATAACAAAATTTTTGCTACAAAATTTATAGTATTTTGCATTACTCTATTGACTACTGTTTGCCGTTTAAGGAATACCTTTACAGCACTTGAATTCGTAGTTAGACATTTCCTATACTATATTATTAATTTTTGATTTCACATGGATTTAATGCTTTGAAGTTTACGCGAACTTAAGTAAAGAATATTATTTTAGAATTTGATAAACTTTTTTTCCTTTTTTCCATAATTGAAAAGAAGTTTCAAATAATTAGACGATTCGTAATTGCAATAATTTTAAATTACGAATTTTCAAAAAAAAATTCTGCAAAATATTCTAAATTTTTCAAACCTGGCAATCACTATCAAAATATTAAAAAAGCGGTGTGAAATATAGTAAATAGAATACTTAAAATGTTGAACAAATTCATTTTCTTAAAAAAGTTATTATTAGCAAGGTTCAAAAATTCGGTGCGAATTTATATTTTGTTAAATTATTGCTGCATATGCTAGCATTTTTATATCGAACGATATAAAAAATTTACGAGCATTTTATGAATAACGTTTTATGAAGAACTGAATATTTTATAAAGAAATATTGCGGAAATTTTTCTTCAATAAAGAAATAAATCTTTTTAAAATGTTAATCTTGATTTATTAACATTTTATATAATTTCTGTATTTACTTTTTGAGAAATTTATAAAACGTACTTTCTTGAATTCTAAATTCAGGAACATAAAACGTTTGCTTGGAAGCTGCATAATTGATTAAGGAAATATTTACAATATTAAATATCAAATTTTGGCTTAAATCTGTGTGCTACGTTATTGACGTACATAAATAATTTTCACTTAAACTAACATTTTCGGTGACAAACAAGCCGGCCGAACATACATTTTGTGTAAATGTATTAGCAAGACTAGACTCGATTTCCATGATTTCCCTAAAATGTCCGCACTCCGAAACAGCAAACAGCTTAGGAGAATGATGGAGAGCTACGGAGAGCAAGCAACTGGTAATGAGTACAATATCTTAGAGATATTTAACTCAGTATCCAGCAGATACTTGAGTGAAATCATCAAATAACTCAATCAAAACTATCTCTCTTTATCTCTCTCTCTCTCTCTCTCACCGCTAGAGGCAACTCTTGAACCGGTAAAGAGTCAGACAGAGTTAAAAACAAAATCGACAATAGGGGCCGGTTTGGCTAGGTTACAACAACCAAAGTTGGGGCAAAAGCGAACAAGAGATACCTATAAAATGCTGTGAAAACTGTGTGTTGTTGGCCCAAAGGGTTGGTGGGGGAAGTGGCTAACAGAAAACAAAATGACAACAATAAAGTGGAAAAACTTGTTTCCAGCTGATAGCACAGCTGGAAATCAGTTGTTTCTTTTGCCTGTTTGTATGTATTCAAAAAAAAAAAAATATAATAATAATAAATATATATTGCCTAAACCTGAAGGTGTATACATTACTTAATTTGTATACAAAATCATATAGGGACGATGTTTTTGCTTTTTGTTTGGTAAAGAAAACAAGGGATGGTGGGAGGTTGGTCGGAGGTCGATTGATGGGGTGATGTGACATTTGGTGTGTGAGACTTACCTGTAGCTAGAGTAAAATGAGCAGGATATTGATTTTGTACGGATAACACCTCCATTTTCATTTGTAGGCAAATTATTACAGTGTAAAAAAAGTTTGAAGTATTTAACAAAATTAAATTTTTTATAAAAAAATATCACAATTTTTTGCTTTCTGCTGCGCGGGGCAAAAATTTCCTTCTTTGCCTTTTCTCTCGCTTCCAAGCAAAAATACGGCACTATTTTCGTGTAAGGAAATTTAAACGTAGAAGTTCATTCCGGTCTTCAAGTCTTCACTGATTGTTGATTGGTTTCATTGATTTTCGTATTAGCACTGCGCTCTGGAGTGAGGACGTGTGTGATGACTTTTACTTTCAACACTTTTCGTTTATCATAAGGAAAATATTTTTTTGGGAAATTATTTGTTTCCTTTTTGCAGCACAAAAATTTCCTGGTTTTTCCAGCAATTTGTTTTCTCTTTTCTAATGAAAGCTTTGAGGAGATCTGTTTTCTCGTAACAATCGATGATTTGTTGTTTAATGAATAAAATATTTCAAATAATAATGTTTAACAAAAAAAGTTCTGCTGCTGTTACAATTATTGATGGTTTTGCTTAATTTGTTTTATTTATCAAATAAAAGTTGCTGTGCCTTCTGTTGTTGCGAATGAATTTTAAAAATGGTTCAAAGGCCTTTAACTATTGTTTTTGCTGATGTTGGTCTCAATATTGTGTGTTCAACAGCAGTGCTACGAAGCTACTATTCCGGCCGGTTAGTTGCGCCAGCTTTTTATAGCCGCCACAATTGACTCACTCACTCACTCACGTACTCACTTGAACACTCGCTCGGTGGGTCGATCAGGTCTCACGCAGTATATATTGTTCTATACAGCGGGCGCACACTTCCAACTACACAAATGAGTACGTACAGAGGGTACATACCACATACATATGCATATACATTAAAACACTCAAAGTGCACAAAATATATAAACGACGGAGGCACCACCAACACCGGCACGGCCACCACCATCATCATTACAGCTATCCTCTGCACCATCATCACCACCATCATCATCGGCTCCGGCACACAAATGCTCAGTTGCTGCTGCAGCCAGCCAAGCTACTCATTGAGCTCAATTGTCAATTCCCATTACAAGGGAGAAGAAGAGACATAAATTGGATACTTTTCCGAGTTTAGTTCATTGTTGTTGCTTATGCCTCGACTGCTTCGGTCGTTGGTTTGGGCCTGTTTCTAAGTGTACGACGCGTTTACACACAGACGTAGTCAGCCATCGGAACCAGCCAAGTCAATCAGTCAGCCAACCGACCCATTGTCTAACTACAAATACATTTCTTCTACCCGAATATGTTTGCCTAAACAATCTGACGATACATTATGTTGGTGAATATGAGGGAATATACTTACTCGTATTTCGAAGAAAGATACCACACACAACAGGAAAGGATTGCCTAAAAAGGATTACTCGCGAGTTTAAAAATTTTGTCTAAGACCATAAAGGATAAGAAATAAAACATATATTTCGCCCACGAGGCCACCGTTTATACAAGAATTCAGGACGTAATTCGAAAACTTCACTTTTCTAAAATTTATTAGGCCGCCTTGAAGTGATTGTTAAATTTCACATCCATACAAATTGTTCAAGACAGACCCTAATTTACAAAATTAAACCGTGGGCATTTAGGGTCTCAACCTAGTTGTGCATTTTATGCCAAAATATTTGTAAATTTAGAAAAGGAATCCATATTTGTTTCTTATGGGGGATTTTGAACTTTCGAACTCGGCAGATACGAAATTTTAAGCAATTTTCTGTTGACTCAAAGAGCTCAACAAATTATGTGAATACAAAATATGAATTAAATTAAGTAAAACCTAAATAAATTTGAATAATTTGTACAGAACAGACTTCAAAGAGTTTACAGCTCGAAATCAAAAATGAGGAATTACAATTTCCTATATTTTACAGGACAGGCAAAAAACGAAAAGTATATTATCCATAAAAGTGAATTTTATTTTAATTTTATTTGTAATTCAAAAAATACTTCTTTACAACACAGACTACGTGACTGTAGTCGTAGTAGTAGTTTGAAATGTTGTCTATACTAAATAGAATTTCAATCACAACCATTACAGGAATTTCTTTTAGATGAGTTGATTTACATATGTATGTATGTACTCATTCTTTGCTTTGGTGCAAAAGTGTGAGAAGAGCCAGAAGGAACGTGGTCATCGCCAGGCTCTTACCAATTACCGCCTGTCTGTATGGCTGGCTATACAAATTCCCTTATACGTCATAAATGATACATGGAAGAGCTTCTCACATTCAATGAGCTTACATGCATTCTATACTTAGACTCACTCAACGGGACCTACAGAAATGACGGGACGTACCAGAAGGATTTGGAAATGCGGTTCATTTTCATTCTCTGAATTAAACTTGTAAAATACTTGAAAATATTTAGTTCAATTTAATAAACCTTAAAACTTTATAAAACTTATTGAACCTAAGAATACCTGGGTTAAATCGGCCGTTTGCGTAGAAGGCACCAAAATAGGCATTATTAATCAGTCGGTTTTTTTCAAATTTTATTAAATATAATAATGCAATGCAATTGATAACAATTTAAGTAATTGCAGTCCATGAATTGAGAATTACAGTGGATGAAATAAATTTCAGTACATCGGTTAATTTGTATGGGACGTACCGAAATATGAAAGGCAATGCCCTCCATTTTCAAACTTTCTTTGGCAACCGCTTGATATGCGCCAAATTTAATTGAAGCTGGAGTAAAAGATATGAAGAAATAAATGTATGAATTATTTATTATAAATTGACCATTTGTATTGCAGGGGAAAAGAAGATTGATTATTCGGTCGATTTTTTTTGCAAATTTTACTGATAATTATAAATTGATGCAGCTGGCAAACTCCTAGGCTACTACTGAATGCTAGTCAGAAATTACAGGGGAAAGATTGAATTTCGGTAAATCGGTCAATTTGTATGGGAGGTGTTCATTGACGTAGCAATAAATTCTCTCTGGGGCGAAAGGAGGGGCTAAATTCTTTCATTCTGGAGTGGCGAAATTCATTCCATGCTATGAAGGTATACGAATGGGTCTGGCAATGGCCTCCAGTAACTTAGTTGACAAAACGCATAATGTGTGCCAAGTTCGGTCAAATTCAGTACAATTGGATATTATGGATATATTATATGGATTAAATCGGTCACTTTGTATGGGAGGTACTGGAAGATTTAGCTCATTTAGCTTGGTAGATTTAGCTCAAACTTTACAGGGATTTGAAAATGTACTCCCTTTTCATTCTGATACCCTAATTTAGCTCAATGCTCAACATGTACTAAATTTGGCAGAGTTGTCTTCACTCATTTATTTATTTAGTCTATAGTAATTCAATATTCAATTCCTTACAGACTAGCAATAATACATGTTAAGATTTAAATACTTAAATTGCATAATATATCTCGAGGAAGGGGTAAAATCAATAGAATTATAAATTGAGTTATAAAGTCTTATACATCTGTAAAGAGGTTCATCACAAGCTTGGTTAGTAGATTGAGTGTCAACATTGAATGGGTAATAATAACGCAATAAGCGTGGAAGGACATTAATTTGAATTTAAAATAATAAATCCGGACAATCAATAAATACAGAAATGATACCATGGAGAAACATTATTGAACCAATATCTCTTCTTGATCTAAATGACCTAAACGAAAGAAGACATCTACTAGAATAAGCAGAAGTTGGGTTCGGGAAGCGAAAACAGGAGACGAACCTGTAATTTCCTGATTTAGTGTAGTGTAATTAGATAAGAAAAAATGAGCCTTGAAACATGTGGGTTGAATTTCTCATTTGTATGGGGGATACCAGATACTGCGTGATTAATTGGACTATTTTCTTAAAATCAGATGCTTCCAGACTTATATCTTTCATTCATTCAATAGTTCTAAAGCTTTGTTCTGACGATGAAAATGGATTACATTATTGCGCCGCTTAAGATATCACACAGACAAGTTTGCCAAATGGTGAAGCTGTATGTAAATTAGTTCATATGATTGGAATTTTTAGCAACTTCCATTGGTCCTTAACTTAACTTTATTAGTTGCATTTTACAGTTAGCTCCTACTTCAATTTGTGTTGAGTCACTAAAGTTAAAAATATATCGCTTCCTACTAAAACTTCGCTGTAAATTTATTAATAATAGATTTATTAATATTAATAGTTAGAACTTATCTCGATTTTTTTTTTAACAAATGTAAATCGTTATCGAATTGATTGAGAAACAGATATTTTCAATAAAACAATTTTATGGTAGTTTAGGTCTATCTTTCATAAGTGCTGCTAAGACTAAACGAAAGTCTGCGTATTCATCAAATACTGCAGTGTATGAATACCATTATGCAGAGAGATTTTTCGATGCTACTGGTGAACATCCAGCCACGTTCTTATTTATACTTCTAAATAAGTCTGTTTGAAAATGCAGTAAATGCTTGTTAAAGCTGGAAAAGGTTATGCATATTTCCTCATTTCCGTTTTTGAAATTAGAAATAAATTAGAAGTATGCAAGCTTGCCGTTTTAAGAGGTGGGAAAAGGTCAACACAGGTCATACTTTGTAAAAATTGTTGAAACTGTGTTCCCTCAAAATTCAATTGAGTATTCTAATGGTAAAAGGAATATGTTTGAGCAAAATTGTTATAGATTTTTCTGTTGGGAATATGTGTTTTATAGACATGTGGACAATGATTAACTAAGGGTAGGATATTTATGGTTTTATACCGAGATTTGGTACATTTCAATTTGCACTTGCAAACTGCGAGCCTTATAGCAGCATTTAAGGGTGCCACATGCTACTCGAACATGAGCCTGAAATTTGTTCAGCATTCTACGCCCCTTTGTCACTTTTCCGATAGCAATTATAAAAGTAACGAATAATATTCGCATTACTATAACGCTCACAAATTTGTTGGTAGCTTAAATGTCGATTTGGTAGCCTATCATAGCTTATTGGTTGCGCTTTTGCTCAAGTATGACTGATATTTGTTACCTCAAAGTGGATCGGTTCCCAAGTATTTTAAATCTGAGAATAGGCTTGATTATGTCATTATGCATACTTTGGAAAGTTCTTCTCGAAACCCTGTTGCTGGATTACAGCGGACGATATACGAATATAAATGTTGTCTTTTTTTATCGGGGTAACCGGGTGCATTAGCAACATTTTGCGGCACTTTCATCTATGCACCGCATTTACGGCTCGGTGTGTAGTTCTGCATATAGCAGAACAATTAGTTAGTTTGTGCCACAAGTACAAACTCACTCTCATGCTGTAGTAAGCAATCGGTGTACTCACTTTGGCAGTTTTGCATTTACTCCAGAATCATTTTGTAATGAGTGGTTTTTAGTCATTGTGCTCATTTCCTTCTCCGGTTTACATTCACCACCGCTTGTGCGAGTTTGCTTGGCTGTGTATTGAGTGAGTTGTGCTGTGCTCCTCTACTTCCTCTTTGCCATGATGTACTTGCTACTTACCTTTCGTTCTATAGACGGACCATCCCCTCTTTGGACACTCTCCGTGCAACATTTCCTCGCCGTTAGCATTGTGTAAGCAGAACAGTATGTATGTTGATACACGCACACATATGAATGTAACACAATCATATGTTTTCTATATATTCGGTGTATATAAGCCGATACATATCAGCTGTTTTCTTTTCTGATTTCTTCTTAGACTAGAAGAAGGAAAGCAAAATGAAAACATGGAAACACAAAATTGGGCCTCTGGCTCTGCTTCTCGTCATTACTTCTGCTGGTTAATGGCGATTTTTATGTTGTGTTTTTGTTGGTTGCTGATTATTTCTGCTTTTGGGCTTAGGGTTGGATTGAATGGATGATGATGATGATGATGTTGTTGATGATGATGATGATGGTTCCCAGTTGGAAAAGGTTCTTCTCTTTATCTTGCCGGAGAAATCATGTTTTGTACGTGGCTTGTCTTCTTTATATCGTCTTCATTTGCTGCTCTCGCTGTTGTTGTTGGCGTTGTCGTTGTTGGTGTTGCATTCTTTTTTTATCTTATGGATTTATTGTTTATTATTTTGTTGTCTTCATTTTATTACTACTTTTTTGTTCGCTTTTTGCTACTTTTTCTGTGCTGCCGCTCTTGTCTTATTTCTTGCCAATTAAGCTTTCCTTGGGGAATTTAAATGCAATTTTATATTTGTTGTTGGTGCGAATGGATCGTTTTTTTTTGTTTCAAATTGCTACTGTGTTGATATGCTTGCACATACAAACACACACGCATGCAAACCTAAGGTTTATGCAAAGGAGCACATACACATGTGTGTGTGTATTCAGTGTATTTTGTTTATTCTTTCATGTCAGCGTTGAACGTATGTGAAGACACATTAAATGAAATGAAAGTTTCATTTAATCTGAACATGATAGTTTGCCATAATTATCATTCCGTCTGACGAACACCTCAGTTAGAACTTTGTCCGCATCTGTTAGTGGAATAAGGTCACGCAGTAACTCCATTGTAATCCTGGTTGTATGGGATGTTGATACCACATGTTAATCAAGCCCAAAGCATGCGGTTGTGGCGTTAAAAAGTTTTTTGAATCATTTCACGATGTCACTTTCCATTGACAGTTATCGTTACGCCGTTTTCAGTTTCAAAGAAGTAAGGCCCAATGATTCCTCTTGACCAAATTGTACATCAGACTGTCACTTTTAATGGATGCAAAGGTGACTGATGAATAATTTAAGGAGTTTCCATTTCCCAGAACCGACTATTTTGTTTATTCACATGTCGCTTCAAATGAAAATGTACCTCGTCACTCATTATGATTTTTATCATGAAAATCGTCACGGTTGTCACGGGCGAGCTGTAACATCCTATTGGCATATGTACGGAGGCGTAAATGGTCTTGTGAAAGAAGCTCTTGTGTCAACTGAATCTTAAATCTTAATCTTAAATGGAAACAAATGCAAATCATTGTGCAAAGTTGTGGCCAAAGTTGTTCTTTGAAGGGCAAGCTCCTGAACACGGCGTCGAATTCAGGTTGATGGATTGTTTTGAACACTTTCTTAAGCAGCAGTAATGTTTTCAGCCGATCTTGCAGTACGTGGTGGTCCATGCTTGGCCCTATCAGCTACTGACCCTCTTTCTTCGAAACCATTTACTACACGATAAATAGTGAGTCTTGTTGGCACGTTGGTTTATCGAATATTTTTCCATAATAAATTTGCCACGTCTCTACTTCACGACTGCCAAATTTGAACTGTCAAGACTAATGCTTACTAAAATGGCGGCAAAACAAAATAGTATTATACCTTCCCGACGGACACCCTGTATACTTACAGTATAGGTGTGCGCCTGTCTATTTTCTGGCTCACCATCGCAAAGTTATAATAACGCTTCAGAAATGGGTTATGTCGCTCCACCTTTTCTTTCAGTATCTACCAAACAAATTGACAGATTTTTCGAAATTATTTTTTTTTCTACAACTTCCAATTCGTTGATCGCAAATGACCGATTTACGCACATATTTTTAGGTTCATAACTTACATATATCCGGGTGCATTAAATTCAGTTTTAGTTGGTACACGTTCGTAATTTGCTAAGATAATATTAGAGAATGAAAACAGACGACGTTATTGGGTCGCTTCTGATAGCTACCATATAAATTTGTCGATTTTCAGAAATTTGAGATTTTCTCTGTTATAGCTAATTAGTAGGTTGTAATAGCTTAGATTTTTGTTTTTTTGCATTGAGTTATAATGCTTGGAAATCCAAAAAGTAATCCCTTTTGCCATCCCAATTTGTACGATATGTCGAAATTTTATTTCCCTCTGCAGCCCTTAATGCATAGGGTGATTCCAAAATTACTGCCGATTGTATTACATTATAATGCTTAACAGTCCTTTTTGGCAACTTCAAACATACACCCATACAAATTACTTTATTTGATCCACATGCGCCAGTATTCGTAATTTTTATTCTGTTACACCAAATT
The DNA here is from genome assembly GCA_019455685.1 of Philornis downsi. Classification (NCBI taxonomy): domain Eukaryota; kingdom Metazoa; phylum Arthropoda; class Insecta; order Diptera; family Muscidae; genus Philornis; species Philornis downsi. The sequence continues at coordinate 4,430,286 of JAHXMU010000101.1, read as the reverse complement.
CAGTATTTAATTTAGCAAAAGTGAGGTAAACCTAGTTTATCCGACAAAAATGGACTATACTGCTAATCTTCTTGGGCCACCACATACAGATTGACTGATTTAGCAAAAATCAGTGGATCATCTTTTTCAGAAAGTCACAATTTTTATTGAGAATTTCTTGATTGCGGTCCTTATGAAATACAAAAAAATAAATAATATTCGCTGGAAAATTGTTTAATTCGGTATATATATGTATAGTACTATATATGACAAGAAGCAGTTTCAGCCGCGCTCACTAACATAATGAGCTGGTACGTCGTCCACAGGTGCCACAAATTGGAAAATTAATTCCAGTAGGAGAAAAACGCAATACAAGTTTTTTGCGGAATTACTTCTAACCAAAATATTAGAAAGTCAAATGGACAAAGTGTTAAGATTCTAATAAATATAATTTTAGAAACTCAAATTTTGAAAATAGTAAAATGTTCTATCAGAAATTGCAAATAAGTTTCATGTACCCAAGGGGGAACCTCCAATGGACGCTCGAAAAATATAAACGGTAAATTTTTTGTATAATCCCCTGCCTGTAAGCGTATAATTATCCGTGACACGAAAAAGGAAAAAGTTTCAACTCAAACTATGATAAGATATTATAGTTGCAAATTCGTCGATTTGATCATATATTGCAATAACGTTAAAACTCGGCATTGTTTGATAATTGTAAATATTTAAGAATAGAAAATTTCTGCATCACTAACACAAAAATTGCTTATATTGAGACTGTAGTTCACGAAGTGAGACCTACTGCATGTACTCGTATATAAAATTAGGAAATTGTTGAAATTTGTAATTCTGTAAAATGAAACGTATTAATTGTTGTTATTAAAATAAAAACGATGTATAAAGATATAAGGTTTTGAATAGTCGATTTTAAAGACGTTTACGGTTCAGTAACTAAAAAAACAATGAAACTCATCTGCAGTGCCAAAATATTACATAATATTAAATAACTTTGCTCGCAAATTGTTATCATACATATTTCTAAATTTCTTATGGATTATGGATTGTGGCTTTTTTATTGAGAAATTATATATGGCTTCAATTATTCATAAAAATATACTGGAAGTACAGATATTGACTTGCACCTCTTCAAAAATAAACTGTCCACTTATAAATATTTATAAAAATATGTGTTACATTTACAAATACACTCGCATATTTACGATGATCACGTTTCTCCTTTAAATTACTTCATTGATTCTAACATTGCTTGTTTATTTTAGACACAAAAAGGTATAGATTCTATTTTTTTTTTTTTGGTTCTATTTACGTACAAAATATCCTTGAAATTTAAATTCTTTACAAACTCCCAACACACATTATACAGCGTAGTAACTTCGTGGATTGTTGTTTATATAATACAAGTAGGATGAATGAGGTGCAAAACAGCATTTATAGAATGCATGAAACGTAAATGTCGCGGAAGTTCCTGTGTAAATAATTCCAACAAATTCTGTTTCAAACATTAATAGTTTACTTAGAATTGATGTGTTTGTACGATGATGTTCTATAATTTGATTCGTTAAATTCTACAAAAAGAAAATCGAAATAAAACGGCATGCCACATGTTATGTATTGAACAAAACCTATACCTCTCCTCTGTCTTTCGCACGAAAAGTTTCTTTCAATCACTGTATGATAAAGTTAAACATCTTAGAAACTATTGCAAATACTTTAATTAGGTGAACTAAATACATAAATATATTTTGTATGAAGCTAACCATATAAGTAGATGGACAGGGCTTGAACAATTCAGAAAAAACCAAAACGTCTCTTCTATCCGATATACATTTTCTCTTTTTAAGTTCAATAGATTTCCGTCGGTAAGGGTGAAAGCCTCCCAAAAATTGTAAAATGTGAATAAAGTCTTATTGAAATCGGAAAAGTTTTTGGAAATTGATGTATGGCGTTCTGTCAGTGGGAAGACTAATAAACTTTAAAGTATGGCCAAATATTAACTAAAATTTGATACAAAACTAAATTATATGGTGAACCCAATTAAAATATTGACATCTTACCGTCCGGTAAGGCAAAATTCCCATATTCCTGCAAATGTATTAAAATATTGGAGATTAACAAATCCAGTATCTTTCTTGAACTCACTCTTGCCAAATTTAATAAAATGTGATATGAATATTGTATTTTATAACATGATTATATGAAAACTGTTTTTACGAAATATGGTTTTATCAGTGTCTACAAAAGCATTTAAAGCAAGTTGAGATTCATGACCTTTTGTGAGAGATAGCACAAATTTTTATGTCATTACCCGAAGAAATGGAGATAACCTGCAGAAGAAAGCATTTAAAGTGCCAAGAATTCTTCACCATTCGTGTTTTATAACTTCTTATGTCAATTGAGTTATGTCCATATGTTTGACACGGTAACGCCATATATCAGACCCTGGCTGGGAGATGGCAATTGGTCAAATCGGCCTGCCCATGAAACCATTCAAATTTGACACCTATTATTCGAAGAACTTAGTTTTGCAAATGCGAATTTGTCGAAGTTTTTTAAGTGGTACGAAGCAGTAAAAAATTTGAGGAAATCTACAATGTAACCACTCCCTTCCTGGTTCCACTCCTACAAATGATCGTTTGAGCCCATATATTCTTAGGTTCATATATTTTGTTCATTTGTATTAAATTTGTCAAAAATCAATATGATAATATTAGATCTCGGAATGAAAATGGACTGCACTCCTATAATTCTTCTGACGCTACCGATGAAAATTTATCGGTTTACCGAAATTTAAACTTTCTCCTGTAATTTCAAGTTGGCGGGCTGTAGTAACTCAAATTTATGACCATTATATGTTTCGAGGAAATGTGTAGGACAACAGCGCCTTTCATATCTGTCATATAAGTCAATTCAACTCGTGTAGTCCTTGGTACATATTTTTTGTTCTAGTGATTAAAATTCAACGTTATTTGAAGCATTTCTTCCTAGAACAAAATTTATAAAATAAAATTTATAAAATCACTTTTATAAACTCTGTTTATAAGTTTATAAAAAGATGTATAAAACAGATGTGTAAAATACGTTCCAGGGATAAACAGCATAGCCTTGCAGGCTCCTTAGTGTGCCACCCATACACATTGGTCGGAAAAATTATTCTGTCTTTATGATTTCTAAACAGAATGCTTCAGCAAAATAGAATTTCGCTTCTTTTATTTTGCCTTAATCGGTTTAAATTTTTGTTTTTTTTTTATGTATGAAAAGTCTGTTGTCTGTTGTTTTAATTTTATAAAAAGTCTAACCAAAGTCCACTTTTCGATTTTTTTTCCAAATACAGGAAAATTCAAGACTACCATACCAAAAAGTGTTTTAATATTATATTTTTAATGAAATAAAGTTTTACTTAACAGAGCAACTAATTTAAAACTATATACATGTTTAATATGCAGATTAATGCTAAACCAAGATCATGAAAACTTCTTTTTGATTCCAGACATATGCAAGATCTGCAAAATTCAGATGACATTTAAATATTAAGGTGAAGGCCCATTTCGCAACTGGTTTGACCTTACTCCAGCATGAGAAAGCAACCTTTCACAACAAATTGAAGCAGCAATGATGAACAAAATCTTTTTAGCATCTTTCCATCCATTTGGACGTTTATTTTTTATGACTCGCCAAAAAACGAATGTTTTCCTACTTTCAGTTGGACGATATATGAGTAGACAAAGCGAGACGTAAATCCTTGTGCGTTTGAGGAAAATTTAGTAAATGTTCAACCGAAGGAATGAATAGAGATATTGCTGTATACGTAATAAAATGTGACACTGAAAATGGATTACGATATGTAAACGAACCACCTCCACCTCCTGCGGTAATATAGAAATTTACAGATTTTTCAAAATTCCGTCTGTCCTCTGTAATTTCGAACTGCGTAGTTGTAGCAGCCTGATTTTTGCTAAATCAGTCAATCTGTATGTGGTGCCCCAAGAAGATTAGCAGTATAGCCCATTTTTGTCGGATAAACTAGGTTTACCTCACTTTTGCTAAATTAAATAATGAGTTTGGTGTAACAGAATGAAAATTACGAATACTGGCGCATGTGGATCAAATAAAGTAATTTGTATGGGTGTACATATGTTTGAAGTTGCCAAGAAGGACTGTTAAGCATTATAATGTAATACAATCGGCACGTTATAAATTGTGGTAAAATTCAAAAGAATTCAACCGCTTTACTACGCCATATCTAATGTTTTCCATACAAATGACCGACTTAATCATATCTTTCTTTCAATTCTATTAAACTAAACCAAATTTAGCGCTCGATAAGCATTGTAAGTATTACAATTTTGTATTGCTTTATAATAATTGATTGCCGCTTTTTAGTAGCTCTTGATTCGTTCAGCAAAAATCAATATTTCCAACATAATTTCTAAACCCAAGTTCCAATAGATAATAAGGTTGCTTCATTGTTGTGCGTTTATTATGCAATCTAAACTGTATTGAATACGAAGTAATATTTAAAGAGTTTGAAACAGATGTTTGTCCCTCCAAAGTTAAATTGAAAGTATTGATGGAAATAGTACGGAAATCTGCTAAAAATCTCAAATGCAGTCGGCTACAAGTGCAGTTCAAAACATTGGCATAACTGAAGATACATGTTATGCTATTTCACTATGCTGAGCCTGCTACTACATGTTATACATCTGGCAAAAAAGCGTCCAAAAACTTAAGAAAAAAATCGAGTTTTGTGATATACAAAAAAACAAAAAATCATTCAAAGGTCGATTTTGATTTCTACTAAATTCGATTTTGGTCATTTCAAATTAATTTTCCAGAACAGTAATAAGAACGCCGGTTGTCGATATGTATGAGTCAGTTTTTTATAAAATTTTTGTAAACTTTTTGTTCGTCGATAATTAAGAATTGGTAAGCTCGGTGTCTAGAATTAGGTCAGTATTATTGCTTTTTGAAGCACAATGTAAATCATGCGCAACTAAGTTTTTGCTGTTCGCTAATAGATGGCGCTAGTTGTAAGCGCAAGTCGATTCTGCCATAGTTTAAACGTCATGGGCCAAGCTTAGGTATAAGGTAATTTTAATGTTGACGACCGTTCGCGTGAAGGAAGGCGAAAAACTTTCGAAGACACTGAATTGATGGCATTGCTTGATGGGGATCCATGTCAAACGCAGGTAAAACTTGCTTTGGCATTAAGAATTACTCGCCAAGCCATTTCCAAGCGATTGCATGCATTGGTAAAATTGTTAAAAGCAAGGAGCTTGGGTTGCTTATAAATTGAAACCAAAGGACGTAGAACGTCGTTTTTCACGGTTATCACTTGTTCTGTTCGATGGCGCACGGTCTGGCTAACCAGCAGTTCCACTCATATGACGACATCAAGGAATGGCTAGATTCGTGGATAGCCTCAAAAAATGAACAATTTTACCGTGACAGAATTCGAGCATTGCCAAAAGGATGGGAAAGAGGTAGTAGCTAGCGATGGGCAATACTTTCAACGAAACATTTGTAAAGTTGGATTTTTGTAATACTAATATAAAATTTTTGATTGAAATTTTCATACTGTCTAAATCTTTATTTTCTTAAAACTGGAAATAGGAGCATGAAATGTAATGGTAATTTCGAGATTACGCACTTTATCCTCCATACAAATATATGAAATTTATCCAAATTCATTATTAGCTCAACATCAAGTCAAAATTGAATTTTCAAAAATACAAAAATTTAAAAATACAAAAATGAAACTGTATTGAAAATTCGTGTAGAAAATGGCGATCCAGCTGCATCAAGTAGAAAAAACAAATTTGCTTCATAGAATAATCGAAGAAGAATTCACGGTGATAGCGCATTTTCTAAGTAGCTTCGTATATCCCACTTAAATTTTATTTTTCTCTTGTGAGTCTTTATGGCTTATTTTGTACTGTTTTTATGGGCTGTAACATGAGATCATACTCACTCATAGAGCATTTGGTTTTGCCCAAATGTCGCAGATTGTAAATTCTTAAACAGCTTGGTACAATGTGATGGTACAAGTCCAAACATTCAAATTGATTGGTTGCTCCATTTAAAAATCATCGTTTCAATCATCATGATAATAAATTGCATTCGTATTTCGCCCCACCTCAGGGTGTGTGAATAATGTCATATCATTTTAGCGCATATGCAAATTCAGCACAAACGTAACGACCAGAGAATTAAACACTATTTATCATATTTATTGTTGCCGACATTTGTCAGAATTGAACCATTTGCACGAGTCAATAGAAAGGCAAGATGGCTCGACATAGTATATGCGATTTCACATAAACCGCTTTCTATTTTTCAGTAAATCTTTTGATATTGTTTTTCCGAAAATGCGTGAGTTCAAGAAAATAAGAAGACTCAGCTGATATCAATTTACGCGTATACTTTTTAATTAGTCAGCGGCGTTTGTACAAATATATATTTGGGACGGAATCTGGCACAAAAATTTTAATATCATGTAAACGGTTTTTGTCACACATGAAATTTATTTGTTATATCTCGTAATGTGTACATTTTACACATTGCATAAAAATTGTTTATTTGCCTGTATTCTGCATATGCATATTCCAAGCAAATGCGAGGTCGGTCCCAAAACTAGCCGACCTGACGTATAGATGGTGCCAAAAAAATTATTTTGGTGAAGAGTGGCAATCTTATAAAACATATGTTTTAACTTTCAGGGCGTCACGTTGTTTAATATTTTTATTCGAGTCATCAAACAATCAATCAGACAATAGCGAATTTGTAAACATGCAAACAATTGGTCTACCGCTATGTGATTCAATATTTCCATTTGAAAGTCTCAGTCCAACCAATATTAAAGCCGAGCTAGCTTCTAATCTGGGGGAGCCTACTCCGTCGCTTACGATTGTAAAATATTAGCAGAGTTTAAACAAGGTCATACTAACTGCCACGACGAATACCGTAGTGGTCGACCAATTGAGATGTCCACGCCAGATAGGGTTAAGAAAATCCATAAAATGTTATTGAATGACCGTCGGCAGAAATTGCGTGAACTAACTAAAATGATAGGCATTTAAAAAAGTGCTATACATCGTGTATTGACCGAAAATTTGATGATGAAAAAGCTGTGCACAGGATGGGTGCCACGCTAGCTAATAATATAGCAAAAACAGCATAGTAAAGATATTTCAATAGATCGTTTGGCAAAATTCCACCGCAATAAAGACGAATTTTGGCGTCGATTTACAATAATGGTCCACCACTTCGTCGTTTAACACCTGAGGCAAAGGAACAGTTAAAGCAGCGGACTGGAGTAAGAGAATCGTGTCCAAAGAAAGCGAAGACGGTTCCATCTGCAAGCAAGGTCATGGCGTCTGTTATACGGGATGAGCCCCTCAACCATCAACGGTGAATATTATGCTAATTTTTTGCAGCGTTAAGGTAATGAAATTACGGAAAAAGAAAGTGTTGTTTCAGTGCTTTAGTTCACACATCAACTATTGCGATGGCCAAAATTAATGAATTAAAGTTGGGATTGCTTCGTCAAGCACCCTGTTCACCAGATTTAGCATTCTCGGACTATTTTCTATTTTCAAACTTGCAAAAATGGCTCGGTGGCAGAAAGTTTGCCAACAGTGAAGAGGTGGATGGATGGTTTACGTTTGATGGCTATTTTAAGGATGTCGGCAGTTCTTACTATAAACAGAGTACAGAAGTTATTAAATATCGCTGAAAAAAGTGTATCGAGCTAAAACATTTTGTGTCTTATTTGTTAGGTCTATTGGTTTGGGATCGTATGAGAACTGCACAAAATTTTCTGCTAATAGCATATTTCTTTTGAGCCTAATTGAGGCGAAAGTTAACTTCATTCATTCCTGAAAAATTAGCGGAATGCCAGTTTCTGCCTCCCACAATAAGTAGATGATTAATATAATTCATATTTTCGACAAGTAAATTAGGAAGTATTCAAATCTTCTAACGCATGGTAATGTCAGATACTTCTTTTAAACCCTGAGAAAGAGTAAAAATCCGCAGCATTAGTCCGACATTCATTCACAGTATCGTCTCTTTCTCTACCAACCTTATAGAACCTCATTTAGAATGAGGGAGTAATTTGTTGAAAGATAGAAAGTGTCAGAATGGAAAGATTTATATTATACAATTCCAAAAATGTAACCTTTTAAAATACCAAGTATTTTTCGCACAAATGTTTGCCATTTAAGTCGATTGAGCAATAACCAGTCTTTCCGGCTGGCTGGCTGATTGGTAAATATTTGTAATTTCTATTGAACTCTATGGAAATTGCTAAAACTTGGTCAAATATTTTTGTGGATTGTAGCCGGCGGTTATAAATGGATTATATTTAAGCACGTTATCTTCCATACAAATTGCCCGATTCTGCAAAATGTATTTCTTCCCTGTAATTCCTCACTTCCAGACTGAAGCAAACTATATGTAGATTTCTATTCATTGCGCTGCTCTGTAACGATTGGTAAAATTTGAAAAATCGACCGATTGACCCCGCTTCTTCTTGTACAGGGTTGCCCATATTCGACGGACCCATGTTTTAAAAAAAAAATCAAAGAAAAAAATAAAAATTTGGCGGTTGGCAATCTTATTCATTTAATTTGTTCCAAGTAGATTTGTTTGCATCAATTTTTGAATATGATATCTCTCAAACCTTTGACTTCAAATGTCCCCACAAGAAGAAGTCAGCGGGCGTCAAATCGGGCGAACGCGGTGGCCAGTCCAAATCACCACTTTTCGACATCAAACGGCCCGGAAACAAATTCTTCAGAAAATCGATTGTTATGCGACTTGTGTGCGGTGGAGCGCCGTCTTGTTGAAACCAGAACTGCCTCATACGCTTTCGACGAATAATTGGCATCACAAAATTGGTCATCATGTCGCGATAACGCTCCTGGTTGATGGTAACAGCATGGCCATTTTCGTTTTGGAAGAAAAACGGCCCAATGACCGTTTTCGCACTAACGCCGCACCAAACTGTGACTTTTTCGTCATGAAGAGGCAATTCTTGAATGTCCTGAGGATTTTCAGTGGCGTAAATACGGCAATTTTGCTTATTTACGGTCCCATTCAATGTGAAATGGGCTTCATCGGACATGATAATTTTGTTCCAAAATTGCTCGTCATCATCGGCCATTTCGATGACTCGTTGGGCCCATTCCAATAGACGAGGCTTGTCCGCAGGCAACAATCTTTGCGTCAATTGAATTTTGTACGGGAACAAATGCAAATCAACGCGAATAATCCGTTGTAAAGTGGACCGAGCCATGCCCAACTGCTGAGAACACCGTTTTTGGGATGTTCTTGGGGACCTCTCAACACTGGCTCGTACGGCAGCGATATTCTCGGCCGATCGCCTTGGTCGACTTTTATTTGGCCTCTTCGGATTAGAAAGAACCTCACCAGTCGAAAATTTTTCGTATAAACGCTTAATGGTGTTCTTAGAAGGCGCACTTCTCACATTTTTTAATATTTTAAAAGCACGTTGAGTTTTCACAATTGACTTCTTCTGTTGAATGTAAATTTCAACTATTTCAGAGCGCTCGCGTGGCGTGTATTGTTCCATGGTAAAAATCTGCTTGGACTGACGCTTCAAACGCGGTATGTCATTAAGCGATCTGACATCTCTGTCAAAAGTTATGGTGTTGCCAGATGGGTCCGTCGAATATGGGCAACCCTGTACCTTCCAAAATTGCCGATTTAAATCAAATATTCTTAACGCCATATTTATCAATTAGTTGTTGAATTCAGTTGAATTTATAAAAATTTAGCGCATGTCATGTTTTCCATAAATTTAGTTCTGAGAATGCAAATTGGGTGGCATTGTTCTTCCCCTTCTGGTACTTCCCATACTAATGACTGAATTTACTTATATATTGTTATATTCATATCTTTCATTCAGTCACACAATTTGATCAAATTTGCGTTGTCACCCTCCCACCACAACCCTATTTTCCGAAATTTAATCTCTTCTCTGAAATCTTTGGTTAGCGTGCTGCGGTGGCCAAGAGTATTGTCCACCCTAGAACTTGAGAAAAATCAACCAAGTAGCCACGCCGCTTTTTGTCCTCCAGTACAAGTGACCGATTTGAATTATTTTTTATTATCGTCATACCTTCCAAGCACTTGTACTGAACTTATTCAAAATAAGTTCAATAAGTTCAGAAAGTCGAAATTTATTGCTTACACAAATTGTCAGATTCGTTGAAATTCAGACTGTTGCTTGAATTTTTGTCGAGTGCATTGCGTTGTAATGCAATTGCACAATTTGTTGAGATGAATGTGATAACTACTGCCCTTCTGATACCTCTTACGTAATTTGCATTATTTTTCATAAATTTTCGTTGAATTCGGGTTGAATAAGCAAGTATCAGACATTTCATGAACTTATTCCTGCAAATGAATATGGACTGAATTGCCATATCTCTTGGGTTACCACACTTAAAAATTGTCCATGTTTACCAAAATCTATGGCCCCTCTATAATAGACTGTCTTAGAAATGTGAAATTTTGCCTATTACGTTGCCGTTTAAAACAGGATACTTTTTGGTAAGAACCTACAGGCTCCTCACCCTCTTGCACTTTGCAACAACACAAAACGATGTTAGGTGAAGTCATTTGTTAATCAGTTTAGCTGACTGACATTCTTTTTCTGATTACAATTTGATTTTGAATTTTTTGAATTTGATTTTGAAAAGTTGTTGGTTTGGAACCAGAGCATTACCATAAATACGAAACTTTGCTTTAATCCGAGTAAAAATGAAATTTTAATAAATATTCCATCCCTTCTTTTGAAGTCACCAATAAGTCGGCTCTTACCTATAGTTTATTGGTCATTCCTACAAATGATTTGATTGATTTTAAGATAACAGTCATGGGTGATAACCCATAACAAAAATAAACAACATTTTGTATAAATAAATAATATTATCTATCAGCAGGAGAAGCATACAAACGTGTTTATCAAACGTGTTTTAATAATTACCTTTAAATAAATAAATACACACGTTATAAAACATAAAAATATATATTTACGTTCACGTATGTAGTATGTGTGTTTGTACATGAAGAAATTTTCATTTTTGTATATTTGTACGTATTTGCCATCATTGCACATATTTATCATATTATTGATAAACAAAAAAAAAATCACAAAAAAAAATATTTACCATTCCTATCTATATCGATATCTATCGTTTCAATTATCGGCGAATACATAATTCACAGACTTTGTGGGAAAGGGGTATAAATTAGTGTTTCAGTGTATACTTGCGCATATACATATGAGAGTAAAATGCACATATTTCTGCACTTCGCTATCGGTAAAGGATACAGTAATGTGCGTTTACATAAGTCCAGGGGAAATGGCACGACGTTCGTATACATTTCAGTGCTACATCAACTTACGATTCATGTCGAACAATGCGCAGGGGGGGGGAGCAGTACTAGTTAGCACCTCTTATAATTCTGTGCAATTTTATGGAACCTTTCGACCGGACATTGTATGATAATTACAACTCATGACTATCATGCCTATAATCGAGGGTTCGAAATCGTGCAACTTCTCAGATATCTCCCGAAAAAAATAAGAAGTGTCATTTTCGTTGAACACGAAATGGTTCGTAATGGTCTATTCTATTTCAAATTCAAATCTGTTTTTATTTCAAATATTAAAGAGTCCTTTTAGTAATTCTTTCAAGAAGCGCACTGAAATGAGGTTAGGTTACAATGTTTTACTAATTTATTGGCCAAGAGATTTGACTAGGAAGTTGTTGGAAACTGGGAACGTTTTGCTTCATATTCCATTTTGCTGTAAAATGTTCTACAAACATATTGCTGATATCTTTGGACTACAGGTCAATAGTTGACACAAAAAGTCAACCGAAAGAGTAAATATAGGTATCACATGGCAAGCCACAAAATTTAGCATTGAAAATGGAACATATTGATCCATCCCTTTTGGTACTGCCAAAATTTTTAATAGATTCCCGAAATTCTTTCCAACTGCGCCGCTGCAGCAACCTCTGATTTCGTCCCTTGTATTGTTTTATACATTTTAAAAATGTCACCCCCTAATTACGCCCTATTTTATACTTCCCATGCGAATGACTACATACTTTTAGGTTCATATCTTTCTTTCAACTCCATTAAATCCAACCAAATGTAGGAATGAAAATATACTCATTTTCTACACTCTTTCAGGAGCCTGCCATATAAATTGATAGATTTATAGAAATTCAAACTTTCTCTAAAATTTCTAATTGAAAACTGCAATTTCGTCAACTGCATTGCTTTATAACAATTGGCTGTTGGTGTTCAGTATACTCGTATTATAGCAAGCAATAACTTTGCTTCATTATTGTACGTCGATTCTGATCATGCTTATGGAAATGGTATCCATACTTTGCTGAACATTTTGAAAGCTATATTCGCTGGAAGAAAAAAACTGAAAATTGACATCTTATAACTATAGAAAATTATTAATATTATTTCCCCATGTTGACGTTTTTGCATGATCTTTTATATTTGACAAAAAGCTCAATTGAACAGATTTGACAACATAAAAGCATGTAAAGTCAGAAACAAACCATTACTACTACAACACAAAAGTAGATTTTTCGACATTTCCATAACACTAAAGTCGATTTCGTCTTTTTCGAAAGACGATTAGTCGACTAACCGAAATCCGATTTGTAGAAGCAATCGCATTATCGCTTTCACAAGACATAGTTTTCATTGGAATTTGATTATATGGGCTATCCATTAGTGGTTTCAAAACCGCCGATCTGGCAAGGCCGTCAGCTGTTAAATATCTATGACTATCATCAAAATCATAGCTTTATATGTATTTTATGTAATTTTACTTTTGAAAACGAAAAACGGATAACCCTATGTTTAGTATATGTAATTTACAAATGCGTGGGTAACGTGGCTTTTTTTTGGACGAAATTATATTGATGTCTTACATCTTAAGTGGTAATTTGACAAGTTTCCATACGAGTGTTTTCATTTAGTGTAGAAAATTTTTGAATACTGCAAACTTTACTCAAATATTTTTATAGGAAATCTTACCCTATGCGTCCCAATAATGGGAATGGCATTCAAATAAAAAGTAGCAAATTTTAGTAAAACAGCACGTAAAAATGGTGTCGGATCTACTCAGAACTTTGAATGTTGTCGTTTTGTAACTTTTGCTAACTAAGATATGAGCAACACTTCATGTTGTTTATATTAATGAAAAAACCAGCACAGAAATTTCAGTTAGGTGAGCTGTCTTACATATAACTTCACTCAATGTCCTTTTATGCTGCTGCAAAAGACGCTCCGGATTAAAGCGCAATAAAAGAAACAAAATTGTGACTTCCTGAAGTCCTTCGTGTGGGAAATGTTCCAATTTGTTTGTATGATACTCTAAGTGATACTTACTACTATACTAGTGATACTTATTATAGTGCAATAGAATGAAAGATAGGAATATAAGAAAATGTATAAGTAAGACAAGGTAATTTGTATGGCAGCGATGGTAATTCCTTCGATTTTTTCACATTTTACACAGTATTATTTATATTGCAATATAATTAACAAGAGTTCAAGTAAATTCAGGCTACGAGTCAGGGATAGCAGTAGTATTTAAGTCCGTTAAATTGAAATTTCATCTAACGGAACTGGTATTACTATTTTTGATTGTTCTCCATGTATTAGAACCTAAAATATGATAATATTTTGGGCCTACTCAGGTTTCGAACATGGGAATGTAATCCTATACCCTTTTACCATGACTGATAAATGCAAGGTAAATAAATACTAAGTATCTCGGTGTGTTGCCAGCCATTACTTTGAATGATAAAGATAGATATGCGCAAACGTTCTACAAAAGTTTGTTCGTATTTTGTCTAAACATTGAAAATGCGTTGTTTCAGTATGGGCGAGTTGGATTTAGGACAAACGAATCTATTGAGATAAACTCTTCATACAGGTTTTTTTCATTTTGAAATTTCATTGCGATTCATCTCAAAAGCAAAAGAAGATGCAAAAAATAAAAAAATTATGCACAAAAACGAGGGCGATGCCAAAACTAGCCGACACACAAAATTTTTCTTTATTTTTTGAACATAATTTAATTTTAGCTCGATACACTTTTTCAAACTCCTTAAATTAGTCATTAACCACAGACTTCACTTCTTTATTGTCGGCAAATCCTTTACCACCGAGCCATTCTTTCAAGTTCGAAAATAGAAAAAAGTCCGAGGAAGCTAAATCTGCTATTCGAACTTTAATTCATTAATTTTGGTCATCGCAATAGTGAATGTGTGACCTGGAGCATTGTCTTGATAAAACAACACTTTATTTTTCTTTCAAATGCGACTTTTTCCATAATTTCATTACCTAAACGCTGCAATAAATAAGCATAATATTCGCCGTTGATGGATTTCTTTCTTTCTGAAAATAATCAGTAAAAATAATCCCATCCGCTTCCCAAAAAACAGACGCCATGATCTTGCCTGCAAATAGAACCGTCTTCACCTTCTTTGGACACGATTCTTCCATTCCAATCGACTGTTTCGACTGTTCCTTTGTCTCAGGTATGAAGTGGTTAAGTAGTGGGCCCATGTCTCTTCCATGGTTATAAATCGACGTAAAAATTCGGCTTTATAACGGTGGAATTTCGCCAAACTCTCTTCCGAAACACCTTCACGACGTTGTTTTTGCTCTATTGAAAGCAAGCGCGGCACTCATTTTGAGCACAGTTTTCTCATCTTCAAATCATCAGTTAAAATGCGATGTATAGCACTTTTTGAAATGTCTACTATTTCAGCTAGCTCACACAGTTTCAGCCGACGATCATCCAATAACATTTGGATTTTCTTAACCCTGTCTGGCGTGGACATCTCAATTGGTCGACCACTACGGTATTCGTCGTGGCAGTTAGTATGACCTTGTTTAAACTCTGCTAGCCAATATTTTACAGTCGTAAACGAAGGAGCAGGCATTCCCAGATTAGAATCTAGCTCCGCTTTAATATTTGTTGGACTGAAACCTTTCAGTGGAAATTTTTACAAATTACTTTTTATCCTCAAATAAAAATGGTAAACAACGAGGAGCCTCGAAACTTAAAATGAAACTTAAATGTTTTATAAGGTTGTCACTTTTCGTCAAAATAGTCTTTTTTCAAACTACTGCCACTATCATCTGTACATCAGGTCGGCTAGATTTGGAATCGCTTTCTTTTATCAACTGCAATCAATAAATGTGTTGCCTGCAAAGCCATTGCTGTCATTGATAGATTCTGGGTAAGAATGTGTCTTTTTTGGTAGTTTGGATTATTATGTCTCGAAATGTATACCCGACTTAGAAAAATTGTTTAAACATCGCGATAACAGATTTCTTGAAAAATTTATCTTAAGTCACTGGTAAGTTATTTCGTTGTTTTAGTAATTCCTCTCTCTCTCTCTCTCTCTCTTTTTGAAGTGAAAACTATGATCTGTTGTCGGTCCTATTTCAATTCTCGCCTACAGCTGCAAATTTATTATTACAAATTTATTTTATATTTATTTATTTATTTATTTATTACAAATTTATTACAAATCAGTATTCTGCATTATAGAACTTGCATTTTTTCAGATTCATAGTATAATTTCCTCTTGTTTGCGAGATGCGGTGGAAATAATAAAAGTTTATCATAATAATAATAGTAATAATAATAATAATAGCAATGATGATAAATCGTACCGCAGCATTCAAATCGATAATATTCGTATTTGCTAAATTTGCATAATTTGTTTTTCGATTTTTTTCACATTGTTGTTGTTGTGTACACCACCTATATGCACTATTTTAGGAAAACAATTGTTGCAGTATATTTTATGCAAATTCAATACAAAATCGTACACACAATAGTAATCAAATGCTAAGTACATACTATACGTACATATAGTAAATTCACCGTGAGACAAAAAAAAAAAAAAAAAAAAACTAAAATCTATTGAATTGAAAATTTTAATTCGAACAATATTCAATTCAAGTGTGTGCATTTAATTATTATCATTCTGCCAGTAAAGCAAAAACAAAAAGTAATATTGGCAAGCAAATGACAAACAAAAATTGTTATGACCTACAACAATAGCAACGTTGTGGATACATTCACTAGGTGATCCAGTTTTCTAATTTCGTAACAATGAAAGCTACTTGGTATTGAATTGCAATTAATGTACAATTACATTACATATACATGGGATTTCAAGTAGATCGGCTTTAATTACGTTGACGTAGGTGGAAATATAAAGCGATTAATCGTATAATTTGTTGGGAAATTGTTTATGGATCACATTCGAGATGTTAACTTTTTATCAACATATAATGAAATGTCATTTGATCAAATACTTTAAGCCGCAATGGAGAAATTGCCTTGTATTGGAGTACAGGGTGGGTGATGAATGTCACATCGTTAAGAAACTAAAATAATTTTTTTTTAATTCATATCAATTACTTCTTCTTCAGTCATCAAATTTTTCTAATGACTTTTTAAAATAATTGTATGTAAATGACCTCCATATTCGGCAAAGTCCACGCGAACAAGTTATTCATTACTGCCTGGATAGTATGGATTTATAATTGATACCAAAGTTTGGCTATTTGATTTTTAAAATGTGGGAAAATTTGGCTTTTCAATCTTTTTCAAATACAAGAGAGACCGATTTGTAAACTTTGTCAAATGCACAACAATCTTTCGATTTTATCAAATATAGGGTTTTTATAACGAAATTATTTCAGTGTTGTATTTTTAATTCAACTTAGAACAAAGTTTATATTTGTACTTTTAGGAATTCAGTCGCCATGAAACGTTTCTTGAGAGCAGACTGAGTATTGTGGGTGCAAGAGTTTTACAAAACGTTGACTTGTAACTTAATAGACACTTATTGGCAGAAAACTGGGGGATGCTACAGCGGCTTACTCAAGTGTTGAGCAGCAGTTAGCAAAAATAGGTCCGGCAGTTGCTTTTTCACAACACAAATGTCGAGTTCGAATTTCCTGCTTTCCCCTATAATCGAAAAACTTCGAACCATCCATATTTGTCGGATTTGCAATATCCCACAACAAAAAAAATTAACTATAACAATAGGTTAAGGACACAGGATGTCAATTTAATGTGGTGACAAATATCACAATTTTATTGAAACCATATTGGATCGAAAGCGGTTCTGTTCCCCCATAATTCGAAACAATCATTTCAATAACTCTAGCAATATTCATATTGGCAACAATATCTATCAGCCATCCTGTCTTTCAATGTTTTCTTATCCACTCGAACAAAAAGTTGTTGCATGGCAAAGATTTATCCATAAACCAAGCAACTTAATATTAAGAAATTTCATTGTGTTCGTTTTTCTTTTCATTAATTTAGATATTTTACCGTTTCCCTTGCATTCCGTCAGCCTTAAGTTCCGCGATGCCCAATCAATCAAATACAGTGATTGTGAAGCAAAATTATTTGAATTTCTGGCGAAGAACCCGCGAAAAATCAATGCAGTGTGAAGATGGCTCACTATTGTAGTGCAAAAACAAAGAGTTTCCTGCCGATAAATCCGTCTTCTTTTTACGAATACCTTCTTGCGAAAGATGTACAACTTTCAAATTCAATAATTTTCTTTGTTAACTCATAATGCACGATGACGTGGCAATCGAAGAAAACTTTCGGCATACTCATGATTTTTGAGCGACTTTGGGTGATTCCAAATATGCTTTAACTTGGGCGTGATACTTTCGATTCGACGCGATATTCACCAGATTAGTCAGTTCTTTCGGGATCATTAACTTACATCCAAATCCCATATTCCGCAATAACAAGTTTTATAACATTCCGGTAGGCAGAAATCTTCTTTTCATATATACCTATATAAACACCATTTTCGAAAAATTTATCGTTTTTGGTGTTAATTTTTTTTAGTGTCAATGACGCTTCTGAGGTCAAAAATTGATTTTAAATGGAGTTTAATGGCCTGAATTAAAATCAGTAAAATGCCTAATTGTTAATATACGGTTTCTGAACATCAAATCTCGGACATGACATTCGTCGGTTAAGGTTAATGGTTATGTGGGGCGTTCTTAGTTTTCAATTTGTCTCGACCTTGTGCACACTGTTTACGCCATTCGTAAACATTTCTTCCCGAAAAAACCTGTTCACAGAAGGCTTGCTGGAACTCTCCACATTTTAACACAACTTCTTTGGACAACAAAATAGCCTTAAGTTAATAAGTGGAAACATCAGGAACAAACTACTATCATGTACGAGGTGTGTTCAAAAAATAAGGTGAATTTTAATTTTTCTCAAAAAATATTTATTTATTCATCAATTTCTATTCTATCTTCTTCAAAGTAGTCAGATATAATACACTTGTGCCAGCGTGTTTTCCATTTCTCGAAGCAGTTCTGATATGTACTTTTTGGTCTGTTCAACCTTGGAAACAGGAAAAAGTCGCAGGGGGCCAAATCTGGTTGGCCAAATAATCTCTCACGAGCAAAGATGAGTGAGCAGGTGCATTATCATGATGCAAAAGCCGTGAATCTTTTCCACAATTCCGAGCGTTTTGTTCATATTGCTTCAACGCAAATTATCGTGCGACCTTGTGGTAAGAGCTCCTGATGTAAAACGCCATGGCAATCGAACAAAACAGTAAGCAAAAACTTGACATTTGATCGAACTTGGCGTACTTTTTTTGGTCTTGGCTATATCGAACTCTTCCATTGGGACGATTGGGCTTTGGTTTCAATGTCATAACCATACTTGTAAACTCATAATTCGTCACCAGTTATGACCCTTGCAAGCAAATCTGGGTGATCGTTGACGTCATTCAACAATTCCTGAGCGATGCTCATGCAACGTCATTTTTGGTCAAAATTCAGCAATTATGGAACGAACTTCGTTCAAAATTTCCGAAAAGATTGCATGGCATAACGATTCTCCATAACAATTTTTTTCACTTTCTCAACATTTTCATCGGTTGCTGATGTGCTGGGGCGTCCAGAGCGAGCGTCGTCATTCACATCTTCTCGACCTTCTGTGAAAAGCTTGTACCACTTGTAAACATTGTTTTGACTCAGAGTACTCTCACCGTAAAAGTGTTTTTGGCCACTTAATTCCAATTTTTACACAAAATTGGATGCTACTTCTTTGATCCATTTTTTTCGATAGCCGAAAATCGTCGAACACGCAAAACGCTTGTCTTATTTATGCCTCTCACAAACAAACTAAACATGCTTTATGGATAAAACCGTCAACATATCTTCAAGACGAGTGCACCATCATAAAAAAAATAGTAATCTAAAGTCGAATGTACGTAGCTCGTGAAATTTGAAAATTCAACTTATTTTTTGAACACACCTCGTATGAAGGGAAAATGTGTTTAATAAGTAGTGATGTTCCTTAAAAAATTATATGGATTTGGATGGTTTAATCCAGTGCAAAGTTTTCTACCCCATAGACTACAGATGGCCAAAATAGATTCATTAGGTAAAAACTTGCCGATATAAGGGCTATATTTAGCATTGGAATATAGGTAACTTTTATTGTTTTTTCCAACAATTATGATGTTTATTCCTTATTATGGTAGTAGCTAATAACTACCCGAAAAGACCCTTTCAGCCAGTAAGCAGTCCAAGAATTATAATTTAACTTTCACTTAATTAGCTGTTTAATAGGCATTATTTGAGACCCCACATGCTGTGAAACTTGAAAAAGACAATTTTCAGAGCACCCTAAAGCTATATCCTTAAATCGAAAATTCATTCGTTCTGATTCTTTATTTTGCTTAGCGTTAGTATCAAATAGATGACGTAGAAAGTTCTACTATCAGGGACATCGTCGATCACTTTAACCATTGTTGGGAATGACAAAAATAATTTATTTCTCAATATACAAGTAATTAACTCTCTTCTCCCCGTGGGTTTCCAATAGCGCTTTAGCAGGAGGTATGAATTAATTTTACCAATTTGCTTGGAATGATCCAATTTTTATTCATCTCAACCCTGAAAACGAAAAATAGAATTATCTTGTTATGCGTTATAGGTAGAGATAAAACAGTTTTAAATAAATGTTGTTTAAACAACCCATAAAAAAACGTTGCCATAACAACAAGCATAGCAGAATAGAGGAAGATTTAAAATTTCGGTTTTATTTTCGTACACAACATTTTGTAAACATTTCAAAAGGCGCGCCTTGAAGCAATTTTTATTTCTCCAAAACGAAATTAAAAAAATTCGACGGTGTTATTATTAAAACTGTTGTTGTTCGACCCCAAAGAGGAGGGATATCTGTACAGCCACCGATATCGAACTACAAACGCACAAATCCGTAAAAGTGAATGCCACTACTCGAAACGTATAATTTCATACTCGCCCCGAAATATTCATCATGATTTACAACACTTTTATATCAAATAAAGCCAGTGGATAAACATACAAACGCTCGTTCATACGTTTATACGCCCGGACATTTGTTTACAACTATTGTACTAAAGGGAGATTCATTAAAAATTCATAAAATGTTTGTAAACAACGTAAGAAAAAAAAGCAACAACAAAAGAAACAACACACAAATATACATACACGTACATATGTAAGTGTACATATGAATGTACTCGCGCGATGAGTGAACAGAAAGAGAAAGAAATC
The DNA here is from genome assembly GCA_019455685.1 of Philornis downsi. NCBI lineage: Eukaryota > Metazoa > Arthropoda > Insecta > Diptera > Muscidae > Philornis > Philornis downsi. The sequence continues at coordinate 4,409,589 of JAHXMU010000101.1, read as the reverse complement.
AATTTTTTTTTTTTTTTTTTGAAACAGCAACAAAATTTATAGTTTTATTACTAACAAAATGGAAATTCGTTGGCCTCATACGAGTACTATTTTTGTAATCGCAGGTCTGTGAAAGATACGAACGAAGCCATTGTATGAAGTCATAATTTGTATTCAAATTTCGAACGAAACCATTAGCTTAATTCTGTTTTCAGCTCAAGTAGAAGTAGACTTGAAACCATTTTAATGAGCCCACCACACTACAGTATTCTGCAGAACATATTCATTAGTGTTATTACGAGGGTTGCTCGGAAACTAACGGCATTTGGTAAGCTTGGTGTTGTTAGATATGTTCGTTTTGTAATGAATTCCCAGATGTTTGAAGCCATGTTTAACAGTTATTCTGCAAAAGATGGTTTTATGCTAATGGTAGGTCAGAAACGGGATCGAACTCGCACACATTTTCGTGTTGTGATTCGTTATTACTGTACTACGCGCAATAAATGTTAAGTAAAAACGTTGGCTGAAAATGCGGCGGTAATTTTTTAATATACTTTTGATGTATAAATGGATAAATGAATATTTACATAATAGATTTATTGGTTTCAAAAGTAAAGCTAAATAAAACAGACATTAAGCCACGATTTCGATAAAACTTTTACTTCATTATAATGCTTGGATTGGTTGCAACAGCTGGATTGGTTGTAACAGTGGTACTTGACTTTTGAGGTACTTGACGAATTTTGGTTTTCAAATGCTTCAACGTTTTAGAATTATCCAAAACCAAAAAAAGTCTTACAGCGATGGCCCACTGACGTTGCCAAACCGTGAAATTACGCTTTGAGCTTTCCAGATTTCATGCAATAAAGCCAAAATCGGTCGTGTTGTGTGGCTCATAACACCTTTTTGTGGAGCCATATAAAGTAGAGTTCATAATCTTCAATTGCGCCAAAAAAAAAAGTCGGCTATTAAACGGCCGTAGCCGTAGCCATTTTCGAAAAATACGGCCCAGTGACACCTCCATAACACCTCTGTAACCTCACTATAATCCGCATCAACAGTCACTTGTTCTGGTTTTTCCACAATCACTTCTGGGCTCTCCGAGCACCATATGCAACAATTTTGCTTGTTGACGTAACCACCAAGTGAAAAATAAAAATAAGTTTCGTCGCTGAAGAAAATTCTGCTCGAAAAATCAACATTGAAAGCATGATATTTGTATTTTGCATTTAGATTTGCACCTCCATCCATATACGAGTATAGTCCAACTCACGCAACAATTAAAGTCGGTTGACCATTCACAATGCCATAATTATGCTGATTGGGTGCTGTAGCAACGGACGTTCAATGCTGAATTATCGCATATGGGGCTCGGAGAACCCAGAAGTGATTGTGGAAAAAGTGACTGTGTGGTGCGCATTATGGTCTAATGTTAATAAAAGTCTTTATTTAACAAATGGGAATGTTGGGGGTTTTCGCAGTTGTCCCAATATAAAGGATGCATCAGATGTCTGTCTGATTTTTAATCAATTGCGAAATAAATTGTGGAAAATGTTTTCGATCATCATAACTGACGGAAAACAGATTCCTTCCTATTCCATGAATGAGATATCTAAGAGCTATGCATATTTTATGAGCTTAAGCGTTCTTTATTTTTAGACTTACTAAACGGCTCTTATTGCTTAATGACCATGGCGATGACAATTTCAGCAATTTCGACGTATCGATTACTAGGCCGCTCAAAGTATTCGTCAGATACACGGAGGTGATCCCTGCTCAATGAAAGGTTTGATGGTTGTACTGGGATTCAAACCGATATATACATGATAATCGCGCCTATTAAGTATTGTGGCCAGCCATTGATATAAGAGTGAAATTGAAAAAACTCGAGAAATCGCTAAATCTGTTAAACGCTGGGATGTTCGTAATAGTCGTCCCGTTTAGTTAGTCCAAAAATAGAATGCTTGTAAGCTGAGTGTGGAAAGTTCTCCCAAATCTCATTTATGGCATGCAAAGAAATTTGTTTTTAGAATGAATTTGGCTACATTTATAGCGCTATGCTACATTCTCACGCCTGTAATACCAACGATTCACTACTCACTTTTTCTTATTTTATAGTGAAGTAAAGATCTTTCATAACCTAACAAAAAAGCTGAATTATTATAGTGCGAGCTTATTCTCCTATATGGGCATGATAATCTCTTATGTTGTCCAGTTATGATGAATAGGCATACTGTGATCATTAAAAATATTTAAAAAATACTTTACCACCCTGTTGTGGAACCACAATTTAAGCCAATGCTCGAGAACATTTTTCACAATTCATGCTGAGTAGACTAACCCAAACATATTGCGATACTGGTCTGCACATACTCGTACGAGTAAGTAAAGGGTGTCCCAACAAGAACGCACGATTTAAATTTGGTGCCATTCGAAGTGTCATTGTTTGACATTTGAACAGATGTTATTGTTTGCTTGTAGAAGGTACGAGGTTAGTAAAAATGGAGCGATACACGAATGAACAACGTATTCTCATTGTGAAATTGTTTTACCAACATGGTGAAAGTTTTGCGGCTACAGTTCGCAAATTGCGATCAATTTGGGGTCACAATAATGCTGCAAAAGAGTCAACTGTAAAGAGATTCTTGTTGGAACACCCTTTAGAAGTACAAACCAATCTGTACGTTTATGCGTACGACCAACGTATTTAGTTCGCATCTGTGGGCCATATGTTGCCCTATCCAATCAATACAAAGCAAAATGCGATTATAATGAATCTATTACAACAATAGGCTCAATATCCCTTCCATTCCCGTATAGAAAATGTAATACAAAGATCAAGAAGTAAAATGTTTCGCGTAACGATTTACAGAATATTCAAATGAAATTTAGAGTTGGTGCCATTAATAAATTAACACTCAGTTGTAGGGCCCAATTTTCAAAATGATTCACTCTCTTACAGTCTTTACAAGGTTTAATGATCGTCTTCTTTGCACGATGGCCCAAATGTTGTTATATTCAGCGCTACCGTTTTCTCGTTTGCTCCGTAGACCGGTTTTATGGTGATTGCTGTTGTCGTCTCGACCATTATTAAGTATCTCTTGGAGCGCTTTTGTTGTAAACAACAGACACTGAGATCTGGAACGGTTCTTGGCTCAATCCATCTTGGGAGTAGAGAAAATTGATGTTCATACGGTTTAACTAGTTTTGGCTGTGTTGCTGCAGCCTTAAGATACACGCGTTCTGTTGGGCTATATGTGTTTATACATGTATTGATGTATATACTTACTCATATACTTTGGTATAGCGAAGTGTTGTCCATTGTTAGTATATATTTTATTAATAACATACATACATATATATAAAAACGGTCCGGTCTAGAGGTTGTTTTCTTATAGAAATATGTCAATGGAGGTAGAAAAGCGGATTATGAATGATACAAATAAAAGGACATGTTATTGTTGATAATAACAATAGGATGAAGAAAGCAATAAGTGTAAGACCATTAACCTGTCAAATATCAGATATGTAGTTTTTGTTTTTGTTTTTGTTTTTGTTTTTTTTTTGCCGAAATGTTCATATGCAACATACAAACGTTTCGTTTTTGAAAAACGACCGATAATGATTACAATAATAGTTGAATGTTTAATTTTCACAACATAGAAATTACCTGTAGTATTCAAAGTTGTTTAGTTGTCATAGTGAAGTTGATAATCGGCTTTACCTTCATTTATGCTATCATTAGGTAGAGATCTAAATTAAATGACTTAAATTTATACGCCACCCTGTATATAGATTTCCGATGGTCATAAAAATCTACATCAATCGAAGAATATCCATCCGTCTGTCCATTGAACGTGAGACAAGTTAAAAAAAAAAAAATCTTGAAGCACTGAACCCATCTCCCGGAAAAATGTAACCTCAGAGAATTTTTTCAAAAAATGTTCAATTAAAAGCAGTATACAGTATGTAGTATTGTATATATTTATCCTAAATAACATATATTTTTTGCAAAAAGTCCCTAATTCTCAGCTTTTACAAATAGTAAAAGTTCTCGTTTTCAAATAAAAAAGTGAGTTAAATCGATTTACAACATACGATAAGTGTTCGTTTCCGACACGCTCATATATTTGACAAAGGATCTGCACAACTTCTTCCATATTACAAAACTTTTGCATACCAAAACTGAACCTAGTTTTGGAGCATTTCATACTTTCAATGTTCTTAAATACTGTATCATTTATTCGTAAATTAAAAGCTATATATGATGGTATTATAAAATTAAAAGCGCCATCTCAGCTTATAAGCCTTCTAAGAGACCGGAAAAGCTATGGGCACGATTATCATACAATAGCAACAAATACGATTTTCATCGGAAATATAACATAATTTGATACATTATGCACAGTTAGAATTGGTTTTTGAAACGCAATACAATCCATGCTGAAGGTTATATACGTTTTTGACCAAAGCAATTATTTCTTATACTTCTTTTAAAGCACACAATAGCACATTTGATTAATGCAAATTAGTAGTTTACCTATCGGTTCTGGAGTCTTCGAGAGGACCCGTCATCGTTAACAAAGAGTATCGGTGTCGCATGAACAATTAGCTGTATGAGCTATATGCCGACATCGACGTGGTCTAGCGTAGCGACTATTTTGTTTGGGTAATGTTGTGCAGATGGACCAAAATACCCCAGCACAAAATGATTTCTACAACGAACTCGATGGACGTCGCAGAAGGGCTAAGCAAAACTCCGTTAGAAAGATCAGGCTTTTGAAGTTTTACCGAAATTTGGTGTGACTAATTGGAGAAGAAGCGCAGAAGATCGAAGCGCTTGGAGTTATTTTCTACGTGCGGCGCATAATAGATAAGGATGTCTATTCTAGTCCGCCCATAAGATGTCAAAAAAGTTTAACTGTCAGGCAAATATTGCCTTTAACGAAAAGCGAAAAATAGCTAAATTACTTTATTCTAAATGCATTAATCAATGGACCTTTTACACAATGCTACAAAATAACCGTGAGAATTTAAATATCGGAGATATTGCCTTTTGATTTTGGGAAATAAATGAGCACGTGTAAATACATACAGTATTGGACATAACAAATATTTATATGGAGCATTATATTTTGTACGGATTGATTTGTAGTAAAGAAATTTGCAGTGACCATAACTGTTAAAGATTACTTACTATCCTTTTTTAAGTTTTATCAAGCATTATTAGTAAAGTAGACACAAATCTGGATTACTGTATCATGCTAATTAGAACTTATAGAGTAAACATTGGAAATCGACCATTTCAGAATTTTACCAAGCATAATAAGAAAATACTATTTACAAAAATGCTGTCAAGTTTAACAACATTTTTGTTACTGATAGTTATAAATTAAATAAAGTTGCAGGAAAAAATTAAATATTTGTACTGCATATAGCATTGGAAATTGGTCAAAATATTAGACTGAGACAAGTTTCGCGTAGTTTCGTAAAGATTTATATCAGTTATCGTGGCTAGATATGAAACCCATTTGGTCATAATATGCTATGTAGTTTATGCGCTTCCTTCTGGGTGTTACATTTTTGACCTGACTGATGATACAATATATACCTTCATACCTTAGGGAGAAGGTATACAAATGCCCATTTTCACCACAAAGATAATCCGATGTACATATCTGAGACTTCTGAGACAGTCCATATCTGAGACTTTTCTTCTACACCATAGATCACAGGGGGTTGAAACCTGAAGGTGAAACTTTCACAGGCAAGAATTTTGTTTATCATTTGTTCAAAAATTGAAACCTGTGTACGGTGGTATCACATAGATAGTAGAAATAGTTACCTCAGGCAATAAACGTTTTAAGCAGCAGACTGGTTTTTGAAAAAATACTAACTACCAATACAGAAATTTAATTCAGTATGCAAATTTATATATACTCCGACCCAAAGTCTTTCTCTGAATTAGAGCATAATACAATTTCTCATTTTCATTCGCAGTACTGTTTTATAAGTGCCCAAATCACATTGAATGTAGTGCAACTGAATGAAAGATATGAACTTAGCAGTACTAGTATTAAAGTTAAATTATGCAATTTATATTAGAGTTACCAAAGCAGGGGTCCGGTTCAGTTTTTGAATTTTAGCACAAATTATACCTAATTAAGTCACAGCAGTTTATGATCTGGGGATTAGAGGAGAAATTTTAATTTTGAAAAACGGGCAAAATTGTATGGGAAGTTTCAGAAGTTTTATGTAGGAATGGAAATGGAGATCAGCAGATCAATTTTTTAAAATTATGCAATGCATTTGGAAGTAGTGCAGTAGACGAATAAGGAGACAGAAGAAAAAATTGAATTGCGGAAAATAGCTACATTTGTACAGGTAGTTCCCGATTTTGAATTTATTACTAATCTTCAATGAAATATAATTTTGCTTCTTAATTCTGCTCAAGCTCGTTTTTATATTAGCAATCACCGGTACGAAAGGGTTCTCAACGAAGAGCACAAGTACAAGTGCAAGTACTTGTCCAATCAAGTGTCCAGCGGTGGCAATTGCATAAGTAGTAGTTGTTGTTTGCGCAAATGTCAACGAACATAGCTTAAATCCGTGAAAAATATGATAAATTTTAGAAGTTCCATAAAGATTTGCAGCAGTTATCGGATCTACCGTCCAGCCATCGTCTACCTTCAACCCAGAAGTCATAAAATACATATGAAAAAAATTTACTTTGTATTTTCAATGCTTAGAACTTTGCATTTTAAACGCTTCCTTCTGGGCGTTAAAATGTTTCCGTTTCAAACGATGTGTAACTCCAATACTTCGGACGAAGGTTTAAGCATATCTTCGGGTGAAGGCTTAACAATACGAATTTTCTCTGTAAAGGAGGACAAAGCTGGTAAGCAGAGAATGTTTTGACAAGTCCTCTTGTCTCTAGAGGTATGATAGCACTACATGATTGCCCTCATTGTAACAAGTGGATTGATTCAGTAGGAAAAAAATAGCTCATATAAGGACAAAATCACATTGGCGAAAAATAAATATTTTGTGTAATTTTTCTAACGTATTTGTTATTTATTTATTAATTAGGAGAATGAGTAATCGTGAATTATAAATATGGTGTTGGGCGGCCACTCCGCTTTATACATGTTCGTAAGCGACATTCGTAGCTTGGATTGCTTCTATTGAAAAATACAAAAACATATTTCAATAGATATATCAATGTAAAAGCGAGCCAAGTCGATATATTAATCGAAAAATGGATATGTGTGGAAAGATTACGTTTCTTCTTCTGATGAACCGGTATATCGTCCTCGACGTGGTGTGGATAACTTTATTCATATCTATTCCATTGTTTAGTTATGTGCTTTTTCACACCAGTCGCAATGAAATAAGAAGTCCTAGCGCTTTCACAGGCATCAAAATCGTCGAACATGCTACATCGTTCCAAAAATAATCTTTCTTAATGGCTAATAACTCTCAAACCATACCCAATTCGAACAATGCAGTGCATCAAACGATTGTAAACCGAAAAAAATAGTTTTACCCAGAAGATACTCAGGGAAACTATACGTTAAATAAAACACACATAAAGCTATGATTTCGAAGAAACTTTTATTTCACTACAATGCTTGGACCTAATCATTATGTACAACGTTATATAAATGACCGGATTGGTCCTTTTGAGGTACTTCTCACCACTTTTTCGCACATTTTGGGCAGAATATCGGCGATAACTTGATGAATGTTAGTTTTCAAATTTTTCAACATTTGGGGGTTATCCGCGTAAACACGGTCTTTTACGTAGCCTCACAAAAAAGTCTAACGGTAAAATCTCGTGATCTTGCAGGCTGAAATTGCGCTTCTTGGAAACGTCTCATGCAATAAAAACCAGAGTCGGTCGTTTTGAACCACCTTCGAATTGCCATAATTATAGTAAGTTTTAACTATTTTTGCCCGCCCTTCGTATATGGCAAACCTTTCGCTAAATAAATTTCAGATGACAGGTATTTAACAGCTGGCAGCCTTACCAGACCGGCGGTTTTGAAACCGCTAAATGGATACCCAGTATAATTACAATACCAAATCTTTCCAATCCAGACCGTGGTAGCATGAATTAACAAGATGAACTTATTTAAAAATTTATTATCACTATAAAAACTCTAATCCAACCTCCTCTAATTAGGTTGAAAATTGAGTTTCATGTGTCCAGAAATCAGCAGCTTCGCCAAACTTTTACAGCTCATATGATTAGCTAATCTAAATTGGGAACTTCGGCTTCAATATCAGCAAATTAAGTACTCCCAAAACAAATATTTAAACTATCGATACAGTTACGCCATAGTTTTGAGGACTGTGTTATCGGTTCGTCATCGGGCCCCAGAAACATTCATCGGTAACTAAACCACTTTGTGGAGATAAGCTTGTTTTTTTTTTTTTTTTTTTTTTTTGTCAAATAAGTTGTCAGAATTGGTTCCAAACGTAATAGCATAAGTCTGATAAGGATTTTATTGACTGCCATCGGCTGTAAAAGGTTTACTTTTTTTAAATAGATACAAATGAACGCAACCATAGCGACATTTGCCTGTCAATTTGACAATTGTATGCTGTATATATGAAAACAACGGTCTACGTTTTGTTTTGCTTGACTCGTCCATGAGTGACCATCTGCTGATAATCGATTTAATGCTGGTTCACTGACTGACAGATGAACGGACGGTTGGACCGACTGCATGGACAAACAAATGAATCGCTTGGTTTGGCGGCTGAAAGACTGACTGACTGTCTTGTTTGATTGGCCCATAAAATCTAAAAGAAAGAGAGAAACAACAAAGAAAGAGGAGAAACAAACAACATAAGCAAACACAGTATGAAGCCGAAATTTAACTCTTCACAAATACAAAACCTGACACAGTGGTTCGTACAACAATTAATCTTCCATTATTCTGCCATATCTTTCGTTTATGTACTCACCCTCCCAGGTATTTTTAGTGTCTTTGCAAGGTTCTAAACCAAGCCTCTGTTTAAAACTGACAGAAATTATTAAGTGAAAGAAGCAGTGAAAGCAATTTTGACGACATATACGGCAGTATACATGATTAAGAAATACGTACTTGCAAGGCCTTCTTCCAGAATATCAAACACTTTCTGAGGATTCCAATGGAGTGTCCAGTGACTTGTTAAATATTGTTTGGAAATACATGAGCACAATATCGTAATTTCTCTCTTTCTCTTAGAAGTTATTTTAGTCGTGTGCGTCGAAACTGCCATTTCAGTATTTGTATCTCCTTCTGCTCTATTAAAATAACTTGAAAGTTACGACTGAAAAATAGGTGGGGGCATAATTAACAATCATTAAATAGAAGTTCGCTGAATAAATGATCAAATGATTGCTTATTATTGACGATCAATTGAACGCAAATCCCGCTGAACGGAAATGGCTGTCAGATCTGACGATTTGACATCATTTTCACTATTTTTATGCTTTTACCCGATGCGATGAAAGCACATTTTATTTGATATGACAGAAACGTAACATCAAGAAGTTCCAGGAATCTTTTGATCAAATCTTCTTCACGACTTTCTGCTTTGTTTGAGCAATGTCTGCTCATGTTCCTGGCAGGCGGCCTGGCATGCGCGGTAACTTTACGAAAATTTCTAAAATTTGGCGACACCCAATATTTTGACAGAGTATAACTGGAGATTGCAAATAGATCTTACAAATTAACCAATTTTCCAAAATTCAATTATTTCCCTGTAACTCCAAACTCGTTGATAGCAGTAGGCTGAGTTAGACCGTTTTTTTTTGTTTTACTAGACTCAGAAAAATCTGAAGAGATTGATTGATTAACTATGCTGGTATCTCCTAAATTACCGAATTAGATTGTGTTTTCTTAGGTTCATATCTTTTATTCCGTTGCGCTGCATTCAGCGCGCATCATGCGTTTTGTAAATTATCTTTTTCTGCCCCTTCTGGTACCCTCACAATAATCAGCGATGTAACCTGTATGCTTTTAGATTCAAATCTTTCTTCAAATTTTTTTATGTAGACTTTTGTTTGTTGCATTTATTTTTACTGCTTTTGACGGCCCCACGCTTTTGCATGAAAACAAAGGGAATCAGATAAAAGTGAATGTAAATCAGTTCACATAATTAAAATTTCTGTACTTTTTGTATGAAGCATATGATGATTTCACGTTCCTTTGCTTCCAAAATGGCATGAGAGGAAACTAATATCAGTTGTCAGGTATTAACAACTGAAATTCCTCATCTTTTTGAATTTAAATATGTTTGCAGTTCTTTTGTATTATACACGTCCTATATTGAAATATCTTTTGCAACTCAATATTTGCCAGCGAGTAGAAATGGGATTTTAAATAGCAGGTTTTTGGTTAAAAGCTATTGTGTTAAGTTTTCTCCACTTGCTGAGATACCACGATGTAAATAATGAAATAGGGATGGTTTTAACCATTTTCGAAGATCGTATAATTTTTGTACAAATTGATTTTATACATTTTATTAATTTATGTAGTATCACATCTGGTTTCCTAACATTCTCTACATTGAAATTTGAAAAGTCAAGTTGTTATACTCGAAGTTCTTTCTGAGGCAACCAAGTTTAGACGCCAAATTTTAAATGGTTTGTTGCATCCCTGTGAGCCCCAGTCCCTGAAACACATTGTCAAATCTAAGCATTTCAGAAATGACTTTGCTAAAGAATCAGTCAATATTTCAAATTTTGAATCAAGGCAGATAACCCGAATAATAGACAATAACACAGATTAAATCTTCTAGCTTTAGCCCCCCCCTTACTTCTGATTTATCTTTGCTCTGACATGCAGTTCCATTTTTTACATTTCGATATTTCGCTGCATTATATTTCGGCAACTGCCATCACTACTCAACTGCAACCACGTATGTGAGAAGGTCTTACTACAAGTCTTTCTTCTATGTAAGACCGTTTGCCTACAACATCGGGTTCGAATGATATTAATTTTCCAATGTACACAGCCAGCTATTTAATAAACTGAAACACAGCAAACATCTGACGACGACAGATTAATCCGAAATTTCTAAAAAGAGTGTCAGAGTCTTAAATTAATTGTAAACGCAGATACATTTCTTACAATCGATATACCTCTGAAATATAAGTTAATCATCGGCATTTCTTTTTGGTTACAGTGATAATTAAGCTACCTTGCAAGAGACTAATTCAACATACAGTTTAACGGCGATTCCAAACGTCACAGTTGAAGAAGAATTTACCAGAGTTGTCGATAACTCGACTACTCGAAGTATTCGTTAGACACATCGATGATGGATTGAACCCGACATTGTGCGAACGGTAGTCATGTATACTAACCATTGCACTACGGCCAGATACAAGTCACAAGAATCACAAGATTGTGTCTAAAAATAAAATGCATGTAAGCTCATTGAATGGAAGAAGCACTCCCATATCTTATTCAAGGGATGCAAGGTTGTGGGTTGTAGCTTGCGAAATTTTCATTCAATTTTTAAATATTTTTAATTTGCTCTTTTAAATTCACTTCCAAAGCTTAGTTCATTCAGATTACCGGGGAAATGAAATAATTTCCCATTAACAGGAAATCGCACGATTTCTCCAGCTCATTGATTTTCCATGCAATAATCACCGATTAACTAGGCCGAAATCAGAAATCTCACGAAATTACCTAATTTCGCATGCAACCTAAATTAGTTATGAGAGAGATTTTCTGAAAGTACAGTCTGAACAAAACAGAAATAAATATACACGTTTTTACAAAAAGTTGTTGAGAGTAATGTAAAAAGAAACGCAAAGAAGTAAATATGTGTGCTTGTGTTGTGCTAGAATTATTTTTTTGAAGCAAATTTTATATTCAGGAGGCTCATCAACATTTATCCAGAAGCAGATTTATGATCGATGCTGTATTTCTCTCGTTAAGCGACATCATTGTCGTTGTTTGCCATTTTTGTGTCATCGCGGGCTCTACTTGACTCCTCACTTACAAATAGTAAAAACCAATTTTTTGGCTCTTGCATTTGCATGACATCTCATATTTCCTTGCACAATTTTCCTATATTTACAACAATTTTGATAAAACAACTCCGAACCTCGAACTTCGAGCCTCCACTTTGTAAGTCCTTGCATGAGTACTTTAACAGTGACTGCTGATCTATGGACGAAAATGTTAGTAGTTAGCAGTGTCTCCGAAGTATATTGTGGACGTAAACTTACAAGGGTCACTGCAAGAATGCTCCTAATTGATGATTTATAATCAGTTCATACCTATTGCCTTATTTGATATTAGTCCAAAACATAATAAAGGGTGACTTTTTAATCGTAATTTTTTTTTTTTAAATCGGATAAACACTCAAATTTGCATCATATATTAAATTTTTTTATTGGAAGGAAGGACATCCTACACTTGGTCTAGTGATATAAAATGATACTTTAGTTTAAGATACGATTAAGATTTGAATACTTATTGTGAATTTCAAAAGAAAATTTCGGTAAAGGAAAATGAATAGAAAAAAGAATAAACATAAAAAATAAATTTCTTTGCAGTGCATTTTTTTCATTTGATAAATGTTTATTTTGATTAATTAAACTGAATTATGTACTAAGCTTTGTGAACTTAAAATAAACGGCGTAAAAAGTTTTGAGACTTCGATTCTCGTCAATATATCAGGACGATCCTCAGAAATATTGGTGAATATGGCTGACTTGATATTCGGTGGTCGTACATTAACTACAATGGGATTAAATATTCACATTTAATGACTCCAGTGCATTTTTCATTTTATGCAAGCGTTTCAGAACAGATTGAAACCACAGTGAATCGGCCTATAGCCCTTTTTCACTTTGTGTATGTATGAGCAAATGTTTGTTTATATTACTATGGAGGTAAGTACGAAAATATACTTACGTATACTATGTCAGTCTATGTAGTAAATTGTGTATGTTTCTACACATACATATGTATACATAAACATAAACTTACAAACATATATTAAGGCAGTCCGTTGAAAAGGCAACATTTGAACAATTGTTTGCTTTGTTCTTTGGCAAATATGGGCAATCAAGTGTCAAGTCAAACTAACCACTGGTAAAAACGGTTGATACCATAAAGACCCAACCAGTTCCGAAGCGATGTTTCGTTCTGTGGTTGCTTTCGATGTTTTGTAGTGTTTTTCAGCGATTGTAAAGATCTTTCAAAAACCAAAAAAAAAGAAAAAAACATGATACAAAATTAAAGATTAATTTGATTTATATGTATATCGACTTTACCCCTCCCTCTCCGTGGTTTCACAACATCGTTTCGCTTTAAAATTTCCTTATAAACCCTGCTAGTGCTGTTGCTGCTATTGTTAGGCTTGATCGTTTTGGAATTATCATCTTCTTGATGATTTATGATCATAATTATTGTTTTTTAACCAAAATGATTAATAATTTGTTTCGTTGGTTGATTGTTGTTCACGTCCAATGCCTCAATCTCCGGCTCTGTAAGCCACGATCATCATTGTGTCGTTGCTAGAAGATGACAGTTTTCATGATTATCACATTTAAACTGTTAACATGGCCCCTTAAGTCATTGGACATTAACAATAACTCAAACTCGGTAAAAAGAAACAAAAAAAAGAAAAACGACAACAGAGGATGTCTTTGTCTAAAGTTGTTAGAGAATACAAATTTACACTATGCTAATTGGGGCCTCGGGGATGATAACCCTTTGCCAATTAATGCATTGATTTTTTTCTCTATTTATGACATTTCATACATTGCTTAGTTGGTTGGTAGCAATACTTTCTAATGATGGACAATGGAAAATCTCCAAGCTGCATTAGATATGGGTTAGAGATTAATAAGCTTACGGCTTTTGATGGTAGTATCTAATGAAGGGAGAAAAATACCCAAGAGAAACACACAACAGCTTTGTTTTATATACCATTAAGTATCAAATGAGGCAATTAGTTTTATTAAAACGCGTGCCATTGGGTACAAAGACCAAGCAAAATTAGAAATGCAATTTCGGCCAGCCATTTCCAGAAATACAATTATATGTACATTTTACTTTTGGCAGATAAATTTATCTTTGGAGCTTTCCGACTGTTTATTGTTATCTCATTTGATAGAGAAATAATGTAATACCCAGAAGAAAGCTTTTAAAAATTCAACTATCTTTTGACCAAATGTAGCTTCAGACTTTTTAAAACGATTGTTTGATGTTCATCTGTCTATATTGATGATTGGTACAATCTAGTACTTTTTCACAGCTAAAAATGGGTTATAACTGATCAAACGCAACTTTTTGTTCATTGTCTTGCCTTACAATTCTTGGTGAAATATGAAAAAATCGACTGATCAACCACACCCCTTTCGATATCTACCAAACAAATGATACATTTATCTCATACGCTTCAATGTTCATAACTTTTATTCAGCGGCACTAAATTCAGTAAAATTTGTTACACTTTAAAATTTTGCTAAAGCATAAAAATGGTTGGGATCTCCTAAAAAATTGACCAAAATTTTTGATTTTTTTATTTTTTTTTTTTGTTCTTTTTTGTTTTCTAATAATCACATAAATTTCCTATATAGAAGACCTAACAAAGAAGACACCAAAAAGTTGGGAAACATTTTTTTCTTTGTTTTTCAACATAACCTCCTTTTAGCTTGATATACTTTTTCCAGCGATTTTCAAAAGCTTTCATATTTTGTTTATGGTAAAAACTGTCAAACTTCTTAAAATAACCATAAACCACAGACTTCACTTCTTCATTCTTGGCAAATCTTTTACCACTGAGCCATGTTTTCAAGTTTGAAAACAGAAAAAAGTCCGCGGGAGCTAAATCTGCGAATAGGATGCATTACGAAGCAATTCGAACTTTAATTCATTCATTTTGGTAATCGCAACAGTGGATTTGTGAACTGGAGTGTTGTCTTGATGAAACAACGCTTTCTTTTTTGCAAATGCGGCCTTTTTCCATAATTTCGTTACCTAAACGCTACAATAAATTAGCATAATATTCGCCGTTGATGGGTTTTCTTTCTGAAGACAATCAATAAAAATAATTCCATGCGCATCCCAAAAAACAGACGCCATGACTTTGCCTGCCATTGCATTGACCGTTTCTTTGCCTCGAGTGTGAAGTGGTGAGCCACTGTCTCTTCCACGGTTATCCTCTCTACATCTTCACGACGTTGTTTTTGCTCTATTGAAAGCAAGCGCGGCATCCATCTTGTTCACAGCTTTCTTAACTTCAAATCTTCGGTCAATGAACGATGTATAGCACTTTTGAAATGCCCATAATTACAGCTAGCTCAGGCATCATCAGCCGACGGTCATCCAATACCATTTTGTGATATTTGTAATATTGATTGGACTGAGATCTTTCTAATGGAAATATTGCATTACATAACGCTTATCATGTTTACAAATTTACTGAGATCGTTTATTTTTAATGGCTCAAATAAAAATGCCAAACAACGCGACATCTTGAAACTTAATACTCTCGTACTTTATTATGTCATACAAGTTGATAAATTTATTAAATTTAAATAAAATATTCGTGTTTTAATTAGATTATTACTTCTTATGCAAAAATGAAAAAAATTAACCTGATAACTCCATCGTTTATTTCATCTGCTACAAAAATTGCCTTATTTAAGCCAGGTATTCCCAGTCATATCTTTCACATAATTGTTTAAATGTGCTTTAATTTCAAAGCAATTGTTGACCGCCACTCCGCATTAACACAAATGTATTTTGGATAAAATTTCTGTTGTGGTTAAGTGATAAACTCAACCATGTAAATAAACATTAATATGGTAATAAAGAATTGGGAGCAACAGTGAATTTACATCATAAATCTCCATTCATCTTCGCTCCTGCTCGTCGAAATTCGTTTTGCAGGCCTAAGAAAATTTCACTACAATAAATCATAAATGCAAGTCGGTTCTCTGTCTTTCTCGGTTTTTCATATTTAATCCTCTGTTGTTTGCGCATCTTTCTTTCTAGGCTGTAGTTATTATGTAAAATATTATAAACCACTTTTTTAACACTATCGAATGCAAATAAAATAAAAATATATATTAAATTGTTAACAAATCATCAGCAATATTTAATTGAGTATTGAATTATTATCATTCCCAAGTGTTATTATCAGCCTGTGGCTAAAAACAATCATAAATTTCTCATAACTATCAACCGATTTTTACTACCAAAGACAGACGGGCGACATTTTTGAGTCTCACCAAACTATCGGGACATCTATGCTTTGTCATAAATCATACTTATAATAATAATAATTTTGCCTTAGATATCATTTGTATATTTTTGATTTTGACAAACATTTACTCTTGGTGTGATAATCATAGTTCTTGTTTCCCTTTCACTAAACTGGGTTAGATAATAGGCTTTCCGTTGGATCATGTTTACCCCTGTGATGCCTCGCCATCCGTATTATTATCCAATCCAAGTTCATCATCATGTTGTGTTTGCGTAATAATAGGGTTTTGGATGGTATTTACTGTATTTGTACACGTGGCTGAAGTTACCATCATCTGTGTAGATGACGTCACGCCGCCAACTTCATGGACAACATTTACAAAGAGGCCACAGACAAGGCAGTAGTAGATCTATTGTATTTTTAATATTCATACGGACGGAATTCATATGAAAACAATTATGTAACAAAGGGTTCTAGTGTACAATTGGTCCCATATTTATGGAAACTAAATTCCGATTTGTCGAGCTCTTGAAGAATCCTTGTCAGAACAGGGCATCAATTGGATTTAATACTTATGTAGCCAATAAGGTGAGCACATAACTGAGAAGATTCGGTTTTTTCGGGAAATAAAAATTTGGTAATTTCACATCTAAAATTACCGATTTCCCAGTTTAATCATGTCGTATCGTTCCGTTCGCTTTCAGAAAACAGGTCAACACGCACGTTATGATTTTATTATAATCAGTCAATATACATAACCCCCCACCACTGTAACTGATGAAAGAAGGAAAGTTCCGGATCTAAGGCAATATGCTGATTGTGTTCTGTTTTAAATAAAACTTATTCAAGCCTAATGAAAACTATATCTCACGAATGCGATTAAACCAGGCTTGAACGATTTATTTGTAAAGATGTTATGTTATACAAGTGGAGGGGAACAAAGTTCCCATGGATAGCGATTTCCATTGGTATGAACAATATCCCCATTTATTGCCAGAAATTGCGCTACTCAAAAACGCACTGTGTTCATACATCGAATTTATCTGTTTTTCAATAAAAATTCATTTTTTAAATATATCCGAATAACCACGCCCACAGTTAAAACGGTCTCTTAAAACACTTGCTATTACCCCCTCCGGTAGCTACAAAGTACCATCACATTCGTTTTTAGATATTAGGTGAATGGTCAAATTCAAAGTAGAGCCCATTGTACGGATCCATCCCCAAATTAGTCGGCGTATCAAAAACCCCCTTTTATTATGTATTATATATCGAATTAGTTCGTTTTTCAAGTAAAAAGTTAGTTTTTTTGTGTTTTCCTACAACCTCGTCTACAATTGTACTGCTACATGCAAAAGGTATGGTTAAAATAAATCTAAGGCATTGTAGAGTAATAAATGGAGTTTATTTTTTAAAAATAACATCATCTAAATGGTGACCCTCTCCACGACGGCACTCCTCTAACCGCAAACGAAAATTATTGAAAACTTTCTTCAGTAATACTGGTGTAATGGCTGCCATTTCACCACGAATAGTCTCCTTGAGCTGAACGATGTTTCTTGGATTATTACTGTGGACTTTGTGTTTGAGGTATCCTCACAAAAAAAAGTCAAGAGGCGTCAAGTCTGGACTACGTGGGGGCCATGGGATATCACCTCTTTTCAAAGTCTGTCTGCCAGGGAACATCTGCTTCCCCACCGCCATGGAGCCATTTGATGTGTGGCAGGTAGCTCCATCTTGTTGGAACCAAGTTCTGGAATTCACTATTCTTGAACTTTCAATTTCTGGAGCCAAAAATCCGTCCAACATCTCAACATAGCGTTCCGTATTAACCGTGACGTTTTGGCCCCGCGCATTTTCGAAGAAAAAAGGGCCAATTATTCTTCTTCTTCGATTCTGGAAAATCGATTAAGCATTTCATTAGCAAATGCGAGCCTTGCTATGAAGTCAGACTCTTTCAATTCTTGTGTTAATTGCAGCTTATATGGATGCAGTTTAAGATCCAATGTTAAAATTCGTTGCAAACTTCGTCGCGATAATTGTAAGACAGACGATCTCTTGCGAGTCGACATTGGTGGATATTATGCTATGGGTATAAAAGAAATAAGTCCAAGGAACAGCTGATACTTTCGGACAAAATTAATCAAATTTCAATACATATAACACTGTGTTATCGACCGAACCAGACTGCATCAGGAAAATGCTAAATAAGAAGTTAAATTTTTAAAAATTCAACACAGGTAATATTTTAGGTAGAGAGCCGGGTAATAGCTATTACCGCGCGCTGCGCGACTTGTAGACAAGTTAATAAATACATTTTAAAATTGTTAAACACATTCTGAAAATTTTCAAATTTTCTAAAGATATACCAAATCTTTATATGGGCAAATTCTTTTCCATAGGTCCGGTTTTGCCCTATTCTATTTATAACAAATTTCAGTTTCCTAACTCAATCGATCCAATATCTATCGTGCGTTCAACAGACCTGGCGGCTATGAAAATGGTTTGATACGGTCCGTTTCCAAAAGCATATTTTTACATATGATATGATCCATGTATGAATATGAATAAATTTCAACGAAAGCTATAGAAAGCGAAGAAACCAAACACGTCAGTCCTTTTGTGTTGCAGCTATTTCGAAACATAAACCGAAATGCCCAATTTTCACTTTTGTCTCAAAGAGCATGCATGCGCTAAACATGAGCGAATTACGACACCAACTACGGCTTGTGGAAGTGTAATAATTGAAGCTTGGAAATCGAGTTGTATGAGGTCCATGTCGAAACATATAGCGATATTGTTAAAATCAGTTAATAATTGCAACGTTTTCTTTTAGTATGAGAACACATTGAAAAATCTACCTATATATACTGGGTGGCGCACGAATCGTGCTACTATAAGCTGTCATTGGGGACCGTTATTTAAAGATGTTGAAGGAGTTTTTTTTCCCCCCAGAAACTCCATTTTCCGCTGGCTCGGGGTCACCTGACCTGACTGCACAAACTTTCTTTATGGGGTTATGTCAAGCAAGAGGTGTACGAAACGAAATCAAGGAATTTGACTAAATTGAAGCAGTCCATTCAAACATTAATTTTGGCGATCTGGACTTCAACCCTTTTGGCTGCAATGAATGAATTTCTGATCAGGTGTCGCGTATGTGTAAATGAGCATGGAGGTCATTTACGGTCCACCATCTTAAAAAATAATAAAATTGCATTTTTTATACAATAAAAAAAATAAATAAATAAATTAATGAAATGTATTGATTAAAAAAAATTATTTCATTTTTATTGTAGGACAATTAGTGCGCCAATGAGATCAATGTTGTAAAAACTTTGCAATAATTGCAACATTACATTGTTGCCAGACATACATACATACTGTATAGGTCCATACTAACAAGGTTTACGAAGTGATTATAAAAATGTTTGGTAGTAGTTTCTTATACATATGATGTTGGTCAGACCGTGTTCATCATCGATTACCTTAAAGTTTGTCAAGCATTTTGAAAAATGAGAAGGCATAAAATTTTGGGATACTGATGCTTATGAATTCGAAGTTGCAGGAGAAAATCAGTTTTGGAAAATCAGTTATTTTGCATTTGCAATTCACGACTACAGTCTAGTAAAATATTTGACAGTACACCAGACAGTCACGCCTCACCTAGTACTTCCCACACAAGTGACCGATGTAATCCATATATTTTTATTTCCATATCTATCTCTCTCTTAACTCACAATTATTCTGATACCTGCGATACAACTTGACCGATCTATCGAAATTTGATTTTTCAAAGTAATCCTTAATTCGTAGCCTGAAGTTACTAAAATTATCATCATTTATATTACTTTACAACACTGAACAAATTGTGAAAATATCGATGGAATGACCACTCCCTCTATGTTATTTCTCATACAAATTATCTTATTTAACTTATATCGGGTTATCCATTTCTAGGTTTCAAAAGTAAAGTTAAGTAAAGCCAAAATCGGTCGTGTTGCGTGGCTCGTGGCACCGTCTTGTTGAAACCACATATCGTCCAGTTCATAATCTTCAATTGCGGGTTAAAATTCGGTTTTCATACGCCCTCAGTGCTCACATTATCTGTCACACCCTCACTAACAGAAGCAATATTTTCGGCAGTGCGTACATTGCGATGACGCACAAACCTGATCACATCTGTAACGCTTCCATTTCTCAAAATTCTTTATAATCTTGTCAATTCCTTGCACAATATGTTGACCATGACGACCTTAACCACCCCGTAATAAATAAAAAGTGCTCAGGTTGGAATCGCCACTTTTGTACAACCATTTTTGCTCGTTTTTCGGTTGTTGAACGATCCATATTCGTAAATGGCAAACCCTTCACCAAATAAATAACACTTCAGATAACAGGTATTTAACAGCTTATAGCCTTGCCAGTTCGGCGGTTTTGAAACCACTAAAAGGATAATCTTACATATTACTAGATTCGTATCTGAGATTCGATTGCATTATATTCAGTACAATTGAGTTCGCATCGGTCGAATGGAGAAGGATTGCTCAGCCACGCCCCTTAGAGTACCGACATACAAGTTGCCGATTCAGTAAAACTCCGTGGTCTTTTTGAATTACCCAAGGGAAGAAATTCAAAAGGTAAAATTTCGCTTCTTTTCTTGTGCTTTAATTCAGAGAATTTTTTACAGCAGTAAAGAAGGCGTTAGGTGAAGATAAATGTGACTAAAATTTCTGTGCTGATTGCCGTAACGTATGATAACATTTTCAATTTATTTGGATAATTTTTCTATAAACAATTATAGACATTATAGTACATAAAGTTGCGGAAACCAATTTTAGCTGTATCAAGATTTGCCAAAAAAAAATTTGTAATATTCCTCATATGTTATTATTTTTTTTGTAATAAAAAATTTATTAAAAGAAAAAAAAAAAAACAAAAAAAAAACATATCATCTTATGAATGAGGCATGAGAAATCTTCTCATATTTAGTGAGATTACACCCATTCTGTTTTTAGACTCACTCAGTGGGACCTACAGTTTAATAACGATTATGATGGTGAGAAGCACTTACAAGACTTGTCGATTACTCGACTACTCTAAGTTACCTCCCAAATAATGATATTTGGCTGTATGCGTAGTTGAACCTGCGATCATGCGAACGATAGACGCATGTACTAACAATCGTGCCACTGCCCAAACACTCATCAAAAAGTGAATTACTTCTCTACGACTTAAAAAGGTTTGATTCTAAAATGATGTCCACGACACGAATATTTCTCAATTATTTAGAAGTTATGTTAGATGACGTTTACTGATGCCAAAATAATGCTAGTTACACCTAATTTTTTTATTATATACCTATAAATATATCACATGTTCACCATTAAAGTTCATTTTCGTTATTTCCTGAGAACCGATTCAGAACTGATGAAATGTAAGCATAAAATATTGGGTTTCCTCCTAAGAAAAGACTATGTTGAATTACTTGTTTCCAATTCACTTTTGAACCATTCCCCAATCTCAAGAATTGGGTATTCCGCACTTTTTTAGGTGCTCTCTTTTTGCTCGGTATTTAAATAAGGGCTACAATTATGAACAACTAATTAAGCGGACATTAAGACAGATTTCATATTTCCGCATAAACGTTATTGCATTTATAGGTCGTTTCTTAACGTCAGTAAAAATAATAAATTGTGAAAATTTATAAAAAGAAGGGCTGATGGCATTGAAAATATTATAATATGAAAAAACATAACAACTTATATAAATATATACAACCATCAAATTTATGTGTGTATGTAGATAATATATTGGGTGGTAGAATACGGGTACATTAATCCACAGATCGATCATGCCCAAGGAATAAAAATGTCACTATCATGGGTGACACATAGATTTACTTTGATTTTCAAAGAAGACACGTTCCTATCTGCCATCAAGTGTGTATATTCATACATATAATACTATATGGTTACGACAAATGTTGGTCAGTACTCTTTTGTGGAATCAAATGGTGTTAAAATTGTTTATCGGATGTTGTTTTCGATGGGGTCTGGCTCCCGTAGTATGGGTTAATTCCAATGATATAGCACGTAGAATATATTTTAAGAATGTGACAAGATAAATAATGTTATTTTCCAACAGTAATATGTGGCAGATGTTTAATTAATTGATTAAAATCGCTGCTTTTTAAATAATTCAAACTTTCGTAACAACATAATATAATACAACAATGTGCTTTGTGGTTCAATGTGCTGTGACTAGATTTATTTGCTATCATAAGAGATAACATTTGGATGAAAATATTGTATTTAACTTTATTTGAATTATCGTTCAATAATAAATACACCAAGCACGAAACGTCTTTCAATCAGTTGTATAATATTTGGGGAAGCGATACGATACATGTCGTTCACATTTTGTTTGAATATCGAGGTTTTTGAGGTTTCCTACAGAGAAATCTTGCAACAACATCAGGGAACTAGAGATAAATTCGTGAAGAGAACCATACCAAAGGTTTCCAAAAACCGTGCAGTAATTTCAATCATGTGAACCCACTTATAAGTACCCTGACCCCGTGTTTATATTTAAAGTGTTTAAGACTACACTATTCTATTTGAGGGCAAAAATTTAGGTCAGCAATAAAACGAAATGTGTCCTCGTATTCAACATATCACTCTCACGCAGAGAGCTATAAAGAAACAGTGTAACCCGCTGAAGAGCATTAGATCATTCGTCTTAAGATATCTTAAAACCATTTAGCCAAATATATCTGCCTTGACGGGCAGATAGTTGGGGGACACAGTAACATTACTAATCCAAAATTTGCAATGGGCGAAATGGGCATTGCAAAAATAACTTTTTCGTCTAAAATTTAGAACTCATAGTCTCGATAAAATTCAAGTTAGGAGAGTTTTAATATTTTATGAATCATAAAACTTGACCAATGAAGCATATAGTTTCGCTTTTTATTTAGAATTTGTTGTTTTTATTAATAAGCGAGTAATGCCTATTACCAATGTGACGCTAATGAAAACGTAACAGTAGAATGCAAGTAGATTTACCCTATTTTAGCATTAAAATTTAAGATAAGAAAAAGTTACAAAAATTCAAATTCAGGACTGCCTTAATATTTTGCGCTATGCTACGTCTGCTCCTCATGCCTATTATAGTAACGTCCACATTAGAACTTAATACAAAATTTATATCATCACAAGGTAATATTACCTTCACGAAAAACCTGCTCGTTATTCTACCTTACGGATTACAAAGAAACCTGACAAATTTGGACAATGAAAAATTGAGTATGTGTAAGCCAATTCAACAGACTGCAAATTCTTTACTAGTTTTCTATTCGTCTTTCTATGATTTAGAGGTGTTATAGGAGATTTTGCAAAACTTCCCACTGGAAATGATATAAATGCGCAAATATGGAAATTTGGAATGTAACCAAACATCTTTTCCGGTGTTCGATTACTCCGTCATAGTGCTATTGAACCGAAAGGGTCGCCACAGTACCGTGCTTCTTGTTTCTCAGAAATAAGTTTATCAAACGCGTGATGCGTGCCCACTTTAACAAAATGAAATTTACTTTTTAAAGAATATGAAGCCAGGAGGAATATACGATCTGTCTCTCAGATTTTATCAGCCATTATGAATTAGTACAAAAGACATATATAGGTAGATTATTGCACCCTGCTAATTAGAAAATCATTTACAAAGGAGGTCGACTTTTTCAAAATTTGCTAAAGATGTAAAAAAATTACTTTTCAGCAAATCAGTGAATTTGTAAGGCATGTACTTAAGGAGGCTAATCGATACGGTCTATTTACAATCGCCAGCTACAGTTGTGTCTATTAGCCATCTAGACAGATGGGCATCGCTCAATTGACTTAAAAAGTCATAAAACAATTTGTATTCAAAATGCCCTTAATATTTTAAATGCTTTCTTTTGGGTGCTATATCAATGTCGCATCAAATGATATTTATATTCATTCTTTCTGGTGAATGTATAATTACAATGTCTAAGTAGATATTAATATTTTACAATTTAAGATTACTTTTATGAGGGGTAGCGCACTTTGTCTTGGATGATATAGAATATTACGGTTGACCAAATTTTGGACGAATCGTGGATTCTAAATTACAGGTGAGAAAATAAATCTTGTCTAGTAATATTAGTCTAAGTATTCTAGAGTTCCAAAGTATTGTGTAGGATATAATTGTAATGTGCAAAAATTTTATTGAACTCATGTATAGGTACACATGAGTAATATAAACAGAACTTTGCCAATATCATAAGTTATATTAATTGATATGCAAAAAAAAAAAAAAAAAAATACGTATGAATTTTAAAATGGTCATGTGTGACCTATTTTTGTTATGTCCTTCATTTTGTATGGGAGTATGCCAAATATTTAACCCCAATCAATTGATAAAACTATAAGTAGCCATAGTCTACGAATTAGGGACTACAACGGAAAACTTTCGATGAATTGATAGATTTATATAAGAGGTACTAGAAGCAGGGTGTGCATGGCTTACATTTTCATACTTAGTTCACTCGATACATGATGTACATATGTCAAATTTGACTAAATTTAGAACAACTGCTTCAAATATATAAATTACAAGTTTAGCCGGAACATTTGTTTCAGAGGTACCAATAGCTGTATGACAATACAGTCCGTTTTCATTAACACCAGTTCCAAGTTTGACTTAATTTCGTACCACAGTTTCAAATATGTAAATTTTAGAATAAATGGGTTAAACCGATCATTTTTATGGGAGGTGCCAGACCTTCACCAGACGGTGAATATGCTGATTTTTCAAACTGTTTCAATTAATCTGGAGCTATAAAACATACTTGATACTTTAAATGGGTGCCACGTTTTAGCCATGCCAAATGACATGACATTTTATTCCTTTATTCCTTGGACTGAAGGTATAAAATGAAAATAAATGTAATAATACTAAATAGTTTATCAATTTCGGTGAAATTGTTAAATAAAATGATTTCGATATAACTTTTATTTCATTACAATGCTTGGACCTTGCCATTATATACAAAAAACAATCTCATTTAAATGACCGCCTCTGAATTGGTTGCAGCAGTGGATCCTTTTGATGTAGTTTTCGACCACTTTTCGACTAATATTGGTTTTTAAATGATCCAACATTTTAGGGATTATCCACGTATAGACGATCTTTGAGGTAGACCTAAAGTCTAACGGCGTCAAAAAGCATGGTCTTAGTAGCCAAATTATGTCGCCGAAACGTCATATTACAATTTTAGAAAACTTCTCAGCCAATAAAGCCAAAATCGGTGATGTTGTGCGGCTCGTGGCGCCGTCTTGTTGAAAGCACATATTGTCCAGTGATAATTTTCAAAAAACCGGTTATCATACGACCAAGGCACTATGAATTGAAATTCGCTTTATCCGCCACACTTTCACTAACAGCTGCGATATTACGATGATACGCAGGCCTGACCACATCTGTAACGCTTCCAGTCTCTCCAAACTTCTTTATAATCTTGCCAATTCCTTGCACAGTAAGTCGATTATGACGACAATAATCACCTAGAAATGCATGAAAAGTTTCCACATTTGAATTAACAATTTTACCTATTTTTGCGCGTTCTTCTGTTGTTAAACGATCTATATTCGTAAATGGCAAACCCTTCAGTAAACAAATAACACTTCAGATCACAGGTATTTAACAGCTGACAGGCTTGCCAGACCGGCGGTTT
This sequence comes from Philornis downsi, assembly GCA_019455685.1. NCBI lineage: Eukaryota > Metazoa > Arthropoda > Insecta > Diptera > Muscidae > Philornis > Philornis downsi. Next base: position 4,383,626 of record JAHXMU010000101.1, on the reverse strand, counting down.
TGAAAACATTAAATGGATATAAGAGCAATTTCTTTTTACTTCTCCCCGATTTTTGAAAGTAAACAAGCGATTCTGTTCGAAATACATGTTGTTAGCAATTGTAGGAGAAAAATGGAAGAAGTCTGAACGATTCTTTGGCGTAGCAAAAAATATTTATATTATTCCGAAGTTGTTGTTACATACATGTTGTTGCATATTTTTAAACAAAAAAATATGTTCAAAATATATTCAGGTATTTGGTTAGAGTAGCAATTAATTCAGTAATCACCCACAAATATGACGCGTTTCAGACCCCGTGACTAGTACATCTTCAGATCTCTTTCTGACTGAAAATTCTCATTAAAAATAAGGCTGAATAACTGCGAATGCACCAAATGCTTCACAATTATGAAAATGCAAATTCGTAATTTCAATATTTTTTGCAGGGTTATTTATAAATGATGGAGATACATCGAAATCAGTGGAAGATCGCATATTTGGAGATTTTTATTTTCTTTCTGTAAATTATTAGAACGTTTTCAGAAATATTTGAACTGTATGTTTTTTATATACTGCCGCAATGATTAGATCGACTTAAGTGAAAATTTTCGTTGCAATCAATGAATAACTAAATATGGTTTTTTTTCAATATTTTGCATGCGTCCAAATAGCAGAACTACCTGCTGTTGCGTTTTCCCAATTTAATTTCTATTCTACACCATATTTCGATTTCAACGGCACCTCACAATCACATATTATTTTGGGCGTACCGGTTTCAATTTTTGACCGCATCGGGTGCATTTTTAAAGACAGCTGGTACGTTTGCAATTGAATAGCGTTTGAGGCATTTTTTACAGTTGGCCGAGCATTGTAAGGAAATATAAATCTGCCGATTTGTGTAGGTACCTGAGTTGGCACATTGCAGTCAATTCTCATCCTCAAATTTGTCTCAATAAAACGTTCAAACTGTATTCTAACGAATCGTTTATAAACAAGTATTTTGAAGAGGGTTTGCATAAAACAAGTGAAAATGCCAGTGAAAGTTTCACGCAATTAATAATGATATTTTCTCAAAATGTCTACAAATTATTCCATAATGAAAACATGATGTAGTTAAAAGTCCTTCAAAATGAAAATCTTTTCAACTTCCAAGACCAACACAAACAGTTGTTCATCTGTTTGACGAACGAATTGAGCGGTTCGTTTAATGAACTATGCTTACAACTAACGACTTTTTCAGTCTCTATGATCATAAACGAATAATTAATTAATGAATAATTTTCTAATCAAAATATTAAGCAGAAAAAAAGCTACAGAATTTGGAAAAGGCTCTTACAATTGTTATTAGAAAATGTAGAGCGTAATATAGGCCAGCTTCGAAAACTTTGATGGTGAAAATGGGCGAGTCAGTGTCAAGTACTTTATTATACGGACGCAATAACAATTAGTGTCAAAGAAGGTTTTCCGTCTTCAAATTAAAAGTTAGATATACATATATGAGTCACAATGTAACCGAAGCTTCAGAATTGGGGATGTAGATTGACGTTAAGCGATTACGTCAATATTTTCCACTTGGCCCAGAAGTTACGTAGTAAATCAAAAGATTCCTTTTAAGAAATGATCTGAATTAACGCACAATATTTCTTCTAGTACAAATTAATGAATAAAGCGGGTTAAATTAGGCAATTTGTATCTGAGGTACCACAATCAGTGAAATGTTGCCGTTGATATAAGCGCTACATTAAATGCTATTGACAAAATTTTACTGTTACTGTAGCCCATTCGTTAGGAGTTACAGGAGGACAATTAAATTCCTTTAAATCGGTTAATTTGTGTGGGCGGTACTAGAATGGTCTGGGAGTTGCAGCATATTTCCATTTTCAGAACTAAGTTTCCCAAACGCCTGACATGAGCAAATTTTGGTTGAATTCTTTGCAACTACTTGAAAACCTACTTATGTATTTGTGAAATTGGCCTTTTGTGTGGGAGGTACCAAAAGTAGGCGTGGTTACTTAATTGATTCTTTTCAGATTTTTCCAGATGCAGTCCACTATTAGAAGCTATAGGGAAAAAACTAGTATCTATATAAATATAAATATAAATCGGTTAGTTTCTACGGGAGGTATCAAAGGGGGCTTGAAAACATAGTTAATTTTCATTTCTATATGTAAAAAACTGTACAGAAGATATAAACCTAAGAATAAACTTGTATGGAAGGTACCAGAAAAGACATGGTTAACCAGTATTTTTTTTTTAATTTTACGCAGAACTGAACAAAACTGTGGAAAAGAATTCAAATCGCTACAGTCTATTTGTTAGAATTTACAGAAATAAAATTTAATTTCGGGAAAATGTCTAATTTGTATGGGAAACTGTCTTAGGCACTTTCTTAACAAACCTTTCAATTCGGTGCAAATGTTTGACTGAATTTAGTGCAACCGAGTGGCATGAATATATGCGGATAAAATCAGTCATATAGATGGCAGGCAGATCTACCTTATCAATTTTTTTTTAATCTCATTAGGATTTATAGATCAAAACGCTGAAGAAAAATTCAGCTCGTGTTAGAAGTTAGATGGATAAAATTGAATTATGGAAGATCGGCCAATCTGATTTCACCCAGAATTGTAAGTCAAAATGATGATGCAGTCTGCAATGTATGAATTAGGCATTACAAAGATAAATTAAATTTCGGAAAACCGTTAAATTTATAAAAGTCCATGTCCATGTCCCATTTACAATCCCCGGCTATGATCTATCAAAATATAAATGTGTGCCAAATTTCAAGAAGTTTGCGGCAGTTATCGTGCCTATTTGATCAAAAATAATTGGCACCTGAGACACTTCCTTCTGGGTGTTACAAATTATATATACCTTCATTTCTTTGAGTGAGTATAAAAATCGTTAAATCGTTTATTTGAAGGCAATAGAAGGTTAGCTCAAATTTAACAGGCATTATGAAGCAAAACAATGCCCTAAGGCATACTGCTTACTGCTGTTTCTTTTATGAAGGGGTAAATATTATATGTAGTTTTTAACATTGTAGTTTCTGCACTTTTCTTATTCTAATGGGGCAAAGGATCACATATTTGTTTAATACGTTTTCCAACCATTGTTATCTCATTGGTTTTTTCCTCATTCCAAGCGAATCAATCAATTTAGACGTGACATCACTCTACAAGACCGGTCTCCAATTAATCAGTGCATACTCTAGATGCAACTAATTTAACGCAAATTTGTTTTTCTTAACCGCAAAAAAGAGATATCGTTTCTTTAATTTGCTATTCCTTCCCCTGCAACAAAGGTGAGGAATTAATTGCTTTTGTTGGAGTATGGAACTCTTTTGTATGTACGAGTATTTGCTTTCCACTCGACAATTTTGTTCACAATCACATCATCCTATGCGCTGTCGTACTCTTATTTTTTCTCGATCCTGTTCAGACTTTAGTGCCGCACTTTGTGGCAGCAACATTGTACAGCAGCCGCTGCAACAACAACAGCCACAATCGACAACAACAAACATAGCAATTATGTAATTTGATAATATTTCATTCTCAGTAATAAATATTCATTATTTGCGTTTTGTTAACTATGGGTTTTAAGTTTACAAACAAACATGCTATATACTTCTATATACACATGAGTGTGTGTTTTATATATGTACATCTGGACCAGACCCCTTATTTATGTTCGTAAAGTTGTACACAGTACGTCCATGCACACAAGCATTGGACGATATAACCCGGCTATTTGAGATGTGAAGAGTTCTTGCATCGTTCAATAGTCTGTCCAGCTTTTAGTTTTTTTTTTGTTATTTTATTTAGTTTGTTTTTATGTTGTATCGTGCTTACATATGCATATACATATGTATGTATGTCTCTACATATATGAGTTAATATATATACTATGTACAAGCTGAGTTTGTGTGAAGAACATACGATGTTGAAGTACAAGTTTGTTTTTAAAGATTTTATCATTCTGAGGCTGTGTACATGGCTTCATGCAAACATTTTTTAAAGTTAGTACCCTACCAGAGTGGCAGTGCATATTGTTTCTCAATGTGAAATGTAGTTGGCTGTTTGGACTCTTAAACTGTCGTTGCTATCGGTATATCTGGTCCGTTATATAGATTTGATTGTTTTGCATAGACTATAATAATAGATCGTCCAAATTCTAATGGTTTCTTTCAGTAAGCCTTCAATACACGTCATTTAATACGGTAAAAATGTGATACCCAGGAAGAAAGCGTTTAACGAACCAAGTATTTGTTTACCAAATGTGTTTCATGACTTTTTAAGTCAATTAAGCGATGTCCGTCTGCTCGTCTAGCTGGTACATATGATTACTGTTGTACATTTTAATAAAACTTTTTAAAACTTTGCGCAGCCTCATATTTTGCTAGATAGTGGTTGGGGTATGCAAATAAGTTCTATTGGCTAACCCCTCCAATACGCAATGACCCATTTTCGGAACTTATTTTTTTTATTGAGAATCCCAATGCCTCGACTGCAGTAACGTGAGTTTTTGTTCACTGTATTAGTTTGCAATGTTTTGTCAAATTTGAAAATATCGACTGATTTACCATGCACCCTTTGCTATCTCCCATACTAATGACCGATATAAACTACATATTATTAGCTTCATATCCTTCAAACATTTAAACAGAATTCAATGAAATTTAGCACTCGTTGTCACTTTAATAAACTTATTCACGATTCAAGCACTAAATTCAGGTTAATTGAGTTCAGGCTCTGCGTAAAAAATTGTTAAATTTTCCGAAAATGAAGATTTCCTTTATAGTTTCTAATTGTAGGCAGCAGTATGCTACAACTTTGTGCATTCTATTAATTTAACACCATTTGTGAAACTCGAGAGAAATCGGCTAAGTAACCCCGTTCCCTTGCCATCTCCTAAACAAAATGATCGAATTATTGAAATTTAATCATAATGTTGAAAACTTTGAAACACTTTTAGCCGCGCTTAACCGCGCTTTTGTGTCACTTCCCATACAGAACAATTTAGCACGCATGATGAACTTAGTAAACTTACTTGTGAAAATGAAAAAAAAAACCGATCATTACCAAAATTTCAGTGGTCTCTCAATTATTTCTAATCGGTCAACTACAGCAATTTATAATTTTAATCCTTCGTTGTTTCAATTCAGAGTATTTTGTATAGAAACATTTCAGCTTTCACTTTTTGACACAAACCTAAAGGGAAGTACATGTTAGGCAGTTCACTTGATAGAAATTTTTGGGACATTATTTGGAATATCTACATTTAAAACTAATATTTATTTATTTGTTAAATATTTATTTAAAACTAGCCTACCCGGTGTGCGCATCTACGCCGTCATTAAAGTGGGAGAAAGACATATTCTATAATAACTAATACTCAACTCTCTACATAAAGTATAACTTGGATCGAATTTTCAATAACACTTCTTTTTGTTCAGCATTTTTCAAATGGGTCTGGTTCGGTCGATAATACAATATTATTAAAATTTGATTAATTTTGTCCCAAAGTAGTAGCTATTCCTTGGACTTATTTCATCTATGCCCATACCATATTATCTTTTAAATCTATGTAGCTACCCTCTCTTTTCCAATCGTAACCGAAAATAGCATATGACGATTTCATGTTGACGACCGGCTCAACAGCAACATCAATTTTTCAAAAAAGGTCCGGGTGCCGCCAATCATTTTGTAGGATACGTTGCCTTCTATGTCGATACTTGCCCACTCCCATATTCATACCAGTAATAATTCATTAGATATAGCCATTTAAATCATAAGTTTTGTGAGCGGATTCGCTCCCCCTTTTTCTAATTTCAACCTAACAGAGCTCATGATAATTTCGCGATTAATAGCGACGCGCTATATAACTTGGACCATTTAAAGGGATTGTTAACATGGGCGGAAAACCACCCCGTATTTGCTGACACATATTTCAATTTATGCCTGTAGCACATAGACCAAATATCAGCTGTACACCTCTTATAGTTTATGAGATACACTCATTCAAAACTTTGAAGCGCATAGGCCGTGCTACAGCCCCTTTATCTAATCTTTACCTAGTCTAGCATATGACGACCTTATGACAATCTGTCAATTACTTTGGCCAATATAGTGAGCTTTTAAAAGGGGTGTGGAAGAACCAATTTTTTTTTTTTATTTTTATATGACTAGCATACATGTCAAATCACATCTTTTCACCTACCTATATAGCAGTTTATAGTATACCTTCAATATGTTAAGTTGTGTGAGAAGTCCCTTCACGTTCCAATCTTAATCTATCACAGTTTTTGACAATTTTGTGATTGATAGCAATATACCGTTAAATTTTTGTGACGATCGTTTGGTTACTTTTGGCCACCACAAGGGAACGTGAAAACGTGGTACTGCCCACTTTTTATTCGAATATATTTTTTAATCCTTTAACGTACAAACAAAATCTCTTCCGTATACCTCTAGTGGTTCTTTAAATGTAATAGCTAAGAATTTGCATTTATGTGGGTGGCACCACGTCCTTGTGTCCAATCAAAACCTAATACAGCTTATGGTTCCCTCCTGGGCGACATAAACATATTGTGAATATTTCAGGAAATCGGTCCGTTAGTTTAGACGCCTATTCGGAACAAAGATACAAGTGTACTCGTACAGACATACAAATATTCAATTTTGTCTATGTAGATAGATAGATTGTGGCCAATTACTAAAGCTAAGCTACTGTGCATGTCAGCTATACTTAAAATCGTATTTAAGCTATCAGAAACTCAGCAGAGTTGTGAATATTTAAGATAGAGATAGGCATGTTTTTGTGAATTTTTTATTACATTCGATGATTCGACCATCTTCGAAGATAGTTGATCCTCGCAGTCATTGTAGTTCTCTCTAGTACCAACATTAAAATTAATTTTTAAATTTACATTTTAAAAACAATCATGAAAATCAAATGTGAACGGAAATCGGCAGACTTTGATAAAATAAATACAAAAAATAAGAACCAGCCTTTCCCTCAAATCGTTCATGCAGATAGTCTATTTTGGGAGTCTTTCAATTTTAGCCACAAGAATTTATTGAAATTATTGAACTGTAGCACTGCTTTTTGATGTTGATGGTCTCAACGACGTCGTTTTCGAAGAAGTATGGATCAACGATATCGCAGCCACAAAGAGTAAATTTTTAGGGATGCTCTGCATTCTGGTAAACCTCGTGTGGGTTGGTACATCCCCAAATACGACAATTTAATTTATTAACATACGAGGGTGGTTCGAAAACTAGCCGACTTAAGACACAACAATTTTGGAAAACATTTTTTATATTCCAATATAATTTCCTTTTAGCTTTGATGATTTTTTTCAGCGATATTCAATAACTTCTATACCACGTTTACAGTAAGAAATGCCAAACTTCTTAAAATAGCCATCAACCGCAGACTCCACCTATTCATTGTTGCCAAAATTTTCACCATTGAGACATTTTTTCAAGTCTGGAAATAGAAAATAGTCCGAGGGAGCTAAATCTGGCGAATAAGGTGCGTGATAAAGCAATTCGAACTTTAATTCATAATTTTTGGCCATGGCAGGATTAGATGTGTGAACTGCTGCATTGCGGCATTTTACCATAATTTCATCCTCTAAAAGCTGCAGTAAATTAGCAAAAGAATTCGACGTTGATGGCGAACATTTTTCCTTTCTGAAGATAATCAATAAAGATAATCCCATGCGCATCCCAAAAACAGACGCCATAGCCATGCCTGCAAATGAAACCGTCTTCACCTTTTTTGGACACGATTCTCCCATGCCAGTTCACTGCTTAGAGTGTTCCCTTGTCTGTAGATCCATGTCTCATTCACGGTTATAAATCGACGCAAAACTTCGACTGTATTGAGGTAAAACATCGGTAAACACACTACGGAACATTCTACATCTTCACGACGCTTTTATTGCTCTATTGAAAGCAAGCGCGGTATCCATCTTGCGCACTGCTTTCTCATCTTCAAAGCTTAGGTCAATATACGACGTACAGCTCTTTTCGAAATGTCTATCATTTCAGCTAGCTCCCGCACCTTCACCTAACGATCATCTAACACCATTTTGTAGATTTTCTTAACCGTATCTGGGGCATGAACACCCCAATTGGTCGACCACTACGGTGTTCGTCTTGGCAGCTAGTGCGGTCTCGCTTAAGTTCTGCTACCTAATATTTTACAGTCGTAAACGAAGGAACAGATTTTCCCAGAGTAGAACTTAGCTCGGCTTTAATATTGGTTGGTCTAAGACCTTTCAAATGGAAATATTGAACTACATAACGGTGACTAATTATTTCCTTGTTTAAAAATTCACTGAGATCGTTTACTTTTGATGGTTCAAACAAAAATACTAAACAACGTGGCGCCTTGAAAGTTAAAACATATGTTTTACAAAGTTTTCACTTTTCAAGAAATTAATTTTTTTCATACTACTGGCATCATTTATACGTCAAGTCGGTTTGTTTTGGGACCGCCTTCGTAGCCATTCATCAACAAATTCTCCCGTCCCTAAAAACGATTTTTCGAACAAAATTCGAGTCTTTTTCCCAAGCGTCCCGAAACCCAAACAGCGAACAAACAGCGCTATCTATGGCCATTAATTGTAAGTTCACAGATCAGTTGGATCTTGTACGAATGCAGACTTATGTCTGGACACAAAATTCAAAAGTCTGAATGCACAAGAGTGCATTGCGAAGAATTTTCGGGTTCTTCTGAATACTTTCACAGAGACCGGCAATGTTTCTCTCGCATTTCCAATCATCTTGATTTTAATTATCGAACGTTGGATAGTCGACATTGAAATGACCGCAGTGCGCTCAACGTTTGTAATAACGAATCGGATATGGCATTCAAAGAGCGATGCAATTCACGTTGAATCTCTTCCATCGTTTCAAAAAAATATCCCCGGAAAAACTGTTGAGTTTAGGAAATAGAAGTTACACGGTGCTAAATCAAGCGAATAATTTTGATTCGGATACCATAAGCTGAAACAAACCGCAAATCAGAGAACTCGGTGATAGTCTCTGCCAAAAATTTAACTTTTTAATTTGGATCATAGCTTGAATAAATTAAAGGAATTTAAAAAATGATGCACTAAATTTTCTTACAGATGACAGAAAATGTAACGCGACATCTTCCTTCAACCGTGTGGATCATAAACGAAACATAGTGCATTACAAAAAACGAGATTCCCTGGATAGAAGTGTTCCACTTGGCATCTCTATTTGTGGCCCTATTTATACACACATACGTGTACATCTCAAAAAAGTGTATTTTTCTTGCTTGATGCCACTTGAGTATTATTTATGTGAGTGGACGAGAATAATAAACGTATAAATAAATATATATAAAAATATAAACGATTGTATGTAAATGCACATATTTATGTACATAAAGTGCATTTGTTGCCATGCCGCTATGCCCATTTATACGTTTTCTGCGGTATTTTCATAGCTTTCGTTTCTGTGTCTGTTGTGTGATTTTTATAAAGTTTACGATTCAGCGTTCGGACACAGCATTAAACGGTGAAGTCTGATGCAAACTGAGAAGCTAGAAAAAAGAATGTGATAAAAGATAACATTATTTATTTCCATTTTATTTTATTCATACAGAAGCACACAGTTGTGGACATACAAATTTTAACTTTCTTCTAAGGTAATTTACGACTTCATTTGTTGCAGTGCTTGCATTTTGAGTAACAAAAAAGTTCTATTATTACGCAAAGAAATTCGCTATGAGCACACAATTTGTAAAATCCCAATCTTAGATGAAAAATGCAATGGATCTTTGAATATACGAGTACATACGAATAGTTGTATATTTATAAACAGTCGTGGTTTCATCGATATGAATTTATAAAGGATTATCCATTTTTCGGGTTTAAAAGTAAAGTAAAATAAAACACACATAAAACTATGATTTCGATTAAACTTTAATATTATTATAATGCTTGGACCATGCCATTATGTACAAAATACAATGTCATTTAAATGACCGCCTCTGGATTGGTTGCAGAGGTGGATTTTTTGAGGTAGTTTTCGACCACCTTTTCGCACATTTCGGACACTTCCTCGGCGATAACTTGACCAATATAGGAATTATCCGCGTAATCAAAACGTGAAATTAATTAATTAAATTAATTCATTAATTAATTAAAAACCAAACTCAGTGGTGTTGTGTGGCTCGTGGCACCGTCTTGTTCAAACCACATAACGCCCAGTTCATAATCTTCAATTGCAGGCCAATAAAGGTGATTATCATACGGCCTTAGTACTCTGAATTGACGGTAACGGTTTTGAATTGACGGATACGGACCAACCACACTACCAGATCATAATCAAACAGCATCAAACAGTCACTTTTTCCGGATGCAATGGCTTTTCCACACAGACACTTCTGAGTTCTCCGAGCTCCATACGCCACAATTTTCATTCCTTCATTGCTGAAAAAATTTTATTCGAAAAATTAACAATAAAAGCCTACTGCTGTAGCATCCAATCAGCATACCTACGGCATTGTGAATGGTCAGACGACTTTAATTGTAGCTTGAGTTGGAATCTGTATAGATGGAGGTGCATATCCAAATGCAAAATACGTCATAATGAGCCGTAAGATAGGTCCAATTGCTGAGAACTTCGACAATCGACAACACACACTCTTACATTACGATGATGCACAGGCCTCACCACATCTGTAACACTTCCACCCTCTTCAGATTTCTTTATAGTCTTGCCAATTCTTTGCACAGTAGGTCGATTATGACGACCATTATCACCCTGCAATGCACGAAAAGTGTCCATATTTAAATCACCACGTTTGTATTAAGTTTTTACTATTTTTACGCGCTCTTCGGTTGTTAAACGATCCATATTCGTAAATGGCAAACACTACCACATGTTAAATAGCAGTGCAACTGTATTAGTAATAGAATTTCAAACATTAATAACATTAATTGCGCCAAAAATTGGATTAATTTCATAAAAATCTTCAGAAACTGTTTTTCTGACCTGACATTTTGAAGGCGGACATTTCGCTTAAACTGCATGCTAAAATTAAAGTGGGAAAATACAAAGATAAAGCATGGGCCCAATAAACAATAAAAAGCATAAACTGCTACTGCCTCCATAAAATATTACTGTTAAGAATTTTTGTTATTAAAAATATCTTGAACAAATTAAGCTTTTTGTCATTGTCATAGTCTTGAAGTTTGCAAAATATAAATCTAGCTCAATTCAAGCTAGATTCTGCACCAATTGAGCGTGCATTGTTAGTGCTCATATCAAAAAGACTGCTTTTGTTTTAGTCATACCGTTCAAACAACTTCGACCATATTTGACACACATCAGGTCATACTTTAAGCTGTGTTCTAAAAATAACAACGAAAATGTCAGTGCCCCGTGACAGTTACAATTGATCGATTTACATAAAACTAATAATTAATTAATAATAAAACCAAGCTGCATCCTAATAAAAAATTGACACGAAAAAATTTGCGTAGATGACGAATTTTCAAATTTGTGTACTTAATCTACGAAGTTTTTATAATATATAGATATAGCTACGAAATACATTTGTACAAATTTTCAATAAAGACTCCATATGTTGAAAAAAGTTCATTTTTTTCTGAAATGCGTTTAGCTCTTGTGTGGGCAATTCTTATCCTACTGTGCCAATTATGTCACTTACTACGCTTTCGATCCCTAACATCGTGGATGATATACTAACTTATAGTGATATAACTGGGTCTGTCATAAGTGATTCACCGTTTGAATTCCGACCTTCTCTGAAAACCTATATTTCTCAATTTGTTGTGACTACGTCTTAGAAATATATATAGGTATACACTGTCCATTAATTTGTAAATCAAATTCCGTTGCACCTCATGAATAAAACATAAGAGCGATTTTCACATGCAGTGAGCTTATATGCATCCTATTTTTAGACTGGTTGCATCCATTAATGAATTCTAGAAAAGTACATTTTTCTATGAAAAGGTGTAGTTCTTGTTTGGGAAGATTTTTTACTACAGTATCAATTTTGCCCATTAGTGACTCCAGCTGGCCAAGTGGTATAGATGTTGAACCCACTTAACGCCAGGTAGGTGAGAGCGTGGAAAACGCGTTGTGCCCATAGATAATAATTATGCCTTCAGACTGAGGAGTGGAAATATATATTATTTGAGACGACGAAAATGCAATATCCACAAGTAAGCATTTAATCTTTTCATCTAAAGTGTTGCATGACTTTTGTCATGAAAATAATTTTGAAAAATGCAATCTTTGTAGGGGTACATTTGTTTCCTATCAGACCGGTTTTGCTCAATTTCGAACTTAGCCTTGCTAGGCCCGTAAGACATCCCTGTGAGTCTCTGCGCTGGGGCTGTTCGGCAACTATTGTTCTATCAGTAGACTTGACGACACACCAACTGACAGTTGATTCTTTCGACGGTTCTAAATATAGTTGTGGAGTCTTAGATGAGTATTTGTGCTTGTGTAGACGGAATGATAAACTTACATCCTATGATATGGTACATACACCCTCACTCAATGACCTTTCGGGTTGCTACCAGCAGGGCCGTAAATTACTAGGAAATTTTAGAGAAACAATAGATTTTTTAATATCTGTCATAATGTATTTATAATTGGAATATATGATTCTAATTATTGATATAGGAAGTACCAGAAGAGGAATGGATATTCTGTTAATTTTCCTCTACTTTACAAAGCATAATAATGGAATACCATTGACACAAATGTAAGGTACCACAGTCTACCAAATAGAAATTACCGAGGAAAACTTGATTTCGGATAATCGGCAAACTTGAATTAGAGGTATCAAAGGAGTTGAAGCTGAGCCGTCCATTTTCCATTTTTAGAACTAAGTAAAACGAAATCATTTTGCGTGCAGAAATTGACAGAATTTAGTTCAGATGTTTGAAATATGTGAATCGGAGAATATATGGGGTTATCCATTTAGTGGTTTGGTGAAAGGTTTGCCATTTACGAATATGGAACCAAATAACGCGTAAAAATAGTTAAACTTACTACAAAAGGGGTGATTCAAACGTGAGCATTCAATCGAACGAAATTTTCTTCAGAGGTAATAATCATTTCTTACCCCGTGGTTACGTCAACAAGCAAAATTGTCACACATTGTGGGAAAGCCACTGCATCCTGAAAAAGTGATTGTGTGGCGTACTGTATGATCTGGAGGTGTCATTGGGCAGGATTTTTTCGAAAACTACTTCAAAGGATGCACAGCTGCTACCAACCCAGAGGCGGTCATCATTATGATGAAATGAAAGTTTCATCGCTTTATGTGTTTTTTATTTAACTTTACTTAAAAAGGAAAAATGGGCAACCCTTTATATGTTAAATTGGTAATTTTTATGAGAGATATTAGAAGGGGTGTAATTAATCAGACCAAAATTCTTTCAAAATTTGTCAAGCACTATGAATTATTATATTATAATAACATAGGCAAAAACTTAATTTACTGCGGAATTAGAATTTACATGTGAAAAGTTAAAATTCGGTTAATTCGTTTGGGAGTTACCAGAAGGGGCTTGACAATACGATCCATTTTCGTCCCAAATTTTAGCAAAGGATTAACGTGTTCCAAATTTAACTGTATTTGGTGCAACATAAAACAAACTACAAGAATTTATTTATAAAATCGCCGTTCACATGGAAGAGAGCAGAAGGGACATGATTTGTCGTTTTAAGTTTTCAACTTTTACCAAGTGCTATGAACTAATTTAATGCAAAAAAATTTAGGTTAAAGCAGGCAATAAAATAGGAGTTACAGATGGAAAAGTTGCTTAAAAATAATTAATATAATACAAAGTGTTATGGCAGACATGTCGTGAAGCGCACAAATTAAAATGGTCCCTTCAAATGCTACAGGCTTTTTACTATTTTCCACATTCGTCGATCGAATTCCAGTTCAGAGGAAATTATTGTGTAAATGCTATGAGTACTACTTGCAACCCTAATCATTGCAATGTAGTCTCAATGCAATGATTGACTTCCACAAAGAGCATAGCATTTCTGTTTGACATCTTTCCTGAGCATGAATTTTAGTTTTGTAAAATGACGCCAGCGCGTGCCCGTAGTTGCCGTTCACATTCTCATGTTTTTGTATAGGTAATCAATATCCTCCCTACACCTTTTCAGCGTGTGCTCTGCGCTGTCTTTCTGACGTTGCTGCAGTTCTCTGAATCATTATTTTGGTACTGTCGTGCGTGCCACTCCCATACATTTCATTTGATTTTTGAACTTCTTTTTTCCTTAAGTCATAACTGTTTTCAATAGATCAGCTGTGTGGAAATATTAACATTTTCTAATGTGAACCCAATTTTCGTAAACACGCAGCAAAATGTATCAAAAGCATGCAAATACAGTTCTATTGTTTTTTCTATCATATTTCTACACCAAAATTGTAATAAGTAATTATTAATAAGTCAGTAAACATGTTTGTAGTTTAAATGCTTTTGGTTTCATTAAAGTCAACTGCATTTATACATAATTTCAGCAGATGCCTCCTGCTTAGGAAACAGCTGAGTTTAATTTTTCATATGAAACATATGTGTTGTGTCCTGTGCAAACATGACGCGCGTTTCCCAAACTTTTCCCAATTATGCATTCACAAACTCTTTAACTCTTCTCTTTCCATTCATGCTTCCGTAATGATATGGCTAATCATGCTGATCTTTAGACTTTGCTGACAACAAAAGACTGATTCGATCTGGTTTTACTTTACAAGAACCCAATTTAACGGAAACGTTTTTCACTTCTCAGCAGTTGAAACCATTTCATTATTATTGAATTGTTGTTGTTGGCCGTTACTAAGTAATAACTATCAGTTTGTCGGGGTGCTGTGATGGTACACTGGCAATTTTCAACTTGTGATGTACAACAGTGTACGTACGAATAAACCAACCGCATAGGGGTGAAGTGTCGAATTGTAGAAAATCCATTAAATCAGCTGTCAGTGGTAGAAACAATTTTGAGGGAGAACATAAAATAAAAATTGCAGTTATTGAAATGTGAAAATTGATTTGCAAATATATGTAGCTCGAGGCGGGGTAATTATTTGCAAAGGCCCTACACAGACAAATGGCTATTTTAGTCAAATATTGAAGCGAATTCTACACCCTGATTTTATTTAAGTGCTTGACCATTTGTCCGGCTGCCTTTGTTTATTTTATTACTATTGTAATATTGATTAAATGAAACCATCTAAAGATAAAATTATAGAATTTTTATTTAGATTTCATGGAAATTTTAGCATATTATTTTATAATAATTAACAAACAAAAAAAAACTATTCTTGACATTGTACCGTGATTATATTGGCCATGCTGCATTTTTCGTACCTGGGGTCTAAAGGCGTAGATATATTATATGTAATATGGATACAGTATCGGGGATCTTAAATAGAAAATTTATAAAAACTTCAGTTTCAATTTTTGAACAATAAGGGGATATACGCATTACACGGCCAAATACTAGGGCGTACTAAACACCATTATGGTTGATCCAGCAACAGTCCAATTTCCTTGCGAAATGCTTGGTGAATATTCCCATGTGAGCTGCCTTAAAAAAAATTCAAGAATCATTTTCTGTCACAATGGTTATTTTAGTCGATTTATGAAATTCAAATTTCAACAGAGCGATCGTGTTATTATTGTAAAATTGAATAAACGAAATTAGTTCAGATGAATGTTATAGGGGTTTTTGTTAGTTTTCATGGCAATTTTAGTATATTAAGATTAGTAGTATTTTGACGTTTTGCGGTGAAGCTCCATAAGAAAAAAAAAATGGTCATGTAATTTGGAGATACATTTTTCCACCAGACAGTATTGCGTATTTATCGAAAGAAATGTTCGACGATGCTAACACTTGTTTTTTTTTTGGTTTCTATTACTGAAATCGGAATAGCTTATATTTTGATGGGATATAAATGCTTATTAATATATTTGTAAAAATGTGAAATGAAATATTAATTAAAAAGAGACACAAATTTATCGAACATGTTATGACGTAAAAACGTAATTTTATTCGATTTCGTAGAAAACAACATCTTGTGAAAAGTTTTCGTAGTGAAATCAACAGAACACCTAGTTCTAGCATTAAATTAACACAAAATAATTTTTGATATTGAATACTGTATTAGGAAATTTATGGCACTTGGGTTCCAAAAGCATAGACCTGATTTTGAGATTGTCAACAAAAAAGTATGAAGGTGTCAGTTATTATACAGCAAACACTATTTGAGTTTGGCTTTTGATTAACTCAGTCAATTCATAAAATGGAAATAGTTTCTCTAGATAGAAAAAGACTCTAAATATTATTCCTTTATCTTTTTCATCATTCTCAAGTTTTGCAAAAAAATCTTGCCAAAATCGCATTTTGAGTTACTCGACTGACCAAAAATTTCAATATTTTTCAATTAGGAGCTGGTTGAAGCATTATGACCAGGAATTTCGTTTTGTTTGAACGCGCAATATAGCTTGTATATCCCGTCGAAGTTGAGCTATTTTGATGAAAATTAAAAAAAAAAAAAATCCAAAAATGGGGTGGAGTTAAAATATTTTCTTTCAACTCGTTAGTAAAGCCATTCGTGTTTGCGATAGATTTTTGATTTAAAGAACTTCTACAGCGTCATCCACATAATGGTTTCAAAATCGCAGGTCTGGTAAGGCTAAGTGTTATTTATTTAGTGATAGGTTTGTCATTTTTGAATATGGATCATTCAACAATCAAAGAACGCGTAAAAACAGTTAAAACTGCATTTATTTAATATTTAGAATTGGTTAAAAGTGGTGATTTAAACGCAAAGCTCATTTCTCACTCTGTGGTAATGGCAACAAGCAAAATTGTTGCACATGGGGCTGGAAGAACCCAGACGTGATTGTGGAAAAACCATCGTATCCGAAAATGACGATGAAAATAGTTCAAAATTGTCAATTGCTTCGACCAGTCTAGATGCGGTCATTTATTGTCAACGTTGCGACCAACGAAATCATAGCTTTATGTGTGTTTTATTTAACTTAACTTTTGAACAAGAAAAATAGATAATTAGTAGAGTTACTGTGCTATTATTAATATTTAAATATTTAATGGAAGCATAATTTTTTAGACTTTTTTCAAACGCATATTTTTCGCACAGCTTTCAAATTAAGTGTTGAGTTAAAAAATGCCGGCCATAGAAGAAATATTGATTTTTATTGAATTCCTTTTAGTTCTCTAACATTCAAAAACACAAAAAAAAACACAGCAATAATAATATTTTGAATTTGAATACCTTCGTTATTTTTTATGATAGCTATGTGGAACTCGGTAAATAATTGTGCTACAATTAACAGTTTTAAATAAATATTTTTGAATAACTACTACTTTTGCACTACTTCTACTACTTTTGCACTTTTTTGTGTCTTTGCAGTATACATTTTAAATTTGCTGCCAACGACATTTTCCCTGCATCTAAAACTTTTCCATCGATTATTGCTAAAAAATGTTTGTGGTGGATACGAAACAATTTGTTTTTGATGCAAGTTTCTGCTGTTTCATTTCATTTCACATCATTTCATTCCATTTCACATCATTTCATTCCATTTCACATCATTTCATTCCATTTCATTTCATTCCATTTCATTGCATTTCATTTCATTTCATTTCATTTCATTTCATTTCATTTCATTTCA
>JAHXMU010000101.1:4350476-4365897 GCA_019455685.1 Philornis downsi | reverse complement strand
ATTTCATTTCATTTCATTTCATTTCATTTCATTTCATTTCATTTCATCCATCCAAAAATCCACTCTTTTAACTATATCGTTTGTGACACCGCTCATAAAAATGAGCTATTGAAATTATATATTCTTAAGTTTACGAGTATATCTTTTGTTTAGTTGCACCAAATTTTTATACAATTTTGTAAGCGCTTTAGAGCTGGCTCCTGATCACTATTTTCATACAAATTGACCGATTTTTCAAATATTTGCTCTTTCCCTGAAATCCTTTACTCGAAGACTGCAGTATATTAAACTTTTGTGAATTGCATTCCTTGGTAAAATTTGAAAAGATCGACTGAATGTCAACGATGTTTCTAATGTCTCCTACAGAGATTTCCTAACTTAGACCATATATTTCCAGGTTCATGTGTATCTTTATTTTAATTACTTAGTATATGTACTTAGTGTTGCGAGTGAAAATGTTTTTACGGTACCACATATACAAAGCCACTGTTTTTACGGTACCACATATACAAATTGGTAATAAGTCAATTGTTCCTCTATAACGTTTCAGTAAGCTGTAATTTTTCTTATTTTATTTATTTATCATCTGACTGAAACAATTTAACTCGGCAGAAACTGGTACATCATTAAGTGCAGGCTGGCGCACGAATCGTGCTACTATCAACTGCCAGCTATCAACGTTGAAGGAGTTTTTTATTATCCAGACCTGCACCGAAAACGTATCCGTCTCAACAGCATTTGGTTTCAGCAAGATGAAGCAACTGCACACATAGCCAGACCGATTATGGCGGAGCTAAAACGAAAATTCCATAACAAAATAATATCCAGAAACTCCACTTTCCGCTAGCCTCTAAGGTCACCTGACACAACCCGACTTCACCAGACTTTTCTGTATGGGGTTATGTCAAGCAAGAGGTGTACAAAACGAAACTAAGGAATTTGACTGAATTGAAGACGATCGCTCAATGAATAATTTTCTGACAGGTGCCGCATAAGCCTAAGTTGATCATTCGTTTATGGTCTATCATCTTCAAAGCCAATTAATTATATAATAAAATTGAATTTTCTACTCAATAAAAAAAAATGTACTGAATGAAAAACTTCTTATTGCATCGCAATTGGTGCGCCAGCCTGTACTATATGTATATATGTATATTTAAGACATTTTGTTTCAATTACATGTTGAAAAGCGAGCACAACGACAAGTATTCGGAAGAATACTTTAGAATTAATTAATTTTCGTTAGATTATGGCGAATCTGAAGAAATATTTAATCACCTAATAACGACATCTTTTCTAATTGTATCAAATGGTAGAGCTACCTTAATGAGTGGCATTGGCCTTAAAGCCACAATAGCATGGCGAAATTTTAAGCTATCATAAACTGTGGCATGATTTTTGATCTACTGGCAAAATTATAATATAAGAATAAGCATATAAGAATGAACATGAAATATACTGTCATTACCATATGATGCCGCAGTTTTATGAACGTGCAGGTACCTCCCGTACACGTCATAATTACTATTAAATGAGCCGAAATAATGCGCCGCATTGTGCCTTGAAATACAATATGCGCTAAAGAAAATTTTGCAAATATCTAATGAAGTTTGCAAATAATCTAAATGGAGTTATCAGCCAAAAAAAAAAATAGGTTCAGCCCTCGATGACAACGACGGTGTTTGTCGATGACAATGACAAACATTGCCATTGTTATTTTTTGGCTGTGTAAAAAAATATTTCCACTTTCACAATCCCACGAAACGCAGTAATGACTCCCTTCGTAATAATAAAACAGACACAGATGAGAATAATGACAATTTGTCACAGTATTTTGCAAACACTCTTACACCCAGTGGTGCCCAACTTCCGTTCTGGCAGCAAAAGGAAATGTGTCCGTAGCGTTTGCTAGTCAATCAGTCATTAGGGTGATGCGGTGCCATAATTTCCCAAAATGGGAAAAAACACGAACGAAAACTGAAACAGACAAACATTTGTCAATATCAAGGTAAAATAATTGCAGACATTTCTACCTTCGACTGGAGTTCCGTACCATATGTTTGTAGCAGTATATGCAAGACATACAAATGTACGGATTTGCACTCGCATTAACAGTAGTGCTCAAAAATATGAGTAGTAGCATAAATGGAGGAAATGTGTTTTTTTTTTCTCAAAATTTGAAGTTTATTAGAAAGAAAAACGATGTGAAATTATCAAATTGAGTGATAGGGACAAAATCTCAAATTTCGAGATATGTGGGCGCCGACGTATTGCGGTATTATCATCAAATTTGTTTATGTTGCACCTGGAGGAGACGGTGCTTTATATCTCGAAGGTACCATTGATAAAAATAACGCTTACACTTACAGATATCTATTATACATCGTTTTCATTATCCAATATATGAATTCGCTACATAGTGCGGTAGGTACATCTCGCTATACTCGTATGTCAATCTTCAGTTGCCTTCTTGAACAACTTTACATTATTTTATTAACCTACGGTAGCCTCTATAAACCTACCTCCGGAAACTATGTCATGTGCTATTTAGCAAATATTTTAGAATGATTAGTTTACTTCAGTCAATGATCCGTATTAAAACTGGTCTAAAGCAAATATTTGCACGTGTCTCAACTAAGAAAAAGAGATAGTGAATAAAAGCGATAGAAAATTTAACTTTTACATTTGGCTATAATTTTTAACCTGCCTTAAAATGAAGGACATATTTAGTCATATAACCACGTCAACCATTCTAGATGCAGCATGATATGCAACCATATATGTACTCGTATGGATAAAATCGTCAACATATTTCGAGACGGGTGTACCCACATAAAAAAAAAATCATAATAATCAAAAGTCGAATGTACGTAGCGCGCGAAATTTGAAAATACGCCATATTTTTTGAACACACCTCGCATGTATGTGAAACCGAAACTATTTCTGCGGAAAGTACACACAAATGTGTGATAGATGTAGGATCAATTCAGGGCTTCGAAACTTCTTAATCACTTTTTGAAATTTAGAAGTGATTAAAATTTGGGTCGGAAACAATATAATTTATATAAGATTAACATAGGTGGGATGTTATTTATTATTTTATTATTACATTATATTTTATTATTATTTTATGCTGACCTGCCAGTGCACCTAAAGCAGCGCTCCCGAAAATATGACATGAAAATTTTATGTCGTGATAAACATGCGAATATGGGAGAGCTTCTCACGTTCATTGAGCTTACACGCATTCTATTTTTGGAACATGAGCAACTCTTCCACAAGAGAAATTACTTGCCCTATTTTCGTATATCAAACCATAGACCTATATTAGGCGCATTATTCGAAACTGTACTTGGAACTATGTGAAATTTTAGAAAAATTTCAAAATAAAATTTTTTGTAATAAATATAACTTATAAACAATGATTTTTCGGTCTAACCGTAGTTCTCCTAAGTTTTATAGTTTTCTAATTTATATCAAAATTTAACCTAAAAGATTTGACAAAAGAATTTATTTGAAACGAATGAAAATATGTGGAAAATATTGAAATAAAAACGTGTAAAGGGATTTTGACAAAACACTAAAATGAATTTAGCAATCTCAACTATTGTACAGAGAGTTTTTGACAAAACATCTTGTATCAGCTGAAGATGCTTTATCAGATTCATAGTTTGTAATGTCAACCTCTTAATTGGAAGTAATTTAGTTTAAAAAAATGTTTAAAAGTTCGCTGTCATTGTGCGAAGCCATCGTATTGATTTGTCGTTTCGTAAAAAGTGAATGGTGGAGAATGAGGTTTACTTTTTATTTAATAGCTGTTCTTTTTAATTTTCTCTTCAAATTTTGTTTTGACAAAATTTTTTTGGTTCGGCCATTTTGCAAAAAATGTCAAAATGGGAACTGTTGGTGCACCATATTAGTTGTTAACATGCCTTCAAATATGTTCACAAAAAATTTTGCACGATGTCAAATTAGTTTATTCTCACTCTTATAAAGTTATTGATTTTGGAATAATTTTTTTTTGTCGGAATTATAAAGAGCTTTACTAATTAAAAAAGTTCTGATAAATTCGAATGCAGGCAGTAGTTCCAATAGAGAAGCAACAATGTTATGATAGCTTTTGGGAATAATTCTAATTAATTTCAGAGGCTTCTCCTTCATTTGGTCCCCAATTTGGTCAAAGTCGATTCATAATTCATAATAATTCGTAGTTCATAACTGATTTTCGCCTTGAAAATCTTTATATGTAAGGACATGATTAGAATGATAGTTTGAATTAGTCTTCTTTTTTATTCCGAATTAGGCACATTCAAACAATACATTCCGAAAGCAGCAAAAAAATTAAAAAAATTTAAATAATAGAAGCTAAACCACAATTGGAAGAGTGGCCTATTGATACCGCACTCGCATTATCATGATCATTATCATCAGCCGCTTGGCACAGATTCTTGTCCCTTGAAATCCTAGCCAAACTTAAAAAGTGCTGGCGAAAACAAATTAAATTCGGATATTAATTATTAACACGACATCAACGTGAGACCGATATGATACATATTTTACAAAATCTAACAAACATCAAATACTATGTTGTACTAATTAATATATGAGACTAATTTCTAGTTTTCCTTTGCGAATTAAGCTGTGGTCTTCTGAAAATGCATAGAGTCGAGTTACTTTCTAGTATCGCCCACGCGAACTGGTCGGTTAATATGATATGATAATAAAATAATATGATAAAAAAATAATATAATAATGTAATACTACAATATTATTATAATGCAATGTTATAGTAATACAATAATATAATATTAAAACCGATGTTAAATTGATTTATAGAAAAAACTCAAGAGAATGAAATGGAAGAATCAGATGGTGCTGTCTGGTACATCTTTTCGAAGAACAGTGGTAGCTCGATGCCCTTTCGAGTCGGATTGGATCAATATTTATCTTTATACCCTGTGCTAGTGGTGAAATAATGATAAAATTATTATTTCAGCATTTTACTCTGGTGGGAATGTTCCCAGATTCATAAGTTACGTTATGTTGTACGAAATATTAAGGCTTATTGGATTTTTTGGCTGATAAAGTTAATGAAGTTTGCATTGTAGGGTAAAATCTGAGTTTAGTCGAAATGATTTTTTTTATGAAAAGGACCTTAACAGTGCCTTGATCTACTTTGTGTCTGACTTCAACGAATTTGAGTCGACATTCCGAAAGTTGTTAGTTGAAGAAGGGCTAACAGTTTCAAACTATTCCGAATGGTCAAATTGTAGGCGAATTGAGTTTACCAGTGATAGACTACGGGCGAAAATGTGATGTCTGTTAAACGCGTCATTTTCTATCGGAGAAACCCAGTTTAAATGAGTTCCGCATGGTGTGAAACCAGTACAGAAATTTCAGTCAGGGGTACTGGTAAATTTCAAGCTTCCCATCAAGAAATGATCTAATATAACGCACAATAAAACAAGTAAAATTATAACCTACTGAACTTAATTATTATGACATACTTATAATTTTTGATCTTTGCAAAATCAGCTAATTTGCGAACAGCAATGCCGTCATTTTCTTTGAAAGTTAATTATAAACCTGATGCTTGCCGCATTGTATTAAATTTAATTTAATTGGATGAAGGACATGTATATATGGATTCAATTATTTAATTTGTATGAGAAGTACCAGAAAGGACTTTTGTTAAGCGTTACAACTTAATACAGTCTACGAATTAGGATCTACAGTGGAATAATTAAATTTCTGTAAATCGATCATTTTATGTGGGAGATACCCGAAAATTTGTGGTAATGCACAATTTGATGTTCAGAACTGAGTTTATTAAACGCAAAATTTGTTCCAAATCTGGCAGAATTCAATACAAATTCTTAAAAGATATTAAGATAAGAACATGCATGTAAAATGGGACATTTTTGAGGAAGATACTAGAAGGCACGTCATTATTTGATTAATTTTTCTCAAGTTTTGCAGGACTTTATAAAGCAATACAATGAACAAAAATTTAGATTGGTGCAGTCAGCAAATTATGAACTATGGGGGAAAATATTTAATTTTGGAAAATCGGGCAATTTGTACGGTGGGTGCTAGAAGAGGAGTGACGCTGTAGTTTCAAAAGCTGTACAACAAAATAAAAAATTAAAAAAAAAATGTTTTTGCCAACATTTTATTGTCATTTATTCTATTAATATTGACAAAAAGTATAAAAAAAATGTTTTTGCTAGACCCTCAATTAAAAAAAAAAAAAATAAAAAAATTATGTTTTAAACATTTTATATTGTAGGAAATTGTAGCAATTTTGTTTTGTTTGTTTTAGTTGTTTTCTAATCGATTACAAATTTAGCTCAGAATCATTTCAATATTTCTTTCAAATTTTGAACCATAAAAATTATGTTTGAATACCCCAACATGAGGTAACTGCAAAATACAAGAATTAAAGAAGTTTTTTTTTTATAAAAATTTGCAAGTAAAGACAGATATGCGCTTGCTTTTCCTGTTTCCTTCTGAGATATCCTGCAAGCAATTGATTACATAATATAACATTCAGAATAGGACAAAATTCTTCATTTGCCTTGTAGGCAAATGTTTATAATTATTAGAAAAAAAATTATTTTTTTCTGCAAACTAAAGGTTTCGGTTATTGGGCCGACAAATTGTCCAATTAAACACGTTTTACTCGTTTTTTTTCCATGGTGGAAAGTAAACAAAATGAACGCTATTATTATATCCTCACTCACAGAGATGCGGCAGACATAATTTGATACACGAACAAGTTTAAGGCAATGAAAGAGACCAGTTATACTCGTGCCATCGGTACCTTATGACGGAATTCGATTCAAGTCGACCGACTTTCCTCACATAAAGGGTTTTAAAAGTGAGGGTATACTTGTATATCAGCCAGTTCTAGTGATTGGAATTTGTATATTGGTTATGGAGCACCAACAAGCCTCAGCAATTCAAATCTTCGGAGTAGGAGAGAAGAATAAAATTGAATGGAAATATAAAAAAAAACCAGGACTTTTTGGCTGAATTTTAAACGACTCAGTGGTACTTAAACTGAAAACTGTTACTCCAAGATCTAAAGATCTTTAAATGCATGCACTTTTTCACAGGTCAGCATAATCAATATGACGATTTTAATTTAGTCAGACATAATGATTTTATGGCGTTATCTGTTATTTTTGTCTTACATTACTACAGTTTTCGAAACAAAGCAAACAAGTTTAGAAATCAGCAAATATTTGGCTATATTAAATTTTGAAATTAAAATTTGTGTGAAAGACTTCTTACTCTATAAAATACACGGATAATTTAAGAGTACTTTTGAAATTCTGAAAGTGAAAATTTGAATTTGGAAATAAATATTGCTCTGATTGAATCTCAACTATAGCCTAGTTATATTAATTTCCAATATTTCGCTGCAAAGGTTACTTGTGTGCACCAAACTTTTGATATATATGTTTCTGTCTAATTGGCCTTGCATAGGCTTTTTAATACAGTATTCAGGTTTGAAATCGAAACACAAAAACTGGGTTTTTTCCTAGCTCATACTTTTTAAAAAGTCTAATTTTTCAATAACTGATTTAACTGAGTTTTTCCAGAATGATTAAGGGAGTTTAGGAAAGAGTACATAAACCAAATCAATATTTAAAATTGTGGGAAAATTATGCAAAGTTAGCTTTGATCCGATCGGTACATTTTTTCAAATGATTAGAACATCAAACATCGCGCATCGACCTTCCAAAAAAAATCAGTTCCTCACAGCTTTGCAACAGATTTCGATTACGTGCAAAAACATTTTTTAAATGTGCTTTACCTCGGAAATTAGGGTTGGAAAATATTTTCATAAAAACGCTTGCAATCTTTCTACCTTTACCCGAAGCAATAAATGCCAGTTTTATTTAACACTCCAAAAACGTTATATGAATTTTTATTTTATGAATTTTTTTAGTCTACTGAACGATGTCCGCTTGTCCGGCTGGTAGACTTCTTAAAACTTCCATCTTAATATTTTGCTACATCGTAGCCGATACCCGGACTCAAATTGACCGATTATCCGAAATTTAATTTCTTCCATGTAAATCCTCATTCGACTGCTATAACCTAAATCGTGGATAATTAAATCGTCTGGTAATTTGTAATTATTAGAGTGCAGTAGTCTACGGTTCTGTCTATTGTATTACTTTATAATTTTCTATAAAATTCAAAAAAGGTTGATTCCTGGTTTCAAGCATTTACACTGAATACAATCAAAATTGGCACTCATTATGCCCCGGACAAGCCTGGTTCTGAGGATGTAATTACACGGCATTGTTATAACTCTTCTAGGACCACCGTACAAATTGGCCGATTTATTGAAATTTTGCAAACTCCAGTTCGTAGACTGAAGTAAGCTAAGTTTTTGCAAATTATATTGTTCTATTGCTCTTTGAAGTAATTTCATATTTATAAATTATTTAACTCAAATTTTCAATCATTCACTCTATTGGGCTAAATTCAGTGTTTAGTATTTAGCATTCATTTTTAACTTTTAAACGGACAAATTTGTTAGGCTGGAATGTTTTTTAATTTAATTCATTCTATTCAGCCTAATCCAGATTTGGTGTTTAACATTTATCTATAATTTCTAAACTGAAGAATTCTTTATTCTAGTATTTTCTTTTTATTATTCATTCTATTTGGCTGAATTCAGTATTTGGTATTTCAAAACCAGTATTTCATCAATAACTTCTACACGAAAAAATTCATTAGGCTAGAATTTTTTCGGTCATTCATTCTGTTAGGCTAAATTCAGTATTTGGCATTTGGAACTCTTCTATAATTTTTAAACGGCAAAATTCGTTAGGCTAGAATTTTTCTGCCCTTTCAGAAATTTTTTTGGATAACAACTTAGCGATTTACCACTCCTCTTCTTCTTCAGTGGGTGAAGGTATACATTATTCAGTTCATCTGATTGAAATTTTTGCATTGGTTTTATAATTAAAGAACAAATTTGGAGAAAATATAATTTAATATTGGAAATAAGTGTTTAATTTTTTGAAAGATGTATTTGGTTTTGCGTTGGAAGTGTTTATTAACATTGCCGTACCGACTCGAGCATGTCAGAAAAGTTATATTCCTACATTTAATTCCTTCACTGAAACTAGATGAACAGCTATGCGGTTCAGGCCCAAATTGATTTTTCATTTACATATATAATTTAGAAATTGTATGCTTCATTAGCCTAACATTAGGCCGATTTTAATATTATACAGAACATAACGAGACTTACGAATTTTTGGTATTTTACGCACTAATTTCGAACAATATAAAGGTGGCTGGTGAGGGTTAATGCCGCGACACTACTTAAAGATAATGAACTGAACTGTTCGTTGCAGAATCCCCTTCAACTCTCTGAGGCTTTAACAAGATTGTAAAATTTTTCCCATAGCCAGAATTGCGGCAAAATTTATTTATTCATATTTTTAATGTAGTGTAATTGCAGACAGGAGGTCTTGCATAACGAAGCCGGCACGTTTGGATGATTCAAAGTAATGCATTATTAAGACTATTTCTTAATTGGGTTTCAGTAACACTGACAACAATTTGACGAGGCGCACAACTAAGTTTTCGATTTTTTTCTATGTAAATGCAACCCTATTATGAAAACATGTTCACAAATGATTCATTGAAAGTATTGCCATCTCTAGCTACTACTCCTTTCCATCTTTCTGGCAAAGCTCCAATTCCGTCACGGTATAACTGATCATCGTTTGATGCTATTCATAAATCTACCCATTCCTTGATGTCGTCATATGAGCCATCGAAGGGAGCAATTGATTATCGGACGGCGCAATATCTGGAGAATATGTGAATGGGGTAAGACTTTCCATTTCAGCGTTTCCAAGCCGGGCGTTGTCATGCTAAAGAATCTCTTTTTCGTGCCTCTCCGCGTATTGTGGGCGTTTCTCGCGCAGAGCTCGGCTCAATCGCGTTAATTGAAGTCGATGCTGATCCCCAGTGATGGTTTCGCTTGATTCCAACAGCTTGTAATAAATAACACCGACCTGGTGCCTCCAAATACAGAGCATAACCTTGACCGGGCAGCTTTCATGACTTTCTTTTCTTTGGCGTGCTGTAATAAATATATTTTTCATCACCAGTTACAGTTGCTGAAGCAGTTATTCACAGGCGAAAAAATGACCCTCAACATCCTTGACTTTAACTCGTAAGGAACCCAAGTGCCTTGATTTTGAATCATTTCCAACGCATGCAATCGCTTGTAAATGACTTGGCGGGTAAATCATAATACTAAAGCAAGCTATACCTGCGTTTGACACGGATCCCCATCAAGCAATGCCGCCGTTTTCTTCTGTTGAAAGAATAAAACCAATACTTCCCGCATATGACGATTATTTGGTACAAAATCATACGTATTCACACAACCAAACGGATATCACTATTGTGTTAAGGCATTGTATTTACCACATGCCTAAGCTTGGCTCATGACGTTTAGGCTATGGCAGAATCGACTAGCACTTACAGCTATCGCAATCTGTTGGGAAACAGCGGAAACTTACACAGGTGCGCACTTATACCATAAGGCATCATACACTCGTATTACATTTAATTCATGATATTCTTGTTGAAAAACATCTTTAACGTTCATTATTCCAGAACTAGGTTTAGTTCCTGTAAGGTTACATTTTTGTTTACTTGATAGATTTCGTTCGCTAGGGTTGGGAATGAAAATGGATATTTAGAAGTATTTTTCACAAAGCCGGTACTATTTCAATTTCTTGGTGTTAAGTTTGAGGCCAATCTGTCACTTAGTTCGTTTACAGTGCTTGGTTTTTCAGTTCGCGATTTTTACATTATACAAAAATATTTAATAAATAATTTGTCCCAAATATTGTATTGTAGGTGAATATTTCTTGTGCCAAATAGCTGAAAATTTTACAAATGGTATGATGATTCGACTTTATGAAGAACACGTGCATACGAGCGGTACAGTGTATTCAAAAGCGGTCGAAATGTGGTAAACTATTTGTCTCATTCGGGACTGTCATCAACCACTTCAACTGTAGTTGACATCAATAAAGTAAAACAAAATGGTGACCGAAAAAGTTAAGATTTAAGTTTGAGAGAGACAACCGTGTCTCAAGAGTTTACAAAATTTTTGTGTGTGAACGACTTTGCCTCAATCGTATTTATTTCGCTGAAGATTAAAGGCTACAACAAGTCAATTTCGAACGCGCCTTCAACAAGTCAACAAGATTCCGGAGCTTCCTCCGAAAAGAACACATCAAAGTCGAGCAAAGTCAAGAAAATATTTATGGTTTTTTTAATCATCGCGGTGTTGTGCATTCACAATTCTTACTAGAAGGTCAGATGTTAAATAAGAAATATTATCTGGATATTATGTGGTACTTGTTGAAAAAGCTAGACTTTGGCAAGAAACCTCATGTATTTTGCACCATTGTGATCAAATGCTATCATTGTGAGCAAATTTCTAGGCCAATATCATCTGACTTTTTTCCGAGGCATCCGTTTTCAGTCTATAGAAAAAACACAGAAAAAAAAACAGAAGAAAAAAACACAGAAGAGAGTTCACGTCCAGCACTGAAGCCTTTCCGGAAACTGTATTTAAAAAATGTTTTAATGATTAGATTAATCGTTTTCATAAGTACAAAAGTGAGCGTTTCAAAATATATTTCTCTTCATAAATAATACGTCGAACTACCTACCTTTTCTAGAGAAAATATATGTTATTCAATTTTTCAAGGACCAAGATGCGGGGTCCCTCACAATTGTGTGTGAACTGAAGCGTTTTTTACTCGTGTCTATGGGCTAATACTGCTAATATAGGGGTTATGCCTTCTGTGTAAAAGTGATAACGACGAAACCTAATGACAGAAATGAACATATCTAAAACATCGACCTATCCCGTTTTTTCCAGTGATGTAGATGTTTTTTAGATCGTTTTTGTAACCGCCACCGAAATCTTCCCAGTATCTGTAAACTTCCGCGGCATGTAAAGAATAAATCTTAAAATTATGGAAAAATATAAAATATTTATATTTTTCTAAAGGCAGTTTCAGTCATTGCCAAAGCTTTTTTTTAAGTTTCGTGTAACAACCGAAGAAAGCGTAAGAATAGTTAAAACCTACTGCAAAAGTAGTGATTATGCATTATTTAAAGTTGGATCTATTTGGAAAGGTTTGAAACTTAAGCTGTCTATGACTATTAGACATACTTGTGCAAAATTTCGTCCTCCATCCTAGATTTTACTGCGAAAAAAATGTGTTACAAACTGAATGAAAAAAATGATGACTTATAGCGATGTATCTCAGGAAATGTACGACATATCTGATTTTGGTGTGAACAAAACTTCGTCGCCCACTGTGCTGTCGTAGAAATAAATGAACATAGTAAATATATATAAATGACGTTGTATGTAATTTTCATTTGTAACATATTCACATCAATTCCATGCTCTGTGAACCACATCAAAACGTAAACCCACAAAGAAAGACGAGAAAAAAGAAGTGAAACCACGAAGAGACGCATAACAAACGCAAAGTCAGCCGGTCTGATGAACCGACAGATGGGCCGATATTATATCCAGTGAAATGCAAAGAATATTCAATTTGTTAAATTTCACATGGTGATCTAAACTAAACTATCTACCCATCCATTTATCCGTCCATCCACCCGTCCGCCTGTCTACTGCACTGCGTATGCTGTATGTTGGTTCAGGCTCATATGCAGCAGCAGCCACTTCCAGTACAATGAAAGCTTCGGCAAATGCAGACTACGCAAAATTTCATATTCAAATTTCTCAAGTGGAACCATTTACCAGAGCAAAAGTACTCATTTAATGATGATAAAATTGGGTCTGATGATAATTATGTGGATGATGACTACACATATATAGTCATTTGTACGTATGTATATGTATATACCTGGTAGTGTTCAAAGCGTGATTTCATTTTTTTGTGTTTCCTTTTTTCTTCATTATGATACACTTTGATGCGTTAAATTTTCATAATGAATTATGTGCGAGTACATGTATAAGAGCGAATTATCCGAATGCAAAATTCTGAGTTTTATATTTAATTCTGTGGGCTGGTTTAACGGAAGTTAAGTGGCTAATGATTAAATACAGCGGCTGATGATTAATATGAAAAATCACGTTAGTTATGTTTGATATCTATACACTAAAAAATAATGCACTAAATTAATCTCCATATGGCGCCAAGTGTCTCGCCTACCCAAATAAGTTTGCTTTTCTTCTTGAAATTAGTCCATAATTCGAAACTAAAAGAAGTACTCGTAAACCGTTATAGTTTTTAGCATCTTTGCTACCCATCAAGTGGAGGAAATTTTATAAGGAATTCAGAATCACATACTGATTGAAACAAACTAGAATTGGCCATGAAACCTCATCTGAATTAATTTCATGCTTAAAATCTTGTAGGGAAAATTTAGTAATCATATAAATATTACAAATATGTTAAATAAGGAGTAAAGCAATATAGACGAACTAAAGCTTAATTGTAGTAATCGTTCTTAATACGTTTGATTTGAGCTGACGGTTTTTTACATTTTATTATATTTTAATCGCCTCAACATAAAACGTGAAACCATTCTGTTTTTAAAACGAATATATCACGTTCCACATTTCATTATATGTAAATTGAAATTGTTAAATTAAGTGCAAAACCTTCAACTTTAGCTTGTCTTAAAACCAGCACGAGGTGTGTTCAAAAAATAAGATGAATTTTCAAATTTCGCGGACTACGTACATTCAACTTTAGATTATTATTTTTTTTTAATGTTGGTACACTCGTCTCAAAGATATGTCGACGGTTTTATCCATAAAACATGTTTAGTTTGTTTGTGAGAGGCATAAATAAGACTAGTGTTCCATTGGGATGATAGGGCTTTGGTTTCTACGTCATAACCATGCACCCATGATTCGTCACCAGTTATGACCCTTTTAAGCAAATCTGGGTCATCGTTGACATCATTCAACAATTTCTGAGCGATGCTCATGCGACGTTGCTTTTGGTCAAAATTTAGCAATTTTGGAACGAACTTCGCTGGCACACGCTTAATGCCCAAAATATGCGATATGTCGACATCCTCAGCAACTTCTCTAATTGTGATTCGATGATTCTCCATAACCATTTTCTTCACTTTCTCAACATTTTCATCGGTTGTTGATGTGCTGGGGTATCCAGAGCGAGCGTCGTCATTCATATCTTCTCGACCTTCAGTAAAAAGCTGGTACCACTTGTAAACATTTTTGTTTTTGACTCAGGGTGCTCTAACCAGATGCCTCTGTCAACATTTCAAGTGTGTTTGAGCACTTAATACCATTGTTTGCACAAAATTTGATGCAACTTCTTTGATCCATTTCTTCGACAGCAGAAAATCGCCGAACACGCAAAACACTTGTCTTATTTATGCCTCTCACAAACAAACTGAACATGCTTTATGGATAAAACCGTCGACATATCTTTGAGACGGGTGTACCTGCATTAAAAAAAAAAAATTATAATAATAATCGAAAGTCGAATGTACGTAGTCCGCGAAATTTGAACAACAATGGAAGTACGTAGTATTCCAAAGCTGAATTCGATTCTTGTGTAGGCAGTTCTTCTCTAATAAACCGATCTTCTCCCCCCTTTCGTTCATAACATAAAGGACTTTGTGCAAATCTTTCGTCTGATGATTGTTTCAAATTAGCCCGTTTTCTGGAGAAATTGCTGTTTTTTTGTTTGAATGAAATAGAAGTGAAATGACTCTGTCTTGCATATTCGCAATACCACCGAGTAAATGTTAGTTTTTTTTGTAATTTTTACAGGGGTGAGGTCGGTCCTTACGTGGCAAGATTGGTTCTTGTTGGACGAATTTTATCTGAATTAGCATCAATCATCATCAACAATGATGTTACTAAAAAAACAATAAAATTGTTTTTTGTTTGGAAAAATATACTTTGGTCAATTCGAAATATATGATTTGATTTCGGCTTAATATCATATTATCACACAAGCAGGATTCCTGTAATATAAATGGAAAAGGGTTTAATTCCTAAAAATTCTTTGAGAGTTAAAAAATACTTCATTACAAGCCTTTTTGAGTTTTGTTACAATTTTGTAGTCAAGTGTAGCTCAATGTATCGTACGATAATGAAGTAAAAATTTGATTTTTTAATATTCACGCTTTCTTATTCATATAAGACACTACGTGAAATGTCAGCTTCATGGCTCATCACGGCGATGAACATTAAAACATGTGGTCTTAGATGAATATTTTCAATTGCTACAAAGCGACAGCCAAGATGAGTACAGGGTTGCCCATATTCGACGGACCCATGTTTAAAAAAAAAAATCAAAGAAAAAAATAAAAATTTGGCGGTTGGCAATCT
>JAHXMU010000101.1:4281768-4350076 GCA_019455685.1 Philornis downsi | reverse complement strand
CAGCCCTTCTACGACATCCCATACAAATGTGAGATTTCCTAAAATTCAATATTTCAGTGCAAATTTTTAAATAGTATGCTGCTGTTTATAGTTTTACCCATTATATTGGCTTACAATTTACAATTTGCTTTGCTGAACTTCTGAAAAAATTGGCAAATTACCACACCTCTTCCGGTACCTTCTACACAAATTATCGATTTAACTTATTCAGTCAAATGCGGCACTTTGACTGACAGACTCGAAATCAGAGCTTCTTTCTTTAAATTCTAACTGGCAGGCTTAAATTTGGATTTTTGTCGACTAAATTGTAATGCTAAATACAATATGGAGAAAGCGACCTGATGACTAATCTAATTTAAGTCATATAGTCCTAGATTTGCATTTTGCAATTCAATTTGTTTAATTGTAATAAATTCAGTATAATTTGGCATTCATGGGAGGTTCTCTTATTATTTCTAAACGAAAGGCAGTAATTTATTACATAACTACCAATATAATTCAGTAACTTATATATTTGTTTCTTTCGTTGTGCCTTAATTCTACGCCGCTTTGGCGCTCCGTTCACTTTCGCATCAATGCAAAAGGACATTGGCTGAAAGTATACCTAAGTCAGTTTGGCGACTTAAATTTCTGTACTGGTTTCGTATCAAATGATGTTTAATTCTGGAGTAACTTTATTTATTTATTTATTTTATTTATCTATTTGACATTACCTGTACAACAAGACTTAATATCTTTTAATTATAGTACAGGTTTTTCATTTGGTATATAATATAATGTAACAATATTTTTTATCTGATTTTTTATATAAACAAAAACAAATTATTCTATGTATGTTATTAATCGAAATAGTCAAAAATAGCTTTTTTAAAATGCCCTGCATTGCTTACGAACTGTATGCGTGCAGGTAGTGAATTCCAAAGATGTATACTATTTATATAAAACTGCCATTCGGACATCAAACTTCTGCGCCTTTCCGGTATTAAGTCATTTGATCTATTAGTACGTGTAAACTTTATTATATATGTAGATAAGGAGGTTCATGGGTGTATATAATCTTGTGAAGAAGAATTAGAACACGTATCACCAATAAATTTTGAAAAGTAACTCCATACAATTTTTTTGCATAAAACGATATGTGGTCATGTTTTTTCAAACCGTACACATATCATACCACAGCATTGTAAGCTAAATTTAACTTTCTGAGGCTTGCAGAATCACTACTAGCAAATATTTCACACCCATATAACAAAGTGGGCATAATATAAGTTTTAGCCAGGAGAAGACGTATATGTGTGGGTGTAAAATAATGTTCTCAACATACCATAAGTTTTTCCAGTTGCAGAGATTATGTGGTCTGACCATGTAAGCGTTTTATTGAAAATGATGCCTAAATTTTTCGACATCACCACCACTTCCATCCTTTGGTTATTAATAACAATTTCTGGATCAAATATTGGTTTCATTTGTTTGGGTCTTATTATTAAACACTTAGATTTTGAAGGATTAAAACAAAGACCATTTGCAGTTGCCCAATTATGAACATAGTGTAAATCTTCATTAAGTTTACCTATACAACTGGATATTTGTTCTAAGCAACAACCTATATAAATTTGTACATCATCAGCATATAAATGTAAATCACAGTAGTTTAAATGATTCGGAAGGTCATTTATGTACATTGTAAACAACAGTGGATCAAGTATAGGTCCCTGCGGAACATCTTTCAATACTGGTAGTTTCTGCGATGTTTTATTATGTGTGCAAACAGACTGACACCGATCGGTTAAGTAGGAAGAAATTAATCTTGTGGATGAAGGTGAGAAATTGAACATTGTTTCTAATTTTTTGCAAAGAGTGCTATGATTAACACAATCAAATGCTTTAGAATGATCTAAAAGGACAAGAAAGGATATATTTCCAACATCGACATTTTCGCGTATTTCCTCGGATACATCAAGGAAATTTGTGAACTTGATTTGTGAACCGCTTTCGGTCATAATTATTAAAGTTGTCTTAGTTTCTTTTTTTTTTTTTTTTGCAATGTTACCGAACTAATCTTTTAAATGAGGGTCATAAAAGGTTAAAAAGTGAAAAAATTATTCATTTGTTAACACTAAATTTAAAACAAAATGATACATTGAAGTTAACAAAATTTGTCTTCAATATTATATAGTTTTTTTCTAAAATAAAAAGAAATAAATGTAAGGGAATTTGTTGCATATTAAGCGAGGGAAGCTTGCAATAATCATTTCCGCTTTGAAGTAATAATGCGACGGGTGGAAAGAGATTTTTGCAATGCAATGAATGCACTCTGTGATACATATAACCCAGTGATATTTTAGCGTGCCATCGATTAACAGGCATCACGCCCCTGTTAATGGTGTTATAATAGTTGGTGAGACGAAGGCACTTTGGGGGCATTTCTGTTTTTAGAACCATTCAAATTTAAACACAATGGTAGCTACTTTTAAAGTTTCAGAAGCATTTGCTTGGCTCTCATACCAATCATAATCAACAAGGATGTTACCAAAAGCAAAAACAGAAACAAAAAAAAAACAAAAAAAAAAATGTTTGGAAAAATATATTTTAAACATTTGGAAATATATGAACTTATTCCGGTGAAATGAAAAGGGTTTAGTTCTAACAAAAGTTTTGCGGATTCTAAAATACTCAATTATAATTGAATTTCGTTAGCAAGATTGACATTTTCGGTAGAAAAAATTTAATATTTTTTTACTAACGTGTAGCGTAATGTGTCATATGGTAATCAAGTAAAAACTTGATTATTTTTGTATTTACGCAGTGTTTCTCTATGTTCCAATATTGTAGGAAACCGGAAAAAATCTAGGGAAAAATTTAGCATTTCAGTAAAGAAAACGATTGATCAAAATTTTACCAGAGACTTCTGTCAAATGGATCGAGTTACACATAACTTGAAAGTGGGTTTGAGGCAAAGAATGAGGGCTGGCCTGGCCTTTTTATTTAAGATACTTAAAGGGAATTGCAACCTATTTTCATTATCAGACTTAGTTTCAAAGTTCAAGTTAGTTCTAAGTTATTTTAAATTAGATCAATTATTCGAATGAATGAGTTGATCGATTTTATTTAAAAGGGTAGTCGCAGAAAAAGCTTGGAAGTTTGCGATAAGACAAGAAAAGTAAAGATAATAAAGCAATAAGATGAACAGAAGTTAATCGGAACATAGCTCTCCTTTTCCAATGTCATTGTCTGTCAATTTATATATAGCCTTATTTTGTAATACTAAGGACGACCGATTAATTGCTTAATCAGAATTTAAGATTAATCAATATCATAATGTTTCCGATAACCACAGAAAAGTTTTGGAAAATAATAATAAAAAAAGTTCGCTGTAAGGAAAACGTCTTAAGAATATTTGTACTGTTATACACGGTTATCCATTTAGTGGTTTCAAAACATCTGGTTTGGCAAGGCTGTCAGCTGCCAAATACCCGCCATCTGTCAGCCGTAAAATAAAGTCTGTTTATGAAGAAAATTAACCAAATGAAAGAACTTGTCAAAGATGGTTTAAAAGATTTTCTACGGGCGACTTCTCCGTAATGGACGCTCCCATACTAGGACGATTAAAAGAAATTGTTTCCGAGGAGGTGAGAGATTTAATAAAATAGTTGAAATAATTAAAAAATCAGTCTCAACCGTTCACGGGGTCATGATAGAGCTCGGATTTGTGAGCAACCTCAATGTCTCGGTACCCCGCTCTCCTAGCGAAGCCAAACGCCTGAATCGCGTTGACGTCTGGGATAACCTAAGGTTAAGAAATATCAAGACATCAATTCTGAAGAACGTCCTCACAGAGGATGAAAGATGGATAGTCGACAACAATGTATCGCGGATAAGATCATGGGGAAAACCAAATGAACCTCCTCAATCCACCTCTAAAGCGGGTCTTCACCCCAGGAAGGTGATGTTGTCGATTTGGTGGGATGTCAAAGGAGTAGTCTTTTTTAAGCTTCTCCCAACAAATCAAAAGATTAAAGTGGTCTAATATATCGCGCAAGCAGATAAATTGAAGGCGGCGTTGGAAAAAAAAACGGCCGATGTTCATCAATCCGGGAGACGTCATCTTCCATCATGACAACAGGCCCGTCAGAAACTGTCTGCTTGAAAAGGAAGTTTTTGCCTTACCCACCGTACTCCTAAGACCTCGCCTTGTCTGACTATCACCTATTTCGCAGTCTGAGCAACCATTTGAAGGATTTGAATTTCCGAAACGACGAGGAAGCGCAAAATCGAATTGAACGCTTTTTTCAGAAAAAGCACTGGAGTTTCATGAGGTAGGAATTAAAAAACTCCCAGAGAGAAGAAGAAGGGAATAAGTTATTACAAAAGGGGGACTCTATATAATAGAATTAAATAATTGTTTTCTTGCATATAAATTTTTAAATAAATTTCTTTTAAAAAACGAACAAACTTTCCGAACAACCCGATATTGGCCTTTATTTTTGAAACCGAAAAATTAATAACCCGTATTTATATACTCGAATGTACTGGTAAGAGTCATGGGTCAATTTTCTGCCTGCTAATGGTTTTGTAGATTTGGAAACTGTAAGCTGCATAGAACGGACACATGTAATTTTTAATAAATCCATTGTTTTACGAACTGTGGGATACAATTTATATACAGAGTGTCGCAATAATCGTGCTACAAACATAAAACGTGAACCAATGGGAACCGTTATTTAAGGATGTTGAAGGAGTTTTTTTACCAAGAACTGCGGCGAGGACGTATCCGTTTCAACAGCATTTAGTTCCACCAAGGTGGAGCAACTGTGCACATAACCAGACCGGGTATGGAGAAGCTCTACCGAAAATTCCCAAACGAATTAATATCCAGAAAGTCGACTTTCCTCTGGCCTCCAAGGTCATTTGACCTGACAGCACCAGATTTTTTAATGGATCATGTCAAGCAAAAGGTGTACAAAACGAA
The DNA here is from genome assembly GCA_019455685.1 of Philornis downsi. NCBI lineage: Eukaryota > Metazoa > Arthropoda > Insecta > Diptera > Muscidae > Philornis > Philornis downsi. The sequence continues at coordinate 4,345,107 of JAHXMU010000101.1, read as the reverse complement.
ACCAAGGAATTTGACTTAATTGAAGCAGTCCACTAAAACGTTGAGGTTATTCCGACTTCAAACCTTCAGGTCGCGAATATATAATTTTCTGATTAGATGTCGCGAATGCGTGGAAGAGCGTGGGGGTCATTTACGGTCTGTCATCCATTTAGTTATATGAAATAAAATTGTATTTTCTATGCAATGAAAAAAAAGTATAAATTAAATACATTAATTAAAAGAGTTTATTTGAGTTTCTTATTGAAGCACAATTAGTGCGCCGCTCTGTATAAGCCTAACGTACTGTTTGTTTAAAACTATTTTCAGTAAAATCTACTTCATTAATTGTTGAAAACTATGTTTAAATGAGTTAATGTACCTGAACATATGTACGAAAAATAATTTATGTACCGCCGATAACTGAGTTCATTGATTTTTCTGGCTCCAAGCAACACGTTGGAAAGAAAGTTGTCCAGAGAGACCACATCTTTAACCCATAGAGTGACCATTAATAAGCCCTTAATAATTATTACTAAATAAATGTTTTTAACAATAACAAGAAGATGGACTTTCTTTTCTGTTATATACAGATTCCTCAGTTCCTGGCAATAAACAGCAAACAAAAACAAAAAAAGAAAAAAAAAAAACAATGAAAAATTAACACAATGAAAACCAAGAAAAACAGAAAATTACTAAATAAACTACATGAAACGACGAAAAATCACAGAAATTTACCGGCATTTGAAAGAAAATTTTTACCAGAGTTTGAGAGGTTCGTGCCCTTTTCTTTGGTAAATTTCTTCACCAAATTCGATGTGATGCACACACATTCACACATGCGAGTACCTATTCAGATACGGGTATCGCGCTTTATTCGTACATCGCACTGAAAGTACATCAAAGATCTTGCGCTGAAAGTCAAGCCTAAACATGTGAGTATTTACAAAATACTCCTCTCCCAGTGTACCAACAGCGTCTACTTATAATGTATCTTATAGATGCAAAAGCAACAACAGAGGGTAGATCAAAGGGGACGCTGTGTATATAAAAACTGTGTCTAATGAGCCGCTATTTAAAAATTTGTTTTCCAAAGAAACTGAAGCAGTTCGACGCATTACGAGTCCCAGTAAATTCAAATAAACGGGAAAAAATAATAAATAAACTATTAACGGCTACATACATTTAAGTTAGGCGAACTGATTTACATATCGTATACCTTCACTCAACGCCCTTCGCGTCGATTGAAAAGTGTGCGGATTGGCAAAAGGGGTTCTTTTAAAAATATGCTTTGAACTAACGTACAATGAAATTAGTAATGTTATAACTTACTAAACTTACCTATAATAATTTGTAGTCTTCCAGTTCGAAATTATAGAGAAACCATTGATTTTTGCCAACTTGTCTCATTTGTATGCCAAGTCTTAGCGGACTTGTCAAGTCATACCATTTTTATTCGTAGAACAAATTTTACTAAAAACCGGATGCTTACATTATATTATATTACATTATTATTATACTGAATTTCATGGAATTGAATGGGATATATGTATATCTAGGAATATGTATGGAAAGCCATGGAAAGTGCGAAATTATTATCAATTTTTTTTAATTTGTCCAGGCTTTACAGCGCAATACAATTGAAAGTAATTGAAATGAATTTAGTCTACTGATTAGGATTTTTAGTGGACAAATTCAATTTATATAAATCAGTAAATTTGTATGGAAGCTACGAGAATGGTAGGCCACTTTCATTTCTATAGGCCAATTTTCTATAAATTCGGTACAAATCAGTATATTTCCTCTGCATATTATTGCAGTGTACCAAACAAGCATGGCTGAATTTAGTGCAATTGAATGAAAGATTGGAATCAAATAAATAAATTTCAAATCGGTGTTTTGTGCAGAAGGTATCACACTGCAAACAAATATAGGTTGCTGTCGTCTACAAATTAGAAGTTAAAGGCAAAAATAGATTTGGTCAGTTTGTGATGGCAGATATCAGAAGGGATGAAAAGGAATGAATGAACTATATGCTCATTTACAATCCACGGGTACGATATTTTAAAATTTTACGCTATGCCAAGTTTTGAAAAGTTTCATAGGGCTACGACTGTTATATCATTCTAAAACACATTTGGACAGAAGATACTTGTTGCATTAAGCGCTTCTTTCTGGATGTTGCATCTCTGATTTATCAAATGACATAACGTATATAACTTCTTTTCTTAAGGTGGAGGTATAAATGTTAGACTACATGCATAGGCTGCGTTTACTTGAGCCTCCGGAAAGCTTAAAGGTGGGAGGTTGGCAGATAAACTAAGTCCAGAATTGGTAAAATTGATCCATTAGAAATAAGCTTGCTCATACAAGAACTTAAGTTTAATTAGACTTAAATCAAAACTGCTGTCTTGAAAAACGATTACAGTTAGCTGGGACGACCCATTTCTATGGAGGCTAATCAAAACGTGGTCCGATACTGCCTGATTTCTGCAGGGTTCTTACCTCATCTACCATCACACTAAATGTATACAAAATCTAATACAAACTTTGGCTTTTGAAGGGAGTCAATGTAGTACATTCACAACATGTACCGACGTGGTCTAATTTCGATAATATCGTTAGGTAAAATAGCAAAGCGTATGCATAACATGCAGTTAACTTCGAGTAGAGGTTATAACAAATTTATGTGGTCATATCGAAACCTAAATATAAACAGACACATATCGACAAATTTTAATAGAATTCTTCCTTGTTACAATCGATGAATGTATCAAATCTTGCTGAAATTAGGATATAATTGCGATTTGCACGCACTTAAAAGGATGACAGACATCGCTGAGTAAATAGATATAATTTTTTCCCGCCTTTCACTTATACCTTCGAGTATTATGTGTATATTCAGTAGAATAGAATTAGAACAATACAACTTGTACCACTTGTGTAATAATAAACTTTATATTGAAACAAATTCATATTACATTAAATAAATAAATTCGGAAAAAACATAATACGCTTGAGGTGCACTGTAAAGCTTTTCAATAAAAAACATATACTTTTGTCAATGATTGCTTCCTTGTAATTGTTTCGAATGATAGCATTCACGGCAAGGAATTTCGTATAATTGAATTGTGTTTGACCTTTTGTTCTTTACTAAGGACGTTTTGGCACCGACGAGCAAAGCTTCTCAATTGTTTTGCGATGCAATGGATCGTTAAACTCACAATAATGTTCCAGGAAAATATACAATTGGTGAAATTCAATAGTCATAAAAGAAAATTTTTCCACTTTTATACCTTCATTCAAAGGAATTAAGATATAAATCGGATGATATGGAAACAATTAAATACTCAGAACAAAGTATTCAAAGTACCTTTCTGCTCAATGCAACTCGTAGGTGTTTAAGTCGATTGAGCGATGTTTGGCACATTTGGTGACTTTCGTTCAACGACTTGAAGGATATGAAACAAACAATGTATGGGTTAAATTTACCATTTGCAAGAGAAGTGCCTAAATGGACGTGGTTGCTTGTTCGATTTTTCTCGAATTTTGCATAGCATTGTAAGACAACACGATGAAAAACAAATAGGTTATTGAAGACTACTAATTAAGAAACACAGAGGAAATGATTAATTTCGAAAAATCAGGCCATTTGTATGGGAGATATCAGAAGGGGCGTTTCATTGTGATTCGTTTTCTTTCTTATAATATATTTTAACAAATTTGACAAAATTTGTTGAAAATATATGAAAGATATGGACATAATAATATATGTGTCGGTTGTACGGAAGATATCAAGCGTGTGATTAATTGGTCGAATTTCTAAACTTTGGCAAGGTCCCAGAAGGGCAGGTCGACGTGGGATGATATTAAGCTATGCCAAATTTTAAGAAGCAATAGAACACTTTCGCACCGATTTATAACCATGAATGAGACATGTGTCTACCTACCACTTCACACCTGAGACAAAGGAACTGGAATGGAAGAAGCAGTGGACTGATATGAAAGAATTGTGTCCGAAGAAGGCGAAGACGGTTACATCTGCAGACAAGGTCATGGCGTCTGTTTTTTGGGATGCGCATTTGGTTATTTTGCGCATACGATTGGTTACGATTGGTTAAGAAAGAACTGAAAGTGTTCGATATTAACGTCAATACTACGCTAATTTATTGCAGCATTTAGGTAATGAAATTATGGACAAAATTTCACATTTGGCGGAAAGGAAGTCGTTGTTTTATAAAGACAATACTCCAGTTCACACATCAACTATTCCGATGGTCAAAATTACTGAATTGAAGTTCGAATTACGCACCTCATTCGCAAGATTTAGTTCCCTCGGACAATTTTCTATTTCAAAACTTAAAAAAATGGCATGGTGGCCAAAGATTTGCGAACACTGAAGAGATGGATAGATGGTCTGCGGTTGCTGTTTATTTTAAGGAGTTTGATAGTTCTTGCAATAAATAGGGTGTAGGTACAATTGAATATTGCATGAAAAAGTGTATCCAGCAAAAAGGCATTATGTTGAAAGATAAAGAAAAATTTTCTCAACTTTTTTGTGTCTTCTGTTTTAGGTCAGTTAGTTTTGGGACCGCTCCTAATAATTTTTTAACACCGTAGAATATCATTCTCCAAATTCCGGTTAGGTTAGTTAGTTATTAGAAAATTCAATTAAAAAAAATGGTATGGGATAATTATTAACTATTATGAGTAAAATTGTGATCAAAAACAAATTTGTCTGCTTCTCATGGATGAGATATGGGAAAGCTTCTCGCGCTTAGTGTCTATTGTTTACTTTTTTATCAATACTTTTTTATCCATATTCAAACTTAGCTATCCTTTTAGCAAACCCCTTTTTGTGGATGATTGTTTGACGCTTTAGTTGTTGTTGTTTGTTATTTTTAACTGGTAATTTAGCAACAATTGTATATGACTGTGTGATTTTTCAAAACTGTTTTCTTTCGTTATGCATTCACCGTATCTGTCATTAAGTCGGTTCGTCAGTCCGTCCGTACACCAGGCTGCCTGTCTTCATTACGGTGCCGCTTTAAAAGGCGCGTGTATTTATAAAAGAAATCACAAATTAAGTTTTCTAGGGAGCGGTCTTTTACTCGATTACTATTATTGCCGATGTTCAGATGCAGTCGCAAACATACTGTCTCTCATATACAATGGCTTAGATGTACGAAACTAAATGAATACATTAAAACAGCGTATGCATCTTTCATAATACGAGTACGACGAATAAGCATTTTCATATGTTTGTTTAGCGCATACTCATGCACAAATGTATGGATAGCAATCCATGTATGGAACTAGCTGTGTTTGCGTTGCGTTCGCTCGTCTTTGTCTCTGTTACGCAAAACATAGTTTTTACAATAGAAACCCATAAAAATGGAAAACTAATAAATCTATTAAAACTTATAATTTTGTAAACTCTTTCCCTTTTTCGGCTGAAAATACATTTGCAAATGCAAATAACAGTTTGTTGGTTTCCGGATTAGGATAGTCTGAGCGCGTTACTGCAAAGTCAAAAAAAAAAAAAAAAACTTGCAATTTGGCCTGACCTACATACATATGTATACATCATTCAATATTTAATTTTTTTGTTCATTATTTTTATTTCCCTTCATATCGCCTACTTTGTGGTGCACTTCAATTTGAGCGTTATAGGTAATTAGTTACTAGTTAATTTAATTGTATATTCTAAGTTATATTTTTTTTTCAAATTCAAGTAGTATTTATTTTATGCATTTTGTAATTTGTTTAATATTGGCCAAAAGGCTTTAAATTACAAGACTGTTCAATAAATGAAATGAAATGAATATCATCGTCACTGTGATTTTATTTATTGTGGCTTAGACTTAAACAAATAGATACAATATAGTGTTTCAAAAATTTAAAAATATAAGTTAAGTTAATGTCCTTAGTGAAATCTTGACAAGAACTAACAAATTCGCATTATATCGCACCATTGTTATGGGTAAGAGCTTCTTAAGTTTGATTTTCCGAAATTTGGTGCTCTGCCTGTAACTCTTCGCTCGTAGACTTCGATAATATAAATTTGAATGAAAAAACGACCGGTTAAGCACTTCCTTCTGAAGCGACGCAAGCAAAAATATACAACTTAATCAATACATTCTTAGGTTCATGCCTTTTATTCAGTTGCATTAAAGTTAATAAAATTGGCGAACATTAAACGTTTATCAAAGTAAGTTCTTAGAATGAAAACGAAGCGCATTGACAGATTATCTCGCCCGCACAATTTTCCATTTTCCGAAATTGAATTTGTAGGATGCAGAAAAATTAAATTTTTTTCATTGTATTGATTTGCAATTCTTTATAAAATTATAGAAGATCCACCCAAGTGAACCCCTTTCTGGTACCTCCAGCAGCATTACCGATTTCATTAATTAGTTCTTAGCTTCATACCTTTAAATCAGTTTTATTGAATTTAGTTTAATTTGGCACATATCATGTGTTTGGGGAATTAAATCGTGGAGACAAAACATGGACGGCTTTGTCACACCTATCCTGGTACTTAACGTACAAATTAGTTAATTTATAGCAATATAATTTTCTCCACTGAAAGTCCTAATTTGTAGCGGTTACTTAAATCGCTTCATAAAAATTGATATGGTAGCTCCTATACAATTTATCTAATTAAACCGATATAGACATGGATTCATATCATTCATTCAATTGCTCTAAATTCAGCATAATTTAAGACGTATCAGGTATTTATTAACCTTTAGGATAACAAAAATAAAAGTTCGACGATTTTATAAAAACCTGTGGCCCATCTATAATTTATAAGTCGAGGACAGAAAATTTTTTGGCAATTACAGAGCGTTTTATCACCCCTCTTCTGGCACTCCTCACACTTTTGCATCAAGATAGAAGATCGTTGGGTGAAAATATGTGAAGTCCAGTTAATTTGACTCAAATTTCTATGCTGATTTTAAATCTATGTCATGTTTGCTTTTGAGTTTTTTTTTAATTGATCTTCCATATGATTCATGATTAACTATTCATTAGTGTTCATTCAAAATTATATTTTGATTATTATTATTATATATTCATGGAACAAAGTATGAAAATGCAAATTATTATTATGAAAAAGAGAAAATTGCCACAACATTCTAATGCAATTGCCAGTACTTTTGAGCAAAATCTAAATTATATAACGGAAGTCAAACTAAATCATTATTGACCGGCGTACTTTGCCCTCTATTCACTCCGAAGTTTTTATTTGAAGAAATTAAATTCAATTTGTTGAGTGTCTCTTCTTTTCTAACGCAAAAATTACATCATTCTACACACTATAATTATATTTTCGAAATTTCAGTATTGGTGAATCGTTTAGTTCTTATAAAGTATTGATTTGAATTAACTCAAAAGAAGACAAATTATAGCTTACGGAAGACTTGCGCGCACAAATTATAGGAACCTTTGATTGCGTGTATAACGTGAGTTTTGCATCAGTTACTGTGGCTGTCAATTAGATGGATGTGGCTCAATCGACTTAAAAAGTCATGAAATGGATTCTAGGTTTTTATAGCTTTACCCGGAGGAATGAAAGAGTAAATAATTTGATACGGCAAAATTGCAAAAACCCCAAGGAAACGTTTAGAGTATCACGTTTCACCTGTTTGGTTGCCTAATATTTTCCCAGATAGTAGCTGGAGATTGTAAATTTTGTCCGTAAATGTAAAAAAAAATTTACGACAAAGCCTTCTCAGGTCACCATCATAAAAATTATCTTATATTATTTATATAATCTTTAATTCGTATCTTTCATTCTATTGCACTATAGTCAGTATGATTGATCTCGCATCAGTCATTTAGTATTGCGAATGGAAACGGATTGCATTGCCACGCCCTTAATGGCACTATAATATGCAGATTTTTCACATCAAATGATACATACCTTTATTTATTATTCTATCTATTCTTATATGTCCTGGCCAAAGGACAACCCAATGGTAAGTCGTCCCCTCACTTACGAGTAGACAATATAAAAGCAGTTCGCGTAAACAAATGGAATTTTGCGGGTGCGGTGTAGTTACTTCCCCTATATCAAATCAATTAGATCCTAAAACACTTTGCCCGTCAGTTGCGTCAGAAATTACCCATGAGCCGTTCATATTACATAACCCCACCGCACAACACAATCGAATTTGAGCTTAGTATTTCCTCTTTTTGGAGCAGAATTTGCTTTTAAACTTCATTTGGCCTGACAATATTTATCTAACAACTACTGCATTTAATTTTTTTAATTTTTTTTCGATATTAATTTACCCGAATGAGCTCAAAATGGGAAATTTTTAATTTGTTCAAAAAATTCTGAATTTGTACTAAAATTGGCCGCAATTATACTATTCATTCTGATTACGTTCTATAAAATTAAGAATTAATTTTTCGCAAACACAACGTTCCACTGAGAGCGGGCGAGGTGCATAAAGGAGATAGGCTTCGTTATAACCTTTTATACGAGGGCGGCTCCAAAACCAGCCGACCTGACGTATACTTGTAGATAATCACAGTAGTTGAAAAAATTATTTTACTTTACTTACTTTACAAAAAATATGGCTTACGTTTCAAGGCCCCACGTTGTTTAAAACTTTTATTTCTGTATCAAAAGTAAGCGATCTCAGTGAACTTGTAGAAATAATTGGTCACCGTTATGTAATTCAATATTTCCATTTGAAAGGTCTCAGTCCAACCAATATTAAAGCCGAGCTAGATTCTACTGTGGGGGAGTCTGCCCTCCATTTAAGACTGTAAAATATTTGGTAGTAGAGTTTAAACGAAGCCGTACGAGCTGCCAAGACGAACACCGTAGTGGTCGGCCATTGAGGTGCTAACGCCAGAAACGGTTAAGAAAATCCATAAAATGGTGTTGGATGATCGTGGGCTGAAGATGTGTGTAAAAAAGTGTTATACATCATACATTAACCGAAGATTTGAAGATGAGGAAGCTGTGCGCAAGATGTGTGCCGCGCTTGCTTTCAGTAAAGCAAAACTAGCGTAGTGAAGATATTTAAGTAGAGCAATAAAGCTGAATCTTCGGCTGGATTTATAGCCACGGATGAGACATGTATCCACCACTTCACCACCTGAGACAGAGGAACAGTCAAAGCTGTGGACTGGAATGGGAGAATCGTGTCCAAATACGGTGAAGACGGTTCCATCTGCAGGCAAGCTCATGACGTCTGTTTTTTGGGATTCGCATTGATTATCTTCAGAAAGGAAAAACCATCAACGACGAATATTATGGTAATTTATCACGGAGTTGAAAGAAAGCCGCATTTGGCGAAAAGGAAAGCGTTGTTCTATCACGACAATACTCTGGTTTACATATTCACTATTGCGATGGCCAAAATTAATGAATTAAAGTTCGAATTGCTTCATCACGCACCTTATTCGCCAAATTTGGTTGCCTCGGACTATTTTCTATTTCCAAACTTGAAAAAGTGGCTCGGTGGTAAAAGATTTCCCAACAATGAAGAGGTGGATGGATGGTCTGTGGTTGATGGTTATTCTAAGGAGTGTGACGGTTCTTGCTATAAATAGGCTATAGATGCAATTGAATATTGCTGAAAAACTGTACCGAGCTAAAAGGAGATTATGTTGAAAAATAGTTTTTTCAACTTTTTTGTGTCTGGTTCATTAGGCTAGCCTCAACTCACCACTCTCGCAACCTCACAGTAAGTGGCACGTTCAAATATCAATTACAATCGCTACTGTTTATAAAAAGTATTGAAATAAATGCGTTTGTTTCCAAGCAAACATTGATCAAATCGACATCACTAAATAGGAAGTTGGGTGAAGGGTTTTCATAAAAATAACATTTTATGAGCGATTCATAAGCAGGTTAAAAATGCTAAAACTGCAAATTATCTTTTCATTATTGTACAAATTAGTTTTGGCCAAGAGATTGCAATGTACGTAATTAGTCCAGATAGGTGATAATTGGCTGTGCCAAAATATAATAAATTGAATATAAAGTACAGAAATATAAAACTGATATATTTTTAAATGCAGGTTCCCTGCAATCTGGCTCTTTGTTTTCTCCGAAGATTTCACTTTCTGTTTACGCGACCTTCAGATGTTTATCATGCTATGATATTTCGCCTTTTGATGTATGAATAAAGTACTTCATTTGTAAAATCAATTTCTTCTCGTTCCAGCAGATTATACTGCATCTAAAGATTGTGGTTTTGAAACCTAGCAATAAAGCTTCCGAGGTTTTGTTTAGGTTTAATGCCTTTGCGTTTCCTTTGTTTCCTTGCGTTGAAGCAACGTCTTAATTAAACATTTACGTTTCAGATTTACTTGTGAAATTAACACATTTCTTAACATAAAAGCAAGAATTTATTTGCTTTGCCTTCGGGTAAATTGATAAAAAAGTTTCAACAACGTTTTGTTGTAACCTTTACACAATTCATTTTATATTTATTGCGATAAACAAAACGCTCGAACCGCAGGAATAAAATAAACATTAATAGTCAACGCTAAACAATGAAATCCATTATGTTCTCGAGCTAGTAAGCAAATCCAACAGAAATCCAACTTCTTCGCCCATGTGGGGCAAATTACACTCGCCCGCGTAGTTGTACTCACCCACCCCAGCTAATGTTGGAGCTTTGAGCAGCAGTAATTGGTGATAAAAACTGAAATATAATAAAAGAAAAAAAAAAAAATATGAAGAACAATAATAATTAAATGCATTGGGCAATAATATAATATTGTTGTATATGAAAATGTGCGACAATCTTGGTGTCGACACAAAACATTTCTCTATGTATAGGCATGATGAAAAATTATCATTCACGTCGATTTTGTGATAACTTTGAATAATTGAATTAATTGAATTGAATAATAACTACTGTGTAATTTTATGTAACGGTGCAATTCGGTACATTTTGAAAGGTATCGGCAATGATCAATGTTTGAAATTCCGCCTCAATGCCAGCAGTAATAATATATTGATGTACTGAACGCTTTGCAAAATACGTTGAATATGAAAGGATTGAGGGTGAGATTACCATTGCATTAGGTAGTGCTTTCTTATTCACTGATTTTACCCGATATTTCTCTCCCTAAATTTTCCAAATTCAAAACCTGATGTTATACCATGTGACGAGGATAGAAATTTTCTCAAGCCAGCGGGTTTTCCGCTAACACAAAAAAATGTTCGGAGGATTTTATTATAAATTGTTATTCGCGTATAACCGGTTTAGTGAGTTTTTTGGACCCGGAATTTTCCCACCTTAAACGTTTTTAGAAAACATTCCAAATTACTCAGAAGCTTTATGGCGTCAGTAATTTTATCATCTGTCTTCAGTTTCAAAGATCGAACGATTTTGAAGTTATTTGTTCCAAATTTCATTGAGAATGGACAATGTATAAAAATTCTCATTGAAAAAATTAAAATATTTAGCGATTTACATTACTTTTTTCATAAAGCGCATCTTAACAGAAAAAGTACTATGTATTCTGAGGTGAAATTAACAAAGATCGGTTTTAAACAAATTTCTTTGAGTCGGTTTCACCGAAAACCGATTTCAAAGAAATAATAAAAATCTCTACTCTGAAACCGCAATTTAATAAAAAAAAAGTGTATTTTGAACTTCCTAGTTTCAACGACGCAGAAAATACGATTGAACCGGTTATTTGTCGGTTTTTTTAGATATTTTGAATATCTTCTTTTATATTGCTATTGTTCTGTCCACTCCTGTGCAAAAGGGCTGTAGTTTTAAACGTTATATCAAATAGAGGTCTTTGTTATTATTTTATAAAATGGTTCGACTTTGAAATTCTGAATTTCCTTTTAATTTGTTTAATTTTTCGAATTCTACTCGTAATAAACAGCTTCTTATTTCCAAAATATCCACACTCATGGGTCGTGCTTTCGTAGTAACAGCACGAATTAGTAATTTACTTCCAAGCCATTTAAAATATTTTAAATTATGTCTTGATTCTTACGTTCTGCAATACTTTCACACTTTCCAGTAAAATTTTATTTTCAATTAAATTGTGAGCAGTGAGTGTTAGACTGGTATGCCGATTACCTTACATTTCTAGATTATATACCGATTAACTTCAAAATTAGTCTTTTTCATATTTTATGTCTTTAATAATCATATCATCTTTACAATCACATCATATTTTTATACATTTAGCATTCAATTTTTATTACGTTCTTTTATATTTATATTATCGAGTAGATTAATAAGATTAATAATAAGAATATATGAATTTTTGCATATTGTAGTTAACATATAAGTGGCCGGAAGGCTGTGTTGGACGTAAGAAAAGACGGGAAGAGCAGATCAATTCATACCAAATATTGCTCTGAATTAACGCACAGTGAAAGGAGCCAATTGATAACTTATTGAAGTCTTCCGCAAAAAAATTATAAAGGGGTAATTGATTCCTGTTAAAGCGGACGAATTGTATGCGAAATAATCCTAAGGTCGAAGCAATGCAATTGCTACTCAAATTCATTTCAATCTCGATAACTAATTAACTCCGAAACATATGATTTTACATGCTTTCACGAATATCGGCTTTGACCTTCCTCTAGAATATAGGATCACATTTAATAATTGTTAATAAATCACTGAATTGAACAACGTGGTTTTACTTGAATGCAGTACACACGGATTCCACATAAGGGAATCTCAGAAATATGAGTATGTTTAATAAGCGCCTTATGTGCCTTAAATAAAGTTTAGTGCACTTGAAAGAAAAATGTAAGTTCCTGCTGTTTGACATTAGACGGCGCCAGTTGTAAGTGTTAGTCGATTCTGCTATAACCTAAACGTTATGAGCCAAGCTTAGGCATATGGTAAACATATCGCCTCAACACAGTACTGATTTTTTTTTTTGACGTCATGTTCTTTTTCACGCCATAGTCTTTTTTTTTTTTTTGGAAAGTCTTCTCCAGATATTGCAGCGTCCGATTATCAATTGTTCCGTTCAATGGCAAACGGCCTGGCTGACCAGCATTTCCACTCATATGACGGCATCAAAGAATGGCTAGATTCGTGGATAGCCTCAAAAAATTAGCAATTTTACCGTGACGGAATTTGAGCTTTGCCTGAAAGATGGGAAGAAGTAGTAACTAGCGATGGACAATACTTTCAATGACTCATTTGTAAACATATTTTCATGATAAAGTTGCATTTTTATAAAAAAAAGAAACAGCGAGAACTTAGTTGCGCACCTAAATGTACAAAAACAGGTTTAAATTTTTCCAGTGTACCAATGAGAAATTGCAGAGAACCGAATCGAATATCGAAAAATTTACTAATTTGCATGGGAATTATAAGAATGGGTGCGGTAATGGGACTCAATTTGACAAACGTTTAACGCTCATCAAATTTAACTGCATTTAGTACAATTAATTCAATATGATAGACAAACGTTTTGGATATTTAGCCTACCCAATGAAGATTTTATATAAAACATTGAATTTTGGAAAATCGATAAATTTGTGTTGGAGTTACCATTGATTTCCTTCGATATAGTAAGTAATTCTATAGCTCAGAATTATTTATCTTTTATTCAATGTCTTTTGTTATCCTATTAGGAATGTCTTGGTAGTGCATTTTGTGAAAAATTTTCTAATTATTGAATTACATTCTCTTAGTCTATGAAACTCATTTCTCGTTAAGAAATTGCTTTCGAATAAATGGATACTCAACCTACGATACAAAACATCCCAGTGGCAGAGCTTGTGGGGGAACAGCTGTAATAATTAATGAATATAAAACTGATCACATACAAGCCATTTCAGTTGCACTAACTGGATTGAACATAATAGTTTCTTCCATATACTGCCCTCCCAAATGTTATAAGCGAAGACCAGTTTTCACACTTTTTCTCTACTCTTGGTGACAAGTTTATAGCCGCCGGAGACTACAATGCTAAACACACCTTCTGGTGGTCTAGACTTGTCAACCCCAGGGGCAGGCAATTGCTGAATGCTATATCGAGTTCAGGCCTAAAGGTTTTGTCTGAAGGTGAACCAACATACTGGCCCACGGATCTCAATAAAACCCCCGATCTCATAGATTTTGCAGTTACGAAGAGTATAACAAGAGAACACATCATCGTTACTCCTTCCCTCGACCTCTCATCAGACCACTCTCCCACAATTCTCACAGATTTTAACATTCCCTTGAACCGGGAAATCTCTTACCATTTCCCAAACAGGCATACAAATTGGTTGAGATACAAGATGTACATAAACTCACATCTGTGCCAAAACTTTTCTCTCAAAACACCAAAAGAAATTCAGTCGGCCATCAACGTCCTCACTACCACAATGGCAACTACCGCAAACTTGGCAACTCCGCACAAGGTCTATGCTAAAACAAAAAATGACTCCTCATGTCATATTGAATCCGTAATCAAAGAGAAAAGGAAAGCGAGAAGACGATGGCAAAAGCACAGATCTCCCTACCTCAAAGCTCGTCTCGACCAGTGCAAGTCAAAACTGAGGTCAACTCTGGATGAAAAAAAAGAAATCTCCGAAGCCCGCCACTTATCTCGTCTAGGAGCCACACAAAGAACTGACTGTAGCCTGTACAAGGCCACAAGGCAACTACAGCGCTACAGGAGGATGGGCAAGGAGTATTGATGAAAAAGTGAAAGAATTTGCTGATCATCTCGAAGAAGTATTTACTCCTAACTATACAATCTCCCGTGTTAATCCAACGATCATTAGCCCAATGATCACAAATCCCATGAAAATAAGAAAAGAAAGAAAAGTTAAAGAAAAATGTTCTCTCGTTGAAAATGAATAAATCTCCTGGACAAGATAAAATAACAGCGAAAATGATTTCAGAACTCCCCCACAATATCCTGAAATTAGTTTTATTTATATTTAATGCTATGCTTCGAATTGGATACTTTCCTCGTCCATGGAAGCTGTCGGAAATAATAATAATGAAATGATCCCAAAACCTAGATAGGAACTGTCACAAATTACATCCTATCGACCCATAAGTTTACTCTCTATTTTATCTAAACTGTTTGAAAAGATCTTTCTCCAAATGTTGTACCCCCATATTGAAGCAAACCATGTAATACCCACGCACCAGTTTGGGTTTCGCAAGGGTCATGGAACGATAGAACAAGTACACCGTATAGTAACCCAGATCAGAAAACATTCGAAGATCGGAAATATTGCTCAGCTCTCTTTATAGATATCTCCCAAGCCTTTGATAAAGTGTGGCATGAAGGTCTTATTCACAAAATAGTCTCTTTTCTACCGACAAATACCCACCCTGAAGAGCTATCTAAAGGATCGATCTTTTGTAGTGAAATCGAAAGACTCTGTTTCAACTCAAAGGAAGGTTTCAACAGGAGTTCCGCAGGGCAGTATACTAGGCCCTATACTATGTACCATCTACACCCCTGACATGCCTGTTCATTCCCTAATTCAAACCTCAACTTTCGCTGATAACACTGCATTCATGAGCACTAGCACTTGCCCATTAATGGCTTTTAGACAACTGCAGTCTCATATACACACATTAGAATCTTGGCCCGAAAAGTGGAAGATAAAAGTGAATGCCACTAAGAGTGTACAGGTTACATTCTCTCTTAGACAGAACAATTGCCCAGCCCTCACTATTCACGGTAGTGCCATACCCGTTCATAGCCATGTGAAATATTTGGGTATTCACCATGACCGACGTCTCACCTGGAAAAATCACATTGACTCAAAAACCACACAATTGAAATTAAAAATGGCTCAACTCCACTGGCTTATTGGCTCCCAGTCTACTCTCAGTTTGGAAAATAAAATCACCATCTACAAAACCATATTGAAGCCAATATGGACATACGGCATCCAGTTGTGGGGAATGGCATTGGCTTCTAACATAAATAAGCTACAGAGAAGACAGTCAAGAATACTGCGCCAAATTTATGGTGCCCCATGGTATATTTGGAATGATAACATACACAAGGATTTAAACATTCCTTATATTTCCGAGGAAATAAGAAAATTAAGCAGGTCATATGTATGTATCGAAGTTGTCCTCCCACTCAAACCCACTCGCTCAAAACCTTCAACATTTTCCCGGCCATATACGGCTAAGAAGAGAGGACACGCTAGACTTGGTCCGGTGATAAACAGTTCTGTCGCCAAAAACAAGACTCGGCAATGGCAGGATACTTTAGTTTAAGATAGGATTAAGATTTGAATACTTATAGTAAATTTCATTAGAAAGATTCAATAAAGAAAATGAATGAAAATGAATTTTTAAATCAATTTTATGGAGATACGGTAAATGCATGTCTCACCAGCTGGGAAATATGCTAAAATGTGCTGGATGTGCTTGAATATTTTGTAATTCTAAGAAATCCGTAGACACATGAAAACTGTATTTCGGTTGTTCAAAAATAGTAACTCTGATCTGGTGTAATCTTCTAATATTTTGCAATGCTCTATATTGGATTTTTTACAATCCTTTGTTGAACATGTTAAAATATGATCCAAATGGTACAGACGATATCCTGTTGTATGCATAACTTATTTGTAAGGACGTGATATTAAACGGTTAATCATATTTTGAAATTAATCAATATCATAATTAGATAGTTAAACAAACATACTATTAATCAGTTAATTAATTAATATCGGTTTTTGTTGATCTATCTTATCAATTAATCGAACACTTGTACTTATTTAAAGAACAATTTATGTTGTAAAATGAGAATTTGAATCCAATTTTGTGTACTTATTTAAAAAAGGTGCCAGAAAAACGTAATGATGATGAAGAATTTTTGATTTCCACCCAAACCCAAAGGAAGGGCGCTTTTAACGGAGAACGTAACCATTTTCAAACATTTTGCATGAAATTTTTAGAACAAGTATGGAAAAGATACTTTAGTTTTAATTTGAAACAGCTAATTTTTAGTCAAAACCTTTGTTACATTTCGCTGTAGACACATAATTAGTTCAATGCAACACTTGTACTGCTTATTTGTACTTAATGTAATGTTCAAATAATGTAATTATTTGGTTCAGAGTAGGTTGCAAAAAAGATTTGATGAAATGAAATTGTTGCTCAGCGTAGTCATTTACTTTTGCATTTTACAAATCCGGATAGGGAGCACATCGAGGAGCTGCACATGAAGAACATCTTATACTAGACCTCACAATACTCACCACGATTGCTCCACTAGATTGCTGTCACAGGAGTCAAGTATTTCCAATCAGATAACCCTTCGGCGCTACCTATATAACCTTATATGGTTATGACACTATATTTACCGATACAATCCTTTAAAATATATATATCTTCACCCGAAAAAGTATGTAAATGTAACACTCAAATGAAAGGATTTAAAATACCAGTTATCTTTCGACCAAATGTCTTTCTGAACTTTAAGTCAATTGATCGATGCCCGTCTGTCGACACGTCGAGAACTCTTCAAAAATCTTGGTGAAAGTTCATGAACTTTGTGCAGTCTAATATTTTCCAATATCGTAGCAGGAGATTGTAAATGGGCTATATCGATCCACTCCTTCTGCCATCTCCTAAAGCTTGGCAGAATTTGGAAAAATCGAACGAGTAACCTTGCTCCTTCTGATACCTACCATACAAATAATCGACTTAACTTATATATTCATTGTACACATTTTATGAGAATGAAAAAAAGCCACATATTAACACTGCTTTTGTTTACAGTACACTTCCGAATTAAAAGCTCGGCCGTAGGGGAGTATTCTCTACCAATCCACAAGACACATCTAAACTCTCCTGACAATCAATTGTGGTTTGGCCACGGTTTGCGCCGTGGTAGTAATTTGTGATCCGGAAATTCGGTACGTGACATTTTTTTGAGTTCTGGCACCTACAAACTGAGCATATTTTTGTATCCAACCTTAGTTAAATGATTCCGTTTTTTCGGAAATATTTTCATAGACAGAGTTTCTTCCTGTATTCTGCCTTATTCAAGTAGTTTCAAACGGTTTTTTGTGCAACGTCTTGCTTCTGGACAATCGAAGCAGTGTCTTAGTTGAGGATTTCTATTATTCTATCGAAATTTTCGACAATTGGCCTTTTAGAGGGTGGTGCACCGTTGACATCAAAATTAGCGAAATGGAGTCGAGGAAACCAAAATTGCGTCTGATTGGTTGTTGATTTAAGGGACATTAACACTGTTCACATTTTAAGCCGCCTGTTTTTTTTTTTCAAAGAAAAACTGTAAGATGTAGCACAGTTTCTCTTCGCCAGCTATCAGAAACTGTGCGAGCATATTTCTGAGCACGAAATCTTATCCCTTTCTAACGCCATCAGCGAAACCCGTTTACACATTGTATGAGTGTAAACCATCTGTTGAAAGCATCTATTGAAAAAATAATGGATTTATTCATTATGTATGTAGAGAATTACGTAAATATGTTAAATAAATGACTAATTGAAAGGTTGCTTTGGGAAAACATTTGCAAAAGTACCCATCCGAAATGAAAAGTGATTTGCTTACAGATGGTTCCGAGAATATTTCGGGGTTTTGTTTTCGTTTCGTGAGCTGAAACACTTTTAGAGGACTTTGCAAAATAGTAATCTGTATAACTATCCTGATTGGCTCTCTACTTTTGGTGCAACGAGAAATCAGAACAACACACATTTTCGCCAATATTCGAAATTAATATTAAGTTTAAAAATGTTTTTGTATGCCTGAAATATTAAGATTTTCGTGGCAATATTTCCATTTTAGGTAACCTGCAGAAGTGTATTTTTGATACACCCAATACGGATGTGCCGCGCTGCGAGCTAAAGTGATTTTTATTGGCTGATCGACGAGCATAAGTTTTACGTCTGAGACATTCGGCCTTAACAGAAGCAGCAAAGGAGATGATCAAAGTTGGCAACCTCGGCTACTGAAGTTTTAATAGCTATAAATTCTGTAGCGAAATGGCTGCAAACCATTGAATGACTGTTTTGTCAATATCACGAGAATTCTCATTTAAAAAAAAAAAACTTACACAGTTTTTTACTAGAAATTTGTTTTTTCCTAAATTTTCAACGGATTTACAAAATAAGTAGCTCGGATATTATCAACAAAAAGATCTGTTGAAATGTTGTGAGGTAAGTATTCAATATTTTTCACAGAAGGAGAACATACAATTTTCACTAATAAAAATTTGTTCCTACATTTTAAAGACACAGACATTTTTTATCTGAATCTCTTTTGCACAAATTTTATTTTTTTTTATTCCAGTTGTCTGTAGATAGGCCCTTTTTTTACTTAAATTCAATTATGAAGCAGAATTAGAAAATCGAATGTGTACAGCAAAGTGCCATAAATTTGCCATACAATCAAAAATTTGTTAAATATCTGATATTTTGGAATTTTTTGCGGTAAAAATGTAATTCGTAACCCTAAATTCAGTTTTGTTTAATTTCTAATTTATCATAACAGAATGCACTATCTGAATACACTAAGATTTCGTGATGTGACAAAATGATAATACATTCTAGTTTCCATAAAATTAAACTGTTACATCTTACTTATCCTGCGCCGATTACGTAGATGAAGCAATTTAAAAAATAATATATTATATAAACAACTCTTAAAACTAATTTGTAATAAGTCTGCATAACGTCATATCATGAGCATGAAATGAATTCCCGAACTCTTTTTCATTACTTTATTATTTGTGATATAATAATATAAACCGCAATTACTTATCAGTGTTGCCTTAGCTCTCGATTTCCTGCTACTTGCAGTTCACCGGGTAGAAAGAATGTAAATCCATAATATATATTCCGTACCAAAATACCTTATGCACCGCTGGTGTGATATCCCTCCAAGGATACAAATGGGTGATCCTTTTTGGAAATTATACCTAACTCATAGAATCTGAGCCATAGATTTGTCCGATGTTAAGGGCAACGGTCAACGTAGGCACATTTTAAGAGATATCACGATGTTACCTTAAAATAATCCGTGTTGGATTATGCATAGCTTGTATTCGGACAGTGTCAATACGGCAAAGTTTGAAGATTGCTGTTGATTTTTGTAATTGATCCGCACTAAATGTTGATGATATGATCTTGCTGACACTATTTTGAAGCAGCGTTTCCAGTTCAACACCTTAAGCAGTACAGGAATTTCAGTCAGGTGAATTGACTTACGCACAACTTCAGCCAACTTCATTTGTGTTGCTGCAAAAAATACTCTAAATTAAAGCACAATGCAAGAAATAAAATTGTAATTTTCTGAAGTCTTCCGATTGGGGAAAGTAGTAGGATAACAAAGTTCTGATAAATCGGTCAATTTGTATGTGAGGAATCCCAAGGGACGTGGCAGTGCAATCTATTTTCATCCCCAGCAAGACAAATTCCTGGTGCGAGTTCAATTGTATTTGTGTATTGAATGAAAAACACGAACACATATACGTTAAATAATATAATTTGTATGAGAGATATCAAAAGTTTTGGGATTAATTGGTTAATCTTTTCAAATTTTACTGTTAGTTATAAAACAATAATATCCACCAAAAATTCTGTTAAATTTGAAAGTAGAGCCTAAGAATGAAAGCCGCAAGCACAGCTACAACCCTTCGGGTACTCCCAATGAAAAATGTGGATTTTCCTAAATTTAATATTTTCTCTGTAATTTCTGATTAAAAGGAAAATAGATAACTTTTCCAGTGCATTCCTATTTTAGGCACGTTCGCGAATTAAATGAATTCGGTGCAAACCATTGCTTACGTATTTTTGGTCACAAGAAAAAACAAATTAAGTAGAGTTAGGACAAAGTAAGGTTTATTCGATATTATTAATATTCTTATTTTGATGCATATTTATGTATAATCCTTTATTAATTTTTTAAAAATTGCTTAATACATCCAAATATTGATATAAACAGTTTACAACATTTTGTGCATGAACTTAGGACTAGATGGCATAAGTTAAGTAATTTGTATGGAAGTGAACAGAGAGAACAAATTTTACCAAGTTTTATAATGCAACACATGTATGAATGTAAGAAATTGAAGTACACGAATCAGAGATTAGAGGAGAAAAATAAAGTTTTCAAGTTTTACAAAGATTACAAATCAACAATATAATCCAGAATCTAGGCTACTGCAGCCTAGTAATTAGAAATTACAAATGAAAGATTGAAATTCGAAAAATTGGCTATTTTACATTTGAGGTACCAGAAAGAGTGTGGCAGTGTCCTCAATTTTTATCCTCAGGATTTATTTAGTGAAGAGTATCATGTGTGCTAAATTCAACTGCCTTTAAAAGAATTGCTTGACGGATGTGAAGCTAAAAAATATAGGGGTTAAATCGTTTATTTATATAGTAAATACCATTGTTACTTAACTGACCGTTCTGAAGTTTTATGAAGAATTACAATTCAGCACTATGGGCTTGAACATAGTTGACTGTTTTGAAATTACAAAAAAAAAGATTGAAATTCGGAAAAGCGGTTAATACCAGAAGGGATGTTTCGAAATGAAATAGTTTACCAAAAGCATTATGTGCGGCAAATTTGATTAAATTCATTACAACTGCTTAAGAGGTATGAGGGTTAAACGACTTATTTCTATGAGAGGTATCAGTAGGGATGTAGTAAGTTGGTCAGTTTATTTAATTTTTTCCAAAGGGCAGAAAACACTGCATTTCTGAAAAGTGTTCAATTTGTGTGGGAGGTGCCAAAAGGAAAAAGGATCGGTATAGCCAATTTACAACTTCCTACTCCAATCGAGCAAAATATTTGGTCGTACTAAGTTTTAAGAAATTTTACAAAGCTATCGTGTCGAACAAGACTTGGTCCTTTAAATGCTCCCTTCTATCAGGTGGAAGTATAAAAATCCTTCTAATCATTCCTCTCCACAATGTTAATGCCAAACATTGCTGAAAATATGACAATTTACAGCACAAAACCTTTGTTGTTTATAAAATTTCGCCTTTGAATTGTCTAAATGAATTGCACAGCCATGTCCAAATAGCAAAAAATTACATCGAAAATAGTGGTGAAACTAATCTAACTAGGGAATGTTCAATAAAGCTATAACCCTTTTGATTAAAGATTATCCATATGCCCTTTTTAACTCGTACATAATATTAATAATTCGTACTTCAAACTTCTTTCACGCCAAAACAATAGATCTACACTCATACGTGGCAGAATCCTAAACACGTACTAATGTTTTTTTGCAGTCGTTATTAAAGAAATATGAAAATAGGCCTGGCCTCTTCGTCATTTATTTTGTATACGAAAACTGCGCAATTGATTAAATAACCACAAAAAATGCTAACAGAGATAAAGGTTGTGGTTTTTGTGGTCTCAACTCAATTGTACATGCAGTAACAACAACAACAACAGAACAAACACTTATAATCTTAATTAATTGATATTTTAATTTTCTTCTCATGTAATTGTTTATTTTAATTGTTATATTTTTTTATAATGTGTACACTTTAATACCACATGCTCATATTCATATGTCTATGTTTGTATTTACATGCAGTATATCCACCCTTTGCCATCATAATGCGGAATGAAAGGGGTGAGTAAACAGAACTTTAATTAAATATCAGCAATGAAATCAATTATTTGGTTTTAGAATGCTTTACATTAATAGAAACAAATTTCTCCTATTCTTTTTACCTCATGTCATTGCTGACAAATATTCCTACAGGAAGGGGAATAAAATTCAATCATTTTTACTATAGCTGAGGAAACCTGCGAATCCCTTCACTGCGGGAAGCTAAACGACGTTATTGATTAACTAAAAACAGAGAGTGTATCGAAAAGTCGATGCATAATGAAATGAAACTCATCACATAATAACAACGTTCAAAACCGAATTTCCGAAAAACAACCCGAATTGTGCTGAAAAAAAAAATAAAGTTTATAATTCATGAAAATAAACAGAATGTGATTCCCATTCGATCTTTATGGTAAACTTGGTGATCCTGACTAATATTTTTTTCAGATAAAAATAACTACAAAAACTAGTCAAGTAAATTCACGCAAGCGATGCACAATACGAGTACAATACCTTACCTTAACCCAACATATTTTTGCGTTGGTGCAAAAGTGTGCCTGGAATCAGAGGGTTGATCGCAAGGTCCTTATTAAATAATTCTCCGAGTTAACGCATAGCCTAGAAGCCCTATAGGAACAAAAGGGTGGCGGTGCACCAAGAGTGGTGCACCCTAATTATACCAAATTTAGCGTAACTAAAAGGAAGAAATCAATTTGGGAATATGTGGACTAATTGAGAAAAATGTGTAGAAGGCACCGGAATGGTTGTTCTCCTATCCGGCCGATTTGTTTTTTTTTTTAATTTACCGAGCGTTAAGACAAGCATTATGTTCTTTTCGTGAGGAAAAAAAATCCGCGAGATATTGTTTGTCTGTCAAAATATTTAGTGGCATTGCAAGTTTTCTTTGCATTGATTTCTAACACTGAAATCAGAACGAATGATGTTTTTACTTCATAATATCTTCGCTAAGTTATTTGTATAAGTGTAAGTTGTGTCTTTTTTTTAAATACTATTATATTTTCGAGTACACAAATGTATTACGTAAGTATAGAAATTCTGCGTAAACATTTTTATTATTATATTATTATTATTGTTATTATTATTATTCCTACGCCTCTGTCCCCCCTGATACCGCGCGAGCTGGGGTCCATTTATTGCTGAACATGACGGTGGACTCGGCCACAAGTCACTTCAGCACTGTTGTGTCCTTTGTTTTTTTTTCTCATCCTTGTCACACCATTACTCACATTACCCCAGGAATGTTCTCATTATCCTGCATGTATCAAGAACTACCGATTTACACATATCGTGCAAGTGCCCAGATAATCCCAACTCACTCACATGCTGAGACACGGAATTCACCACTATTCCAGTGCTTGAGATCACTATCGGTATAATCTCCACTCGTCGGAGATGCTCCAGTTATTTAATCTCAAACGCCAGATCCGTATATTTCGAAATTTTATCCGTTATTGTACGATTAACATTTTCGGAAAGTGGCACTGCCACATCAACGAGATACCCCGCCTTTCCGCGCTAGTCTATCTAAACGATATCCGATAACGATAACAGTCCTATCTGTTGAAATTGAAAGTCCTATCTGTTGTTGAATTGAACAGAACCTCTTCGGGGTGATATATATAATGAGGAACCCTTTCCTCCACAAAACCACTTATAATTCCAAGAATTCGATGAATTACTCTTGCCACATTGTTATGCCTCCTTAGATATGCAGTACTGGCCATTACGGAGCATCCGTTAACTATATGGTCTGTAGTTTCCGGAGCCTGGCCACATCTTCGGCATCTGTTATCAACACCATCATGTAGAATAACTCCTCGATAACGTCTAGAGTGGATTATTTCATCCTGTTTTTCCATTAGGAAAGCCTCTGTTTCCGGAAACTGAAAACTCCATACTGAAAACAGATTGTAGATGCATTTCTGTCTACATTGTCCACTTCCAATTGGTGTGGAAATCTGCCATGTATATCCTTACGTTTACATTGTTCCACAATATCGGCACCGCTACTTGTACTCTCTAGTTTGAGCGGTGCGTGGTTGTCGTCCAAATTCACTAAAACGGAATATTGTTCGATCTCTGTTGCATTCATATAAAAGAATTTCCGCAGTTTGTGGATCTGGTTAAAATGTTGATTTTTGATCTGATGTATTACCTGGCCTCTTACCATCTCTATTGACTTACATTTATCGAACCCAAATTGCATGGAAATATCATTGCTAAACTTTTCCAGAATATCCATTAGGTTCGATAGGTGGTACCTTGACCGTGCAAACAACTTCAAATCATCCATATACAGTAGATGGGCGATTGCAGACTGTCTTTGTTGGTGCTTTATCCGATATCCATTAGGGGAGTTAT
This sequence comes from Philornis downsi, assembly GCA_019455685.1. Lineage (NCBI taxonomy): Eukaryota > Metazoa > Arthropoda > Insecta > Diptera > Muscidae > Philornis > Philornis downsi. Next base: position 4,320,209 of record JAHXMU010000101.1, on the reverse strand, counting down.
TCAATGCTCTGCTGAGAGGTGTTAGACTCAGACAAAACCACAGCGGGCTGAATGCATCTCCCTGAAAAATTCCCCTGTTTATACGAATTTCCCGAGTACGAATGACATTAAGGATCATATGCGGCCTCCATGAAGGCATTGTTCTCTCAAAAAATGCAATTATTCTCCGGTCCACTCCGCTATTCTCCAGAGTTCGTATCAAATAAGTATGGGGTACACTATCAAAGGCCTTCCTGTAATCAATGTACGCCACACTTAAATTTCTTTGATGACAAATCGAATTTCTTGTTACAATTGCATCTATTATGGGATGCAAGGGAAGTGTGATTCTTTGGACTTTCTATACCACATGTGAACATTTCTTTTGGACAAAGTCAATTCTTCAAAATCCTTCAACAGTTTTCTATACGTGTCTAAAGAAAAAAAATCCTTTTCGCCACAACAACTACTTTATTAAAACATATCAGCCATTGTAAAAATTATCAAAATCATATTTTGCGTTGCACAAAACTACGAGGAAGTTGGCATTTGTGATATCAAATTTGGCGCAGATATATGTCGCATGCCTGAAGAATTACAATTAAAAACAGGTTCTACTTTTTAGACACAATGTCCCAGAACTCACGCTTGTACTGATGGAGTGAAAAACTCAACATTTCCAACAGATGTCGTCACTAGAACTCCCGATGAAAAACATTTTAACCATCGACCCTTTCTAGTCATGGGCTTAATTTCTACGCATGCGTCTAATGAAGTAAAATAGTTAAAGGAACAAAACATGTGGAAGCTAAACACGACGAAAAATTGTTTAACCTATTTGGTGTACTAATAGATAATTTTGTTTCGGTAAAACTACGATTAGGTTAAATCGACGTTTCCTTAATTGTTGTCAGAGTACAATGCTTGTTAGTTGTTATAGATTTTATTTGTCGATCTTTAATACAAAATGGATTTGTTTCGATGTTATTTTCCTATTGATTTCAATTGACAGAATTTATGTAAAGATATAGTTAAACGATTGTTGTACGGTTATAGTATTATTTATTAAATGTAGAAGAAAAGGCAACATATAATTGATTCGATCACTGACGGCCACAACTTGTTCAACTGACGACTACAACTTATCTCACTGACGACTCTCAACGACTGACTCTTCTATCGCAAACGACCAACCCGACTTCAATTCGCCGCTCGACTCTCGAATTGTATCTTGTCCCAATACTTGAGGGTTACCATCTTACATTTATTATTACAAAAATTTATTATTCTGACTATTGACTGAACAGATAGCTCTCTTGCTATTCGCCAAAATACCATCATTGTTGCATAAATCTGGAAACTTGTCAAATCAAATAATTTCAAAGTAATGAATTTAGTGAATCTGATAATGGTGTTAATATTAGAAAATTATTTCCAGGAAACTGGGTTTACAGTTATTCGAAAAATAATTTTTTCTGATAAGCCTGATTTCGGTTATTCTATTAACAGAAAAAAACGCTTAAACGGTTTTGTTCGGATTTTTTTCTATGAAAATAATTTAAAAAAAAAATTCTTTTATTAAGACATCGTGTATTATTAACATCAATCAAAAACTTCTGCAAAATCGAAACAAAATTTAGAAGTATATCCTGTTCGCCGTTGATTATATCAATATGGATGTAGCTAGATAAAGCAGTGGAAAATTTTTTATGGTAACAAAGTTAGTTGTAAATTCTTCAACCCATACAATATCGAGTCCTGAATTGACATGTAGAGTGTGCTGAATCCACAAATCGCCAGAATAAAGGTGCATGAAAGCATAGCATTCACACGATTTTCATGTTGAATCAAATTTAAATATATTGATTCGCAAAATTCGAAAAAAAACTATTTTTATCCACCGTGGATGGATATATTTGTCAATAATGTTCTTCAATGAAATTTTAAAAATTGCAACATTTGGCAATATTTGAGGCATTGGTGACAGATTCTTATATTTACATAGACTTGAATACTGCCTCCAGTAATTCTATGCTATATTTACAAAAATGTTAAACTTTGATGGAAAATTTTAGTAAAAGTTTTCTTGAAATATGTTTTAAACTTGGATTTACACAGATCATCTGTGTTTGACTTAACCTCTTTTAATTCTTTAACGATAGAGAAAAGTATTTGGGCTGTTCAAGCAAACAAGGTTTTGATCGAAAATAAATTGAAGACCGGTTGGTTTCGTTTCAAATTCACAAGTGCGGTTTTATTCTATATTTAATATGGCCTTAAATTACAGTAGATTACAGTAAGAAAAATTTCCCATGCCTTGGAGACAAATACCAAAGAATTGACAGGACTTTAGCGAAAGATTTGACATGTAGTCTAAAAATAATTCATTTAACAGGAAGAAGAGAATAGGGCTTGGGAAACGCGAACAGGAATCTTGACAAATGAACCAACAATCTGAAACATTTGTGTGCCTTCACTTGAAGGAGTAAAGTTATATATGTATATGATTTGATAACAAAGTGGCACTTAGAAGGAAGGGCTTAAAATACCAATTACCTTTTGAGCTACTGTGATAGATCGACTAAGCGATATCTATCTGGCTAGCTAGTTGGTAGACACGATAACCGTCGTTAATCCTTAGGGAACTCCTTAAAACTTTACAAAGTGTAATATGTAGCCATACCGAAGCCAGGCTATATCGGTCCAACCCTTTAAGTTATCCGAATTTACGAATTTAAATTTTTTGTCAGTAACTCATAACTCCTAGATTGCAGTAACTTAGGTTTGTTTGCATTGGATTGGTTAATTGTACTTGACAGAATGTGAAAAAATCTACCGCGTTCATAGAGTGGAAAAGTGGTCACATTCCCACAGCTCGCATACAAATGGACGATGAAATTCAATCTCTGCTCTGTAAACTTTTGACCACTATTTTGTTTGATTTTTTTTCAAAAAATTGAGTAAAATCCATCTCCCTTACACATGATCGGTTAATCCCCTATACTTGTATTTCTAGTTTCGTGTCTTGTTGAACTGATTTCAGTCGAATTTATTTGATGAGAATGAAAATGAATGGTATTGACTATTTCGTAAGCTGAGGTTACTTTAACTTTTGGCGACTGTATTGCATTATGATACTTAATAAAATGTGAAAAATTCGAACCGATAACCACGCCTCTCGGTCCACTGTGTACAAATTACCTAATTTAGCCTGTATTCCTTTATTTGTACCTTTTGTTCAATTTCACGTTATTCGGTATAGTTTAGCACGCAACAGTCATTAGCGGACTTATTTCTGGATTGGGACCAGATTGCATTACCAAGCCCTTTATAGTATCAAGTACACAAATTGGCCGATTTAGCAAAAACAAGCGATTCTTCTATAATTTCTAGCGACAAATTCAGAAAGTTATAATTCTGTCTCATTTATTGTGATTTATTCCAGAGCGTTTTGATAAGCGCTGAGTAGTTTACCATACCTATTCTGGCATCCCTCTCACTGATTAAATCGGTTACTCGAAAATGGCGCTTTTCAGAGAACCGGTATTCGGTTTCTGACAAAACAATACCCGTTTCCATTTTCAATTTGAAATATCCTAGCATGTAATCCACTGCGATCCATTGCAATAAAGAGTTGAGACTATAAATTTGATGCAATACAAAATTTTCTAAACAAATATAAAATATTACTTATAGAGTTTTGAGAAATTGCTAATCGGGATGGATTTTAGCATGCATTTAAATTTACCTGTTACCACATTTTAAACTCCCAAAGTTGTTGGCAATTTTCAGGCACCATTACAGCTCAGATTTTAAAATATGTCCTCATACCCTGTTGATTTATTTAAAAGTTGTCAAGGATGTGGGTGTTTTCCCATAGGAATTAACAACCCTTTTAGAATGTGAAAAATATAGTCGCAATTTCATTTAATGGAAAAGAAAGACAATTTCATGCAAATGAAAAATTACTAAGCGCTTCAGCACCATTTCTGGGGAAACCCCTTACAAACGTTAAGTCCAAATCCAATATGTGCCCCAAGGGAAAATATAAAATGTATCGCAGCAGGAGCGCCTTGGATTTTAAGGGCTTTTCCTGAGACCGCAGTGCCAAACAAAACTATTTGTTTTCATATTCACAGCGAAACCAGCACAAACTAGATGACTTTTTTTGCTTTCTTCTTCTTTCCGCGCAGGTACGTGGATGCAGTGTTAAAGACACAGGTGAAAATCCACTTTGGGCCATTTGGCGCGCTGCTGAGGAATCGACAGTTGGAAAATCCCTTAGCAACAAATGCTCATGCCTTTTTCTGGATCTACTGGCGAAGAGCGTGGGAATGGTTCTCACCATAAGTGGAAATTTTTCAAAACGCAAACAAATGGCAGTGCAGTAGTGGTGGTGTCTATTGACGAATTAGAATCCCTAAGCAGAATGACATACAGACGAAGAGTAATGACTGGTGAAATTGAAATTTGTGTGCAGAAAATCCATCACGAAAAGAACAATGCATGTAGACAGTCCATTTAGATATGAAATCCTGTCTGGAGCATTTTCCCGAATTAAATGAAAACAGAGAAAACCATCATATATTTGAAAGGAAAACAATAACAGGAATGAAACAGCAAAGGCTCATAATACGCTCATTGTACCCGAGTGCTTGTCTTTCACTTCATCAAGTGTGTAAAGTAGTAAAATAAATGGGCAGACCAGCAAACAGGTAACTCGAAACCATTATGACGCGTCTATGGTTTCAAGCAGTCTATTAACCCAACAGTGCAAGTAGAAAACCTTGGCAGGTAAGCGAGGTAGAGCCCTGAATCCTACAGGAAATCATCGTATGCGATTTACGCACAAATAGACACGAACACAGCACACGTGCAAGAAATACTAAAGAAATAAGAAAATGTGTTGTAGCTACCAACTCGAACGTAAAATGTATATTGAATAAAATAAAGGTTAAGTCCTAAATACAAGATCTCCTCATGAGGATAGCAAATGATCTGCCGCAACAACAAAAAAACAGTAAATTACATACATGCTTGTATACCCAGATCAAAAAATCTATCCATATATTTTACTATTTTGTTAAAAGAAATTATTAAAGAAGTCATGCATAACAGAAACAAACCAGGTTTCGATTTTGTTTTTTCTCAATTCTCATACCCTCACGAGCATTTGGCCATAAATTTAGTTTTATTTCGTTGTTTTTTTTTTTTCTTATTCTTTAGATAAATTTAAATGCCATGACCTTTTCCGTATGTTGTTGTCTGCGATAAAATCACATTCGAGCTCAGAAAACAGACAACTCAAAACTACAGACAAGTTTTCCACACAGGTGTTTTTCCTATGGTACTGATACTGATTGTCTTAAAAATAGAATACAACATGGTGAATTTATTTACATATTTTTTGTTTTTAATTTTAAACAAAAACATAATGACTTCAATTCAATTTGCTGTTTCATACATGAGAAGAAACTAGTAATCAATAAGAATTGGACGTTGCATTTGTATGTGGGTTGCTCATAAGTATAAGTACGAGTATGATGGTAATTGTACGGAGCTGTTTAGGGTGCTTTGAATTTGTGCTGATGTTTGTGACACTCAGAAATACTGGAGCCAGATCATACGCCTTACACACCAAACCATTGAAAATGGAAAATATCGTTGCTTGTTTTGATTAGCTTCCATAGTTTTAAATGTACCTCAAAATGATTCTTGAATCGCATAACAAATCAGTAAAAAAGAGTATCCGGGGAAGTCAAACAGATCCACTGATCGTGATGTAGAAGTGGTGAAAAAGTAAATACTCATTAATGAATTTAGCAAGAGCTTGTCATAGGACGGATGCTGTTATTTCTTAAAAGCAATTACTACTTTTTCCCTTTCCATACCAATGAATATTCTTTTTTTTATGTGGACAAAATATTTTTATTAATACACACAAATGGAAAATCGTGTGTAGATTTCATTTAAAATGATTTTTATCTATATGGGGTGGAGAAATATTATTACAAAATTTTAAAAACCTTGCAATGGGCTTGCAATTGATAATTTTGTGAATTTTGTTTCCTTACTTAAAATATTGAAAATTATTATTTAAAAATTATTGAATAATATGATCTGTAATCATTCAACGATTTTAGGTCAAGGAGATTGCGTTTACCATCATAGGTAAGCATTTCCGTAGGCCAGTTTATGTGTTTAAAAGCAAATTTACAGAATACATTTTGAGTTCTTTCAATTCTATCTGAGTGAATCATATAAAAGGGATTCCAAACTGGAGAACTATATTCTAAGTTACTACTAACAAAGGAAGCGTACAAGGATTTTGGTGCAATATAGTCTTTGAAATCTTTAGCATTTCTTTTAACAATCTCCAGAACAGCATATGCTTTGGACGTTACGTATTCAATGTGATTAATAAATAATAATTTTGAGTCAAATATGATGCCCAGATCTTTAACTTGAACAACTCTAGTAAGAACCACGTTCCCAATAGAGTAATTGCAGAAAAAAACTGTATCATGATAATGGGCATCTGTTATACAATAGCGCTTCTGTACATTTAGTACAAGTTTATTAATGTTACGCCACTGTTTTAAAGCTGTTAAGTCCTTCTAAATCAAAATAGAATGACATAAACTTGCATGATTTGCATACAATTTTAAATAGTCAGCAAAGAAAAGCGGTTTGCCAAACTCTAAGCAACCAGGTAAATCGTTAATAAAAGTTAAGAATAATGATGGGCGTAAACGTGTTCCTTAGAGAGTACCATAAAATTCGAAAATGGGCAATGTTGAATACCAAACACCCACTCTAATCCAAAATCTTTAATTTAACAACTTTTGAAAAATTTTAATAGCTTATCATTCATACGAAATGTGGAAGCCTATGTAGTAATAACAATAATAGTAATAACAAAAGTATATTATGATTTACCAAATCAAAAGTTTTCGCAAATTTGTATATATTATATCAACCTGCAATTTATTATCTGTAGATGTTACGATTTTATTCGATAACACAGCTTTATTTATACAAATTGATCTACCAGGATTTTTAGTTAATATATTTAATTTTCCTTTCTTTTATCGTATTTATTTTATTTTATATAACTAATTGGTTTTAAAGATGATAGATTATAAATAACCTCCATGCTTATTCACACATGTGCGGTACCTGTGATGGGATCGCCTCAATTATTGTTTTAATGGACAGCTACAATTCAATAAATTCCTTGGTTTCGTTTTGTACATCTCTCACTAGACATGAACCCGTAAAAAATGTGGTGCAGTCAGGTCAGGTGCACTTGGGGGTCAGCAGAAAACGGAGTTTCTAGAAATTTCCGTATGAGCTCCGCCATAACTAGTGTAGTTTCGGTTAAAAAAGTTCCTTCAAAATCTTTAAATAACTTTCCTCATTGATATTGATATTGTGCTTGTAGCAAGATTCGTGCGCCACCGTCTATTTTTTCACATATTTTTGGCAAGGTATATTGATTCATATTGGGCATACACTTCAAAACATTTGTTTTGTTACCAGACTCAAAAATAGGGGCCGCATAGCAATTTTTCAAACTGTCTGGTAGGATTTTGATGGGGGTTGCTAACGATTTAACACAATATTTATAGAAAATTGTTGGAACTGAGTCGGCAAAAATACATGTACCTTTAGCTCAAGGAATGGTGATCGACATCCTCTTCATAAACTTCAATTTTCAGTACAGTAAGAATAGACTGCGCTGGCTGGCCGACGAAATTGTCATAAGTTGTGAAAATTATTAAAAAAATGACGCAAATAAATTTCAAGTCTCAATGCTACTTTTTATATAGATGTTATTATATAACTTGCTGGGATAACCACTGTTTTTACTTTTAATATTTAAAAATTGCCAAAAGGCAGATGAATTTTAACTTATTTAATTTTCAATTCCAAATATTCAATTATTACGTAAGAAATCATGCAGAAAGTCAAACTCTTGACGTATTTGCTGAAAAAGCATTTTAAATCAGCTTTAGATCATGTTTAATGACAATTTTCCTATTTTAATCAGAATTCACATAACTAATTAATGCTCACAATGTTTAATATTCTTAAAACGATTATCGGTTATAACGCTTTTATTTCATAGATCTAAATTTCATAGATAGATTAAAAAGAGCTTCCTCAGAAGCGGAAAATATGCTTTTATAGCATTTGTGAAAGTTATGAAAGTACTATTCTTTAGAATGACTACCACTTTTTTGCTGAAAAAGTATCAACGTATTAAAATGGACCATTTCTGTTCTGAACAACGGTTGGCCTTGACCGCCTATAACATAACAGTAACGCATGTCTTCATGGAAACCCGAACGCCTTTTAATAATAACTTTTGAAATGTTTCCACTTTCTAGTTTAAATTCAAGTTTGCTTCCTGCATCTAGAAGGCGAAGAAATCGATCGATTACCCGCGCCCCTTTAGGTACATGGATCATAGATTCATACGAGGTGTGTTAAAAAAATAAGGTGAATTTTAATTTTTCTCAAAAAATATTTATTTATTCATCAATTTCCATTTTATCTCCTTTAAATTAGTCCCCCTCAGATATATATATATATATATATATATATATATATATATATATATATATATGTACTTGTGCCAGCTGATATTCACTTTTTGATATGTCCTTAAGCTCTCTCAGCAATTCGTTTTAATCTCCTCAATCGTCGCAAAACGCCATTCTTTCGTGGGTCTTTCAATCTTAGGAACAGGAAAAAGCCGTAGGGGGTCAAATCTGGTAAATGCTCATGATGACGGGCTGAGGCATGATGACGGTGTTGTTTTTGGCCTAATAATCTCTCACATGCAAAGATGAAGAGATTATGATGCATTTTTTCCACAATTCCGCAAATCCAAACGGCCCATAACTTCAAGGTAATACTCCTTAATTACCGTAACGCCTTGTGGTAAGAACTCCTGACGCACTACGTCATGGTAATTGAAGAAAACAGTCAACAAAACCTTGATATTTGACCGAACTTGGCGTGCGTTTTTTGGTCCTGGCTCTCCTGGACTCTTTCTTTGGGCCGACTGGGTTTTGAATTCGATTCCACAACCATGTACACATGATTCGTCACCGGTTATGACCCTTTTAAGGTTATCTGGATCATTGTTGACGTCATTCAACAATGAGCGATGGTAATGCGACGTTGTTTTTGGTCGAAATTCAGAAATTTTGGAACGAAATTCGTGCCTAAAATTTCCGAAAAGATTGCATGACATGTGTCAACCGATATGCCGATATCCTCAGCAACTTTTCTAAATGTGATTTGACGATTCTCCATAACAATTTTCTTCAGCTTCTTAACATTTTCATCGGTTGTTTATATGCTGCTAGGGTCGTCATTCACATTTTCTTGACTTTCTGTGAAAAGCTTGTATCACTTGTAAACATTTCTTCGACTCAGAGTACTCTCACCATATGGCAGTGCCAACATTTCAAGTGTTTTTGAGTACTCAAATCCATTTTTTACACAACATTTGATGCAACTTCTTTGATCCATTTTTTTCGGTCAAACAAACTAAACATGCTGTATGGATAAAACCGTCAACATATCTTCGAGACGAGTTTACCAATATGAGAAAAAAAAATAATAAAAATAATCGAAAGTCGAATGTACGTGGCCCGCGATATGTTAAAATTCACCTTATTTTTTGAAAACATTTTGTTTTATATTTGTTGGATAAAACTTAGTCAACTTTGGCATAACAAAGTTGGCTCTCAAAATGAAGATGACGCGCAGTTCCACATCCCTTTTTGTCATTGCATAAAAAACGGACAGTTTCCCCAAACTCAGTCTATACACTGTATTATCTAAATGGACTTTTTTCCATTATAAGTATTCAGAACGGCCTATTAAAGACGTCAATTCTGGAAACCTTCTATATCAAAGATCGAGTTAGACAATACGTTCTTATCTTTATATCTTTGGAATATTTGTATCAAATTTGCCTAAATTTGGTTCAGATCACATGTTTGCTGAATTAAATTCTGGTACCTCCCACGCAAATTGACACATTTATCTAATGCAATAACTTGCCTTTCTTCAAATGTACTTGTATTGCATTACAGTGCTTGTTCAAATTTTAAATGATCGACCGTATAATTCAGTAACAATCTGGCGTTTAGTTGGTTCTGCGAATGGCAACGCACTTCATTGTCGCCCCCGTTTGGGTTTTTTCTGGCTTTCATAAGCCATCATTTTAATGAAGCTTCATTTATATTTAGCTTATAATATGTTTGGGCAAATGCGGGCCCCATCTAAAATAATGGGCCCCATAAATATGTCTATGTAGCGCACATACAATATGAACTCTCCATCGTTTCCATAGACCTGGCAGATATAGGATAATAGACGTCGGCACTCATTCTGATAGAGTTCCCGTTCGGGATTTTCTCATATAGTGCAATGAATCTCAAAGTGATACAGGTGCTTAGCGCACTAGTGCCTTTCATAGGTCCGTTTCGGATCAGATGGTGTAGGCCAAACATGGTCCATATAATATAACGCATGTCCAACTGTACACCTGTTCAAATTCGTACTTATCCACTTATTTAATCAAAACTTCTGAAATGCTTGCACTTCATAGTTTGAAATATATATAAAAAATGTAGAATCGCTTCTAATAATTCAAAATTTTGTTAAAAAGTCTTATTTCACCACTTTGACCACGACGGTGGCATTCAGTTTTATCCCATTTCGTCTATATTTTTCCTTCAAAAGTCGAATTTCAGAAAATTTGCTTTTTTAGCATATATAAGTTGATGGTGCACTTTCGATTCACTCAAGAGCTGCAGTCCATGTTCTCTAAATCTAAAAGTTCGAATTTCCAAAAATTCTCCCCTATCACGAGCATTATATGGTACAAAATATACTTCTAACCTCACGGTCTTTTCTAATCGCTCGGTTTAGACGGCGGTACCATTTACTGTGTCTGTACTTATTGTGCGTTTCACCTCCTAAAATTGCGAAATTCCTAAAATCCCACACTAACTTAAGGACGATGGTTGATTTGTTACGTTACGAACAGCGAGAAATCAATTTTTATCAATTGCAGGAATTTGTAAAAATCCATTCCCACGCTAATTTCATGACATTATCTTTAGTTTTTTTATATACTACAGTATAAAGGGTAGCGCACGATTCGTGATACAAACACAATGTCAATGTTGTTTAACGATGTTAAAGGAGTTTTTTTACCCTGAACTGGGCCGAAGGATCATCCGTTTCAACATAATTTAGAGCCCGACCGGATATGACGGTGCTCCAACGAAAATTATTTTTTTATGGCTTTGTGTCAAGCAAGAGATGTACAAAACGAAACCAATGGATTTGATTGAATTTAAACTGTCCCATATAACAATTACTGCGGCGATCCCGACTTCAACTCTTCAGGCCGCAATGAATAATTTTCAGATCAGGTGTCGCATAAGCGTAAATCAGCATGGAGGTCATTTACGATCTATCATCTTCAAACCCAATTAGTAATGTAAAATAAAATTGAATGTTCTCTTCAAGAAACATAAAAAAAAAATAAATGATATACATTGATTAAAAAAAGCTACTTGAATTTCTTATTGCAGCACAATTATTGCGCCACCCCGTACTACTTTTGTTACTTTCCTCTTCTGTCTATCCTCTAAAAGCGTAAATCTATTAGTCTTACGTGATCGTTCCTTAAGAGTAATGTACACTTTAATTCTGGTAATTTCAATTGGTGGTCTACTGTAAATGATTAAATTCTTGTCCTCATTCTTTCGTGTTTACCCGCTAAATGTACAAGTGTTTATAAACCCCTTCTTGTTTTATTTATCCCAATGATAACCTAATGCACACTTCTAATTTCATTGTCCTACTTTTAGTCTTTTGGTTTGAGTAATAACACGATACTTGCACCTTTTAGACCCGCTTTAATTCCCTGAAAATGATAATTTGTGAAAGTTCTTCGGGCTATTTTGACGACGCTGTGGTTAATGGTCAATCAGCAACAGACTTGATTCAATTCCCCCAACCCTTCCGGCACGACTACACAGATGACCTTAAAAACCAAAATGTTATAACTTCTAAAGTCTCTTCTCGAATCCAGTAATAACGTGCTCAGCGATGCTCCAATCAGAATAGTAAGGAGTTGGAGTCAATTTCATTTGTGTACATCTGACTCCGTGTTAAAAAAATAATAATATAAATTTAAAAATTTCAGAATATATGTATATTTACAAACTTTTACCATTAAAATATTTTAACTTTTAGTTGGTATTTGCAACCTATTAAGTTTATCCTAAACAAATTAATGGTTAAAATTTCCGAACTTAATATATTGTGTTCGGAAAGTTCTTCCGGTTAATTCGTTAGCTCATCATACGTCACTTCTCATAACGTGGAGTTCCTTCAAACACTATAATAATTTCCTTCCACCCCTTCTCTAAACTGATTATTAGTGTTCTCATTCTAGTCGTGGGTGGTTAGAGCAAAAAAAAAAAGTTTTAAAATGTGGAAAAATGGGCGAAAAAGAGCATTTTAGGCATATTATGCTGTATTATTTCCGAAAAGGAAAAACGGCTCCTGAAGCCAGGCGAAAAATAAAGTCTGTTTATGGTGAAAACGGACCAAACAAAGGAACTTGCCAGAACTGGGTTAAAAGATTTTCTACGGGCGACTTCTACCGAGGAGGTGAGAAATTTTATTATTGTTAATCCTCGTGCAACAGTTAGGGAAACAGCTGAAATGATAAAAAATATCAGTCTCAATCGTTCACGGGGTCATAAAAGAGTTTGGATTTGTGAGCAACCTCGATGTGAGGATACCTCACACTGTGGTGCGGACCCGTCATAAACTGTCACTGGCCCGTCGGAATATCACCTATTTTGCAGTCTGGCCACTTTAAGGATTTGAATTTCCATAACGACGACGAAGTGAAAAATCGAATTGAACGCTTTTTTCAGAAAAACCACTCGAGTTTTATGAGAGAGGAATTGAAAAGCTCACAGGAAGGTAGGAAGAAGTTATTAAAAAGGGGGGGGATATTATATAGTAGATTACAATAATTGTTTGCTTGTATATATATTTGTAAATAATTTTTTTTTAAGAACCGAACGAACTTTCCGAACCACCCGATATTATATAGATGTTCGAGCATTTCTCTAGAGTTAGTGGGAATAGTTAGTTTATTAAACAATGCATATTTTTTACATATACAAAATTATATTGCCTTTAGTGATAGTGAGACATTTAGCTCTATTCTTGCAGATAGTGCATTTGCCAAATATTCTGAAACAAAATTTGATCAATCACTTGTACTTCTAAAGTTAACCCTTATAAAAATGACCATAAGTTGTGAAATGTCTACTCGAATCATCATATTTTCTATTTCTCGAATCTCCTATCTTCTAATTTAGAACTGCAACAAGGCTCTCTTGGAAGATAATAAAGGACTTCACCAAAAATATTTTGCCAGTGATGTATAATTCACGGACTAAAATTTTATACGTTTAAATGTTTTTGGAGCGCAATATACTTGTGAATCAGGAGTAGTTTTCTACTGTTGCTGTTTGTCTTAGAACATAAAAAACTGTTTGTCATACCCCTAATTTAAATAATCTCTGTAACGCTCTTTCATTACCATAGCTCGGTTGTGGTTTGATGGGCGATGTTTTATGACGTTTTATACAATTGCTTTTGAGAGCGAGTATATATCTATCGAATTGTCCATTCTGATGAAACATTCTTTATTCCTTCGAAGAGCTTTATTAAAAAGAAATATGGCGTTTTGGAATTTATCAATGTCTTCATTTAGATTACATAGAATAACAGCTTTATGCTGAAATACAAGTGGAAGTCCGATGTGTTTAATTCAACGTATTTTATTTGAATGAATTGAAAATTTCTCATTGACAAAAAACTTTTTATATGTTCGATTGTTACAGTATGTATTATATATATTACAGTAATCTATATGTATATATAGCATTTGAAGTAAATGCATCTTCTCATTCAGATAATTCAAAGAGTTATATACTGACATTTGACGTTTTGCGGTGATTTTGAAGGAACCATTGTACAATTTTTCTGAAATAACAATTATTGCTATAAAATTTCCAATCTAACATCAATACGATATTTACAAAAGCACTAAATATGTTTCAGAACATTTCAGAACTTTTTTTAGTTATTAAAATTTACAAATATGTTTTATAAAAGTATTTTTTATGGCTTCCTATTTATATCTTTAAAATGGATGAGAATTTATGTGTGAGTCCATGACTTTCCTCAACCAAAATATTTAATTTTTTTTTCAAAACAGCTCGACCATCACAACTTTTTACCCAAATTTTTAAATGTAAATATTGGGTTGATCGGAAAGTTTGTTCAGTTTAAAAAAAAAAAATTATTTACACAAGAAAGTTTTTTTTTATAAAAATGCAACTTTGTTATGAAAATATGTTTACAAATGATTCACTGAAAGTATTGCCCATCGCTAACTACTATTTTTCTCCATCTATCTGGCAAAGCTCGAATTCCGTTACGGCAAAACTTTTCAGCTTTTGAGGCTATCCACGAATCTAGCCATTCCTTGATGCCGTCATATGAGTGGAACTGCTGGTCAGCCAGATCGTGTGGCATCGAACGGAACAAGTGATAATCGGACGGCGCAATATCTGGAGAATATGGTGGATAAGGTAAGACTTCCCAGTTCGGAGTTTCCAGGTAGATTTTAACGGGCTTGGCCACGTGAGACCGCCTTTTTCTTCGATTCAAAGAAGAAAATCAATCAACCAAAAGAATATGACGTTAAAAGAAAATCAATTGTTTTTCATATGCCTAAACTTGTCTCATGACGTTTAGGTTATGGCAGAATCGACTACCACCATCTGGCGCCATCTATTGGCAAATAGCGGTAACTTAGTTGCGCACATAATATTTTAATCTATTACATAATATTCCTTTTTTAATAACTTTTCCCACTTCTCTTTTTCTGAAAAACCGTTCAATTTGATTTTTCGCTTTCTCGTCGTTATGAACATTCAAATCCTTCAAGTGGTCCCTCAAACTGCGAAATATGTGAGTGATAGCCGGACGGAGTGAGGTCTGGGGAGTACGGAGAGTGAGATGGAATTTCTCACCCAAACTCTGACAGTTTCTGACGGGTCCGCAAGGCAATGTGAGACCTCGGTGAGGCAGAGGAAGGTATGCACACTGATTTTTTTGATTATTCCAACTATTTCCTTACCCGTTTCACGGGGTTAATAATAGTTAGATCTCTCACCTCCTCGGAAACAATTATATTTGGTCGTCCTGGTGTGGGAGCGTCCAATACCGAGAAGTCGCGCGTAAAAATCGTTTAAACCAATTCTGGCAAGTTCTTTCAATTGGTCCGTTTTCTTCATAGACACATATTTTTCGGCTGTCTTGAGCACCTATTTTTGCTTTTCGGGAATAATACAGCATAATACGCCTGAAATGCCCTTTTTCGCTAATTGTTTCCACCTTTAAAAACTTTTTTAAACGCTATAACTCACAACTAAAACGAAAACACAAGTAAACAACATTAAACATTTTAGAAAACCGGTGGGAGGAAGTCATGAGGAGTATTTGAAGAAACTCTTCGTCATAAGAAGTGAGGTATGGTGAACTAACGAATTCATCGAACCAACTTTCCGAACAACCCAATAATAATTTTTCGGTATGCTGAGAAATTTAAAAAGATCCTTCTGTTTCTGTATATGTTCGTTTGTGCGAATATATATTAAGTAGGGCTTGAGATTTGGTTATGGTGAAAAGTAGAGAATCCAACCACCTAGATTAGAGTATATATGAGTATAATTTCTCGCAATATGTCGAGAAATTATAACGAAAGAGAATTGTTGCTTGGGGGAAAAAATAAGTATACAATTTAGAGTAAGTTGCGAACTGAATACATATAATTTATTTGGGCAGCTCGTGCTCGCCTTGGGCGGGTTACAAAAGAAGAAGGAATTGTCCTTAAGTTATACGTAACAAGAAACCTCCGTTCTCTTGGTTTTTAGTATATTCTTCACATTCCGCTTCGGTTTTGGGCATCATTGAATAAGGCACATTCACAATAGTGCAGTTTCAATGTGGGTTTACATACGATTTCATTTAGTTGTACTTAGTAGTAGAATTTAACTTAATATTTAAATTTAGACAATGTAATTATGTAATTAACTCAATTAGTTCATGTTTATAATTCAAGGTAATACATATAATTCATAGTTAATAATTATTAAGTACAAATGTAGTTTATACAGTATCCATTTTTATTGCGCGGTTTGCAAATTGAACTGCATTGTTTTAACAATTTTCTAAGCAACAAGACAAGCAACGTTAATCATTTCCGAAAAGTATCTAAGTAGTATCGTTTGGCAAAAGTCAGACATTTTGGACACAAATTGTTTTTATTGTAAATAAGTTTTGAAATTGGTACATACCTACTTACTGTACTCAAGCGAGAATAACATATTGTATTGTATAGTCCTGCGTTCAGCTTTATTGTCATTTGGTTTTTGGATTAAAAACCAAATCATGCGATTTTCTGATCTCCCAGGAAATTGAAATATTTTTCCAATTTCCCAGGAAATGTAGAAGTCCGGGAAATTACATTCCCCAGATGACATTAACCTGCCGAAATGAAGTTCGCTATGGTCATCTGTAAAGTGATAAACTGTAATTGGAACTGCATTTGTGTCCAGTTATTCGGACATATAGTTTGCTATGTGATGGCAAAACAATTTAGTTTTTAAAAAAACATATTTGACTTTGACCGAAAAAGTCTCACAAAAGCTATGGAAAAGTTAACTCCTACCTTGTAGCTTAGTTTTTTACAAATGAAAGTGAAAGTCTAAATCTGTCCTTTGAAGTCTCATGTGTTTCATATATTTTACCATCATAAAGCCTCACAAATGATAACAACTATGTGGTCCTTTTGCCTGTATCATATCTCACCCAAATGCAAACTACTTTCGCATGTAGTAATTTTAGTTTAATTATTTTTTATTTACCGTATATTCTTTAAGAGCGTCATAAACAAATTAATGTCTATGACTGTGCTCCTTTCATGGGCAAGTGCAGGTTATACTTGTCCTTTGAATTAATTTTGGTGATTTCATCTTTTTTGGTGACCCTAATAAAGTTAATAAATTCTTATGTTTTTTGTTTGCATGTTATTTTGTTAATATTTACGACTGTTCTTCTGTTTTTACCCAACATAGAAATATGTTGTTAAAGAACAATAAAGAAAAAGCTCAAGGGATCACTAAACAAATCACCCGCATGCTAAAATTGTCGTACAATCTTAGCAACGTTTCAAGGATACCAACCGACCCGCATATATCATTTGTGAATTGAAACGACTCCTTTCTGCCTCTCCTGCTGCCGCTGCAGCTTCCTCTTTATGTGGGCATAAAACTTAAGGGAAATCGTTCGTTGCCGGCCGGTCCATTTTTCTTCAGCCTCTTTGAATAACATAAACCCAAAGAACATGACATAGTCAGTAAAATTGGTAATAAATTATTAACTTTTTCAAGCCTGGTGCTATGTTAAACAACAAAGGTCATTGTAAAGTTTAATTTGTGGTTTTGTGAAACAGAAGCAATATTCCCATAAACAAATATTATGGAAAGGAGGATGGAGGAGGGGTTGGTATAACACAGTCGGAGTTTGGATTAAACTCAGTGAACAATTGCAAGTTTGTAATGAAACAAAAGAATAGCATTTTCGCCCGTTTACTTTCATTGAAGCACTTTTGTTCCGCTCCCAAAAATAAACAAATTAAGCGATTGTTGCACAACAAATTCTGTAGCAAAATCAATCGACAACCATATTTGGAAAAAACACTAATTGAGGGCTAAATTTTGTATGAAACCCCAGTTTTGAAAACCGAATTCCTTTGGTCTAGCGGAAAGCGGAGTTAATAGATTAGCTTTTTCCTTACTGTATGAAAATGTGAAATTAAAAATTGTTTCCATCCTATAACAATCCTATGTTTAATTAATTGGCGATTACGCAAATTTTTACCTCTTTCCTTCAAAAGTCGTGGTGAATTTCTACTTTCATAACATAATTTTCAAATGGCGAGAAAAATTAAACTTCAAATTTACTTTATGAAATTAATATGAGCGGATCTTCTATCGAAATGTTAAGAATTTTTGGTAAACACCCGCTTATATTTAAGAACTTATTGCTTTTATCACTTGTAATCCTAGTCTAGTCCTAATTTCTAATCTTTTTTAAACGTAGCATTCTGGAAGCCAACACATAGAAATTTCACTCAGATGCATTGACTTACTCGTACATATGCCGTCACTTAGTGCATTTATGGCCGAAGGGGCAGCTGAAGGGGTTTTGTTTTTATCAAAAAAAAAAAAAAAAAAAAATTGGGATTTGCAAGTGTGGTACTCTATGGGACATGGCAATGGAGTTAATTTTCATCAGCAGAATTAAATTCATTTAACGCCTAACTTGGAGATATAAACTTAAGGATATGTGGATTAAATTTTATAGTTTCCATAGAAGGTACCAGAAAAGCCGTCGTTATCTGGTTGATTTTTACAAGTTTATAATGTTACGAGTATATTACTGGCTAAAATTGGTGTTACGGGAGATACGAGAGGAGGTGTGGTAGCGTCCTCTTTTCATTTTCAGAAATGCATACATAATGTGTAAAATTCGGTTGAAATCTTGAAATACATGAGTTAAATCTGTCATTCATCTGGTCGGTAAAAGAAGGGACGGGGATACTAAGTTTTCTTAGATTTTGCCGAGCATTATAAATAAATCAATACAATGAAATACAATATAGGTTGCTGCTGCCCATTAGGCTAAGTTTCGGAAAAGTTTCCTGATGTACCAAAAAGATCATGACAATGCGGTCTATTTTCAGACTTCAGTTTAGTGAGTGCTTAATGTGTACCAAATTTGTTTAAATTTAGTGCAACTGTAAAGTTATGGAAAGGATAAATAAGTTTTGAGGTACCTCAAGAGGCTTGGTAAATCGGTCGATTTAGAATAATTTTACAGTTTTATGTAGCAACACGATTAGGAAAACATTGGGATTCTGCAGTCTGTGAATTATGATTTACTCAAAAAAGAACTTAATTTCGGAAATCGTTTAATTTGTATGGGAGGTATCAAAGGGACTGGTCGATATAGCCCATTTAAGATCCGCGGAGGAAGATTAGGCTATGATCAGTTTTAAGAAATTAAAGATTCATAATGATTTGTGACATTATGTGACACGTCCATTGTCTGCAGCCTATGTTAAACATACGAGTATTAAGCTAAAGCATGATAAAATTTACATATATTTATATATTTATATTATATTATATGTATATTTCTAAGCGATTTATTCCAGTATTGCTAAAATAAGCGTGATAGGGATGATTTTCAACAAAAAGCTAAAAATTTGTGATATGTTACAAAAATTTTAAGTTTATTATTCCCATGGAAGAAATATGTCAATACCTTTTTAACAGTCGATCTACTGATGTATTGAGTTTTTGAGACATATTTTTCAGGCAGCATATCTTTCTGAAGCCCTTAACTCCCGAGCTGTAATAGTTGATTGCAATATATTTAATAGCCAAAATTAACGTAGAAACATAATTTCGGTAACACAAAACAATTTTATTTAGGCACTGCACTTTAGACTTCCGCTAAGTCTAAGCAGAATACAAGACAATTTTTCCATAATCTGTGTGCAGTTTCATCAAATTGAAGTCCGCCGAATGATACCGGCATATTCATTTCACTTTTTTTTCTCAATTTTCACCAAAATCGCGTAATGTAGACCATCTAGAATTGTGGTGGTCTTAAAAGTTTTAAACAATTTTACCAAAGGTAGTCGCACATTTCGCGATACTTTGGCAAGATGCCTTCATGTAAATGTTTAGCCAGAAACGGTACATACAACTTATTTAACTGATTATTTCGCTTTAAATAAAACCCTTCTTCATGTGAAAAGACTAGTCAGCAAATATCACAGAAACCGTGTCTATATTGTGGCAATAAGTTCTTACTTAGGTATTCAAAATCGAAAACCGGCCAATAGCAAAAATCAAAACCAAAAACAATTTAAAATTCACAAAAATAGTCGAAAATGAATTAGGGCACGATCATTTTACGTTGAATTGTAATTTGAGTTTAGAATATAGTCAGCAAGCACACGGTAACGAAAAATTCATGATCTTATTTAACAAACCCGATTGCTTCCTGTATCAATCGAAATTTGACCCGTCTGGACTTGGCGTTTCAAATGACGATGTCATCAACAAGGTCTCTCTTTGTCAATCGATGATTTTTGAGTATCAAATTTCGAATTTGTTTTACGTGACTTCTCCCGGTAGAGATTGACGATTGCAAGAGATGTTCTTTGTCTTCTTTCCGACTTTCTTTGAACTGTTTATGGAAATTGTCAACATTTTCTTTTCGCTCAAATTTTTCACCGAAAGCCAAGAATTTTATTTCGTAAACTAAATCACACATAGAAAATATCGACGTAAATACTTTTTATATCACACAAAACCAAGCGTAGTTCAAAAACAAATAATATGTGAAATGTCTAATTTTAAAATAAATTCTAAAAATAACGTTTCTTCGTTCCGCTGTTTCCAACGCTGAAATCGTAGTGGTTGTATTGACCGAAATATTTCAATGAACATGATTTGAGAGTGCGTCAATAATGCTGAAATGTTGTACTTATTTGTTTCTCATAATGATAGTATTTTTTAAAATAAATTATATGTTTCTTTTAATTCCGCTCCTTGGTCGGATACTTGAAATTCGGAATTTTGAAATATGCAATTTTTCCACATATTCGGTATTATCAAATATATCATCCAGGAGGAAGCGTATGCATGGTACTTTCCATGTATCTTTTGTCTGAACGCGTTCCGGCACAGGCTGATATTTTGTCAGATTGCATCCGGTAATTTTAAATGGGCTAATTTGGGCCACTCTTTCTGGAACCGCCAATACAAACTGATCGATTTTCCGAAACTCAATTTGAAAATTGACCGTTTTGTCGAAATTGTTGCATTTCGATTGCAGTTATAAACCATTATAAATCGGTAACACTTTTCTCTGGTGTCTCCCATAGAAATTACCTAATCTAAACCACGTTACACTAACTTTTACATAATTTAGCACGAATCCAGGCTATTAATAAACGAAGTTGTGCGAATGAAAATCGACAGCATTGCCTCCTTCTTGGACTAACTCACATAGTGATGAGCTGATTTAGCAAATATCAAGGATGTATCTGTATGTATAAAGGCAAAACGGAAGACAGTTATTTAAAATAACTGAGTTCAGTAAGCTATAATTTGGCTTATTTTGCTCTTAGTTTCTTGAGATTTACGACGCTTGTTTTGATACCCCTCACACTTTTAGACCAATACAAAGGATATTGGATGAAGATATGTGTACGTCGCTCAAGCTGACTGAAATTTCTGCACTGGTTTCAATTCCATTCAGATGCATTACATGTTTTTTGTAACCTATAGCAGTTGGAGTTAGAGTTTGTTTACAGTTATCCTAAAATAATCAACGATTTGTTGTACATAAAACACCATTGTGCTGACCTCAGTTTTTATAAAATAAAAGGAATATCGATATGAAACACAAGCTATCTGTCAGCTTTCGAATCTTCTGTCACAGAGTAGTGTAATAATTTAATTGATTTTGGTTGGCGTAACAGAAAAAGCTCAATCCATCCATTCTTGCATTTTCGGATGATATCAACTTTGCATGTGGATAATCTGCTTATAAATATATATATATACATATATATATGTCGTATACACAAATGATGTATACGAGTGTAATGTACCAGTAACCTCGATTCAATAATAAAGGGATCTAAAGATGAGCTTGTTACGGAGTCCAAATTACACCATCCTTGTGGGTAATTACAGAATTGACTGTTACTCTAACAAAATGCTTAAAAGCGTCGTTTTGCCAACACACAGACACATACACACACTTCTGTGCACTATCAAAAATTATCATTAACATAGTCTGTGTGAAGGCATCTTAAACTTCTTTATTGGACAATTATCTGTTCATTGTAACGGATGTATGAATAATCCTTTTCTTCATACCGTCTTGTACTATTATTCCCTACAACGCAGGGCCATCAGATAGGAAGGCGAATTGAGCGTAGAAATTTATCTTGCAGTAACGTTAAAAAGAAAATAAATTGCCCATTTTGCTATATGTAGATATAGAAAAATTAAAAAAAGGGATTTCCGTTTAATATTTTCCTGCCCCGTGTGGGTGATAGCAAAGTAAAAACGGATACCAATTTCCAGAAAGCGATGACCAACCAGCCGTTCATGGTGTTGTTATAATATTTGTGAACTTTGTAAATGGACACGTATTAATTTGTCGATTTTTCCTTCTAACATTTTTACATTCAGAGCATAGGGAGTTTCCTTGCCAGGAGAGAGTAGATTGGATATGAGGTACTACTGAAGTGTGGTGTGTATGATGTGTGGTCCTTGCGATATAATGTCAAGGGATAACAGTTTACTTTGAATTCCTGTTTTTTTTTCTTTTATGGCTTTGTGCCTAAAAGGATTATTTATTATAAATAAATAACAATTTCTAGAGTTTATGTTTATGACAGGTTGACCCTCTCTGCCTTGCAAAACTATATTCTACAATAAGTTATTAAAACCGTTATTAATGGCCAACTTTGGCAACATCTAACGACCGTAATGAATATTAATTCTGCTGATAAGCAGCTTTTGAACTTTTACTGCTGTAAAAATACAATTTTATCGTAATATTCCTTTTGAGAAATTTGTTTACATCGAATTTGCATAATATTCCAATATTAACACCCAGAACCTCATTGAAACAGCACAAAAAAGGGGTTTCCCTGTACTAAAATTGCGAAATTGCGTTTTTATGACAATGTAACGATATTATTCATTAGAAAATAGACTCCTTTTCTTTCTCCATCAGAGTAGGTGATTTGAGTTTTTTGTACATTCACGCATTAGTAGAACTTCACCGTAAATAAAAACATTAAAATATATGGTGAATATTAATCAGATTACATATTAGAACAATGCCATCGTATCGTAGTGATGTAATTTCAGAGGAGGGATAAAGATAAATCGTAAAGTTTCACAGACAGTTGACTCACTTCGAATATTAAGAAGTAATACTTATTTTAAATGATCATCTTATCTTCCAGCACCCGTAACACCCATTTTAGCAAATAGAGAGATTTTTGTAAGGGACAAAAGGAGTGTGAAAAGTTATAGTAAAGTAGGATGAATTGTCAAATTCTAGGATACATGTGGTTGAGAGTCAAGAATGATATAAAGAGATTACGCATTGCGCAGGTCCGTTATTCTTGAGAAATGTAAACAAAGAAGAGAATGACGTCACTCGGCTAGACAGAACGTTAAACAACAGTGAATTTAAGTGAAAAAGTGATAATAATTTGAATTAATTGTTTACCTTGTTTGTTTTTAGTAAGTAAATTAATACTAAATCGTATTTTGTTGAATAAATACTTGTAAAGAAAATGAAGTGTGTTGTGTTCAACTGTAAAAATCGACGAAACGATAAGGATGTAAAAAAACTTTTTTTGGTTTCCCGAAAGAAAAGCGACTGTTGGAAAAGTGGCTGAAATTTTGCGAAAACACTAATACTTTTAAGCCAAAGACGTGGCGTATATGCATAGACCATTTCAATGACGAAGATATTTCCGGAAATGGGATGTACCAAGAAGGTAAGTAAAAACAGTCTTAGTTTTTAGTCGTTGTCTAACTTCAAAATTTTGTTAGGTTATGCTACGAAAAGAACTCTAAAGCCAGGTGCTGCTCCTTGTCGCTATAATGTTACAACCTATAGCGACCAAAAACGACACGATCGGTGTGAACGCAGAGGAAATAAAAAAATCGTGGAGGCGTTATTAACAGAACACAGTCACACTGAGAAAATGGTAGTTGAGGATGTTGAAATTCAGTACCCATCCAACGAATTGGAAATAGAGCTTGAGAATGTGCAGATTCAGGCTCCATCCAATGAGGAAATCATTCTGGAACAAGAGCAATGTCAAGAAGATACCATAAAGTTGCTTCATATGGAAATGTAAGTTCAAAAAAAGATTAATTAAATTTTAGTTATGTGTATTAACTGCGTGCAATATTAACTATGGACCCTAAATTGTATAATTATTTTAATTAATGTTTTTATTAAGAAAACTGCTTAAAAAAGAAAATAAAAACCTCAAAGATGAATTGTGGAAGAACAAGACGAAGAAATGGATGAGTTGCAGTATGATGCAATCGAAAGCGTAGCAGGGTATATTTGCCATAGGTTGAAAGATGTGCTGCCGCATATTATTGATGATCCAACAAACCCACACCTAAATTCGTTGTAAAAGTTGGACAGCTAGATCGCATTTTTAAAAGTTTAAACGGTGACACTCTTCATGTCTGTACTGGCTTCCTGAAGAAACTAGTCGAGGAAGCGCATGATGTCGATTGCGATCTGAGAGTTAAAAAATTATTCTTTAGGTCCCGTATGTATTTTACAATACGTAAATTAAATGAAAATATTAAAAACACGGCCCACCAAAAACGACGAAAAATAAACAAAATTATAAAATGAATAAAAAGCTTCTTCGTGTCTTCTACACAAAGCATATGGTTTAAATAATTTAGATTTATTTCAGAAAAATATATATCAGCATAATTTGTCTCTATAATCTTATATTCATATACCTACATATTCTAAACCAAAAGCACACAAAGCCGAGTGACGTCAACTGCGCAGAACTAAATATTTTTGTTTCTTATTTGCGTTACTTTATATTCTTATACCATGGTTGAGAGTGCATTACATTGATGCCGATGTTCATAACATCCAAATGTAATAATATAATAGAACAGCGAACAAGAATTTTGTGCTGTCGTATTGTCCTTAGATAACATCTGCTCCAAAAAAGTGTCACTACGTTTTAACTTTCCATTTTAAGTAAAGTTGGAGTTATTTGAAGATGTCGATAAGGAGGGAGGAAAGTTTATGAAATACCTAAATCTGGGCTAAACAAAAATTCTCTTTTTCGTGTAATGCAAAATGTTACTCAATCAATTTTTCTTTACAAATAATGTTTTTTACAGATTATGTAGAATAAATTTAGCTCAGGATTGACATTGGAAAGAGAACGAATTATTTCAGAATAATTATAAGACGAAACAAAGTTTCGATCTAAAGCTGGCTAGTAAGTTCTTTTCACGAGAAAAAAATTCTGCGAGTCAAGAACATATTTAGCAGCGTTGCCAACTTACTATTCGATTCCTAAACTTCATAACCAAACTTAGGCATATGGTAAACATACCTCCTCGCCACAATAGCGATTTTCTTTTGACGTCATATTCTTTCGGTTGATTTTGATTTGATTTTGTGCCAAATAATCTCCATATGCGGAAAATATTGATTTTCTTCTTTCAATCGAAGAAAATGGCGGCTGAAGGTTATTGAGAGGTGCAAAACGTTTACGGAGATGCTGTTTTAAGTGAAACAACGTGTAGAGACGGTGGTTTTGACGAAAAGCCTTCGAAGACACTAAATTGTCGACATTGCTTGATGAGGATCCGCGTCAAATGCAGGTAGAGCTTGCTTCATTATTATGAGTTACCCGCTATGCCATTTCCAAGCGATTGCATGCGTTGGGAATGATTCAAAAGCAAGGAACTTAGGTTCCTTATGATAGACGGACGGACTTGTCTGAAAAAGTGACGTATTTCGATTATACCCATATTCAAATCTCAATCTAAGACTGGAGAAATTATTGTCACTGGCAATTTTTGTTAGTATAGTAGAGATTTACTCCGGACACACGGATAGGGCTCAATCGCGCTTAAAAGTCCTTGTCGTATTAGTATCAAAAACTACGCGTTCATAATTGTGGTGGCTGCTTACATTGACTGCTATGGCTCTTTCCAGTTAATGATTAAGTTGTCAAATTGTTGAAAACTCATTGGCAATTTCAGCTATTTCAAAACTGGATGCAATCCTTATAATGCAACGTTTCTTCCTGTTAGAGTGATTTCAACCAATTGTGCCACATGCGTGAATGTATGAAAATGACCTCTTGTGATACACTATGCAACGAATAACACAGATCAAGGCGGGTATCTCTAAGTATTTTTCGATAATGACCCATAATGAAGGTTGTTCTTGAAAAATTATATGAATAGGGTCTCGTTACAGATCATTCCAGTATCTATATATTCTATTACCACCGCTTATCGCTTTTAATTAACAAACAGATGGTAAAATTGTTGAAAGTATTCTGCAAAGTAACAACAAATTTTTTTCCACTGGACCGATTTGTACTATGACTATTTGTGGCAAAAATAGGCCGCCCGGACATATTTACAACGATATTCATTTGGAAATTTATATAGTATTTTTCATATATCACATAGACATTTCTAGTAGTAGTCAAAGTGGATTGACACAGTGTCTCATTTCATCTTCCTCTAACGAAGGGATGTAAAATTCGGGCGTTTCTTCCTGGAAAAAAACTTCAAAAACCGTTAGATGAAAATTTAACAAGTCAACAGTCTTGCGAGAGTGACCGTACTTATATAATGAACTCACCATCATATAAATGGGAATGCCAAATACGGCTTCCTCCCGTACGTAATATGTCTGTCGACTTTGACCATTTACCCAGTGAATCTCGTATATTTTAGCATTTTTCAATATCCACACCCATAGATTGGGTGACGCTTTTACAAAGTTTATAAGCTACTTTTAATATACAAATGGTAAAAATGTTAGAAAAATTATCATTTGCACAACTTCCAGTGCTTAAAGAATAGTGTGTTGGAGATAAAATTAATCTTTTTAGAATCCCTGCAGGAATTGTTCTCAAAGTCGATACTCCCTTCTTAAAACTCCTGACAACTTCTGACAAATAGATCGGGATTTTGTATTTATTAAGTTCGAAGATGATGCTAGCATGTCAAATGGAATCAAACGCTTTTTCAATATCTAGCAAAATTACTCCCGTACTTTTTCTGTTCCGCTTGTTCTCTAGTACTAATTTCTGGACTCTTTTCAATTGGTGAATTGTTGAATGACCAGTATTACATCGTTTTTACGTGTAAGATTGTTTATTCTGGTCAATATAATCTGTTCGAAGATCTTCATGACCTGTGGACGTTTACCTAACTTGAGAACTGGGATAATTTTCGCATCTTCCAAAGCCATAGGAAAATATCCATTTCGAAAACAACAGTTAAATATATTTGTCAAACAAAACAGAAAGAAATTGCTCTTATTTTTCAAAATTATTGGATTAATACCGCCATTTCCGGCAGCTTTTTTGTTTTTTAACGATTTGACAAGAATTTTGCCTCGCCTATATTTGTCAAATCATCTGCTTGACATTCGAAGATGGTGTCACTTTGAGAATCTAAATATTAATATGTTTTGCCACTTTCCTCTTAACTGATCCACGCATTCTGTCTGAAATCCGAAAAGCATTTGCTTTTCTCTCGATGTAATGCACAAACGTACCAGCGGTTCAACAGCTGACTTCTTACATCTGATAACTGTTGACACCCTCCAGAATTTATTACTGCAAGCTTGTAATGTATTAAAAAAGATGTTCCATTTGTTATTTAAGTCAATAGATATATGAGTGTCAATTAATATAGTAATATGATTTATGGCAGCTTTTAGAAAATTTCTTTGAGAGGCCAGTTGATATATTTGTAACTTTCGTGTGTATCTTTTTCTCTGGCCTATTATGTAAACGCTTAAGCGGGAAAGTTGTCGTTGCTTAATTTGTACCTTTCGAAAAGGTATTTCGCCGACAGCTAATTTCAGAGTAATTATATCTGCCTCAAAGTCCCGAATTTTATCATGAACAAAATTGTGAATTAAATTCCAATCTGATTTAATAATAGTGCCGCAGATGTGACAAGTGATTGGAACATGATCGGGCGGAAAAACGATTGGCTGGGTAATAATTAGAGATATGTTTATTGCGGAATTTATTAATAATAGATCAATAGATCAAGATTTTGTAGCATGTATATAGAAGTTTCCGTGAAGCTAATGATGAAATTAGCTGGTCCCTGCCGTGTTAACAAAATGGCAGTTCCAACTCGTATGAAGGACGTTAAAAATCTCCAAATATAATATATCATGTGCTGATCTGGTAATCTTAGTTATATCGCTGGGAAAACTTGCAGTATATCTCGAACAATATGAAGAAGTAAGCCAAATTGGACGACCAGTTTATTATAATTTTCATTTATAATCTCATGAACTCAGTTTGAATCGGTAGAAGCACCTTGTGTGGAATTGATCTTTTTACTGTTATTAGGACGTCGCATCCATGGATACTGCTGTAATTTCGATATATTTTGAAATTTAATAGTTTGGATTTATAACGTGGATTTAAAAAGGTTTCATTAATACTATTTCTATTCACCTACTCTACATTCATACAATCTAGTGGGATTTTCTTTATAGCTGACAACCTGGTGGATGAACGGACATTTCTTAATCCAAACAAAGTCAATTTTGGCTAAAGTATTTTACTAATTATTTCAAATACCATGTCAACTATAATTTATTTATTTATACATTATACAAATTTTCAGTTATTATTTATTTATTTTTCTGCAGGGCCTCCATTAGGGATGGGTAAGGCAGCATATATTATTTTTTTATTTAAGCTACCCTGTCATTAAAATACTTGGTACAGATTTTGATTGCTTCGATTTCGACAGAATCGAACTAGAGAACAACATTTGCTATTGATTTAAACTTACATCATGTGCTTAAAACTGGGATATAAAAACAGTTACAGGCTGTAGAAGGCGTTAAACAAAGGTAATTTTGTTAAAATCGGCACTTAATATAGGATTCACATGACTTATATTCTTTTCCCTTAAAAACATTGACATTCGGTCAGTTACTCCTAACGTGTAGTCAGACATGTAGTGGAATTGTGGTATAGCCAAAAATTACTGACGACTACCAAATTCGAGTTTTGTATTATATTCGCTTCTCAGTTTCCATCAACTTCAATGTAGTACATGAAGTTTATATCAATGTTTCAAAGCTATCAAGGAAGATTCTTATTATCTTGAGTCTTGTCTATCTAAATTCTACAACAAATTTCCAATGTTAGCAAGTGCTCTTGCTTATGGACACCATGTTAACTTGTTATTTAGATTTTATTGCCTTGCAAAGTAGTTTTAAACACCATTGCCTCTGAAAACCGCATCCGCGCATTGCTTGAAGCGTTAAGTATATTTTAATATATAACCCGACATACCTTAGAACATGGACAGCTGCTGTACGGTCTTGTTGTCAGGCAAAGTTTTAGGGAAGCCTCTTTACTACTGCTCCATATAAACGGCCATAACATTTTGACATTTTCGTTGTTGATTAGGGTAATAACAGTTTACGCGTTAACCACCTTAATGAAAAAGCTAACCTTTTTGCTTCATAAAATTTCTTAATTTACGCCCTCGCCAACAAAGGAGAAAAGCATGACCGATTCCTTGTTAATCAACTTGACTGCTGGTGGACAAGCGGACGGACACAGTGTGCAAACACAAAAAAGATGTATAAATTGTTCGGGTTGTCATAAAATAAACATTCTCCTTGTTTTGTTGCAGCTAAATTAACTTTTGTGTCGGTTTATGTGATCGGACGGCAGGAGGAGGAGTTGCTAATGTCCAGTTCCGGTTTTAAACATTACCCACACGAAAGCGAGCATCCTGGATACAGTCTCCTGAGGTATTCACAACACACTGAGGGAGAATCAAGAATATGAGTATAATTTCTGAAGTTGTTAAATATGGCTTTTTTAAAGACCAGGCCTATGCAGATGAATGAAGGCAGGTATGAATAACGATATAAGGAAAAAATAACACATCATTCGTTAATGCCTATATATGTATATAAACCAGGCAGCGTTATTTAAACGAAATCAAATCGGAAAATAGTTTTAATTTGTTTAGATTTGATTCAGTTTCTGGTATTCGAAACAAAGCCATACACAATTTTGATTCTGGTTCCGACAAACAAAATAAAGATGTATTTAAAACTGTATCGGTTACATTCGAAATGATAATATATAAATAAGTTTGATTCTGTAGCGTTATCTGTTTTTCGTTTTCCAGTAAGTTGAATAAAACACATAAAGCTATAATTTCGATGAAACTTTTATTTCATTATAATGCTTATAATGCTTGGATCTTTTTTTTTTTTTTTTTTTTTTTAAAGTCTCATTTCCATTTATTTATTTATTTACATCTACTGAGCATTGCTCCTACAGATTACAAAAATAGGAAAAATTCAATAAAATGACATAACTATTGTTACAAGTATACAACTATACATATTTATTATATATTTATTATTATTTTATTTATTATTTATTGCAATAGATTACAACAATAAATTACAAATTTAGTAAAAATCTTCAAAATGAGATATCAGCTAAAAGTCTGAGTACAGCTCGTCTAAATGAAAATCTATTGAGATTTCTAAAATATCCTTTATAAAAATGATGCCTAAAAGCTTTCTGCGGTTAGAAAGTTCCATAATTCCAAGCATATTGCAACGGCTTTCATACGGTGGTATGTTATCAACAGAAAAGTTCTTTCGAAGGGCAAATCTTGTGAAGCGCTTTTGAATTTTCTAAATCCGATTGATACCTACTTCATAAAAAGGATCCAAACAAAGCTTACGTACTCTAAGTGAGATCTTACCAAAGACCCAAATAAAATAGTAATAGCTTTAAAATTCAAAAACATTTTAGTATTTCTTTTTAAAAACCCAAGTTGTGAATTGGATTTAGAAACTATGTAATTTATATGATCTTTAAAAGTCAGTGCGCTATCAAAATGTATACCCAGATCTTTTACGATGCTCACACGTGGAAATCTTTGATCATTTTCATGCTTACGAGTATAAGTCATAATATTACACTTAGAAAATTTTAAAAATAGATCGTTGCCGCGGCACCATACTATTAATGCTGCAATATCTTGTTGAAAGCGTACACATTCCTGGGTAGATGTTATATTATAAAATAGTTTCAAGTCATCCGCATATAACAGACATTGACAATACTTTAATATATTAGGGATGTCATTGACAAACAAGAGGAAAAGCAATGGGCCCAAATGGCTAAATTGAATGATTAATTTTGTCAAAAGCTTTTTTTAAAATCAGTGTAGAGGGCATCTACCTGCTTACCTTTTTCAATGGAATCATGACAAATGTGGGTGAATAAACAAAGATTACTGGCAGTCGATCTTCCATGGAAGAATCCATGTTGTTGCGAACAAATGGTATTTTTTAGTATAATAATCTTCGATTTATGATTTTATCCAAAAGTTTAGGAATAACAGGCAATTTTACAATGAGGCGGTAGTTCCCCACCATGTCCTTCCGACCAGACTTGAATACAGGGGAAATGTGAGCAATTTTCCATTCATCTAAAAATGTCCCTTCTGCCAGAGACTGGTTAAAAATTGTAGTAAGAACATGCGAAAGCGAATATGCACAACTGCGAATAAACAAAGGTGGAATAAGATCATATCCGGGACCTTTGGTGACGTCGAGACCAGTTATTGCTTCGAATACTTCAGCTAATTCTAGATGAGTAGCGCCAATGTCAACAGTATCATTCACGCCGTTAATAAATTCAGTGAAATCGTCTGTGACGTCAGACGATTCATGCGCAGCTAATTGACCGTAAAACACAGATTTAGGGATACCGTTAGACGTTTTTTTTTATTGCGTTGAAAAATATCCAAAAAAATTTAGGGTTGTTAGTAATTTGAGATTCCATTTCAGCTATGTATCATTTGTACACAAAATTCGATAAGAAGTCAAATTCACGACGCAGGCGTATAAAGTTTTCTTTATCTGTAGGCGATCCAGAGCTTTTGTATAGTTTGTTTGCCTTATTTCTACGATTTTTCAAATTTAACAATCTGCGATTGTACCAAGGAAGATTATAATGTTGTCTTCTCTTCTTCACTTGAATATGACGATGTAAGCATTCATTAATAATGCCCTTGAGTGCAATATATATGTACATGTTCATTAAGTCAAGTCCACGAAATACCTGGCCCCAATGTATAGAATTGAAGAAACTGTTAACTGCTCCGTAATCAGCTGAATTAAAATCGTAATAATATTCGTCCTCAATGTCGCTGATATTAAAATCATAAAAACTGATAGTTATTTCTAATGCTTTATGATGAACAAATTCGGCCGTAAGGGGCATATTACATCTCTGGATTAAACATTTACCGTAGCCACCAACAAATACAAGATCAAGAATGCGATTGATATCGTTCTTTATGATGTTCACTTAAGAAAGCCCAAGGGAATAGATCTTATCACAACAATAACTTTCAATGTTATTTGTGATGTTAAAGGGCATCAAAATGCAAGGCAACTGGTAATCATCCAACAAGGAAAGTACAAATTCCATATTTGCCAAATACAGTTTATACAGCTCATAACCGCTAAGCGGAGGGATATAGCTTACTATAAAAACGAATTCTCTTTTACCAGAAGGCATATTGGATAGGGAGACTGCCACACAGATTTGTTCTACATTCACCGAAGTATTAGGAAGTATAATTTCCCTACTGGCAAATCTAGATTCCACAGCCAATAAAACTCCGCCTCCTCTTGTGGTATTGGCGGTAAGTACACGATCACGCCTGTAGACATCATATGACTTGTCAAATAACTCGTTAGAGGTAAAATGGGATGTTAACCAAGTTTCTACAATTGCAATAACATTAAAAGCATGAGACGATACTGCCAGATCTTGCCACTATGCATGAAATACAATGTTATTTAAATGATCGCTTTTGGATTGGTTGCAGCACTGGTTTCTTTTGAGGTTTCTCCAGCGCTATTTTCGAAAACATACGGCTCAATGACACCTCCAGACAATAAAGCGCACCAAACAGTCACTTTTTTCGGATGCAATGGCTTTTCCACAATCACTACAGGATTCTCCGAGACCCAAATGCCACAATTTTGATTGTTGACGTAATTACCGAACATTTCACTAAATAAATCACACTTCAGATGACAGGTATTTAACAGCTGACAGCCTTGCCAGACCAGCGGTTTTGAAACCACTAAATGCATAGCGCTATATTTTATATATCCAAGACAAAATTAATAATAGTTTTGGTTTTGATTTAGATTCTGAAACCTTTTGTTTGTACTTTATTTGGAATTTTTTGGTTTAAAATGCAAACAAAATGTTTAAGTAGATAAAAAAATTTCTGAAACTTTGCTACCGGAAATTGAGAAAAAAGTAATTTCTACAGAGAAATAAACCCAACACTAGTTTTCAGTTCTGATTCATGTTAAGAAATTAAACTACATAAATCAATAGTTTCTGCCTTTACGCACAAGGTCTGCACTTGGATTCCAACTTGTACGTTAATTTAGCCTGTGTTTTAATTTATTTTCTGGCCGATAAGTGCGGTAAATGTATTATACATCTAAAGGATATTCCATTGACACACAGATCGAAAATTTGTATGGCTCTGGCGCATATATCAAGCGAGAGCATGGTTAAAATTGACTTTGAGAGCACCTGCCGTTTGTGGCTTATTGTCGTAGACCACGATCAAATCGCACGAATTCGCTGGCTTGTTTACATCGCCTTTGCGCGAGATAATAATGCTCTCAAATCGCTAACGCACAGGTATTACTCAATCAATTGTGTGCCACTTGGTTGCGTCCTGTTGAAATAACATGTCGTTTACATCCATATCATTCAGTTTTGACTAACACTTAATTTTAGAGAAACCATTCTTTTTTTATGTTGGTACACTCGTTTCGAAGATATGTTGACGGTTTTATCCATATTGCATGTTTAGTTTGTTTGTCAGAGGCATAAATAAGACTAGTGTTTTGCGTTTTCGGCGATTTTCTGCTATCGAAAAAAATTGATCCAAGAAGTTGCATCAAATTTTGTGTAAAAAATGGAATTAAGTGCTCAAGAACACTTGAAATGTTGACAGTGGCACACGGTGAGAGTACTCTGTGTCAAAAAAATGTTTACAAGTGGTACAAGCTTTTCGCAGATGGTCGAGAAGATGTGATGACGCTCGCTCTGGACGCCCCAGCACATCAACAACCGATGAAAATGTTGAAAAAATGCAGAAGATTGTTATGGGCAATCGTCGAATCACAATTAGAGAAGTTGTTGATTATAAAAAAAAAACACCCCAAGTTCGATCAAATGTGAAGGTTTTGTTCACTGTTTTCTTCGGTTACCATGGCGTAGTGCATCAGGACTTTTTACCACAAGGTTGTACGGTAAATTAGGAGTATTACCTTGCAGTTATGCGTCGTTTGCGTGAAGTAATACGAAAAAAACGGTAGGATTTGTAGAAAAAAATTCATGGCATTTTGCATCATGATAATACACCTGCTCACTCATCTTTGCTTGTGAGACAGTATTTGGCTAAAAACAATACCGTTATCATGCCTCTGCCACCGTATTCACCAGACTTTTTCCTGTTTCCAAGATTGAAGAGACCCATGAAAGGGACGGCGTTTTGCGGCGATTGAGGAGATAAGAACCGAGTCGCCGAACACGCAAAACACTAGTCTTATTTATGCCTCTCACAAACAAACTAAATATGCAAAATGGATAAAACCGTCAACATATCTTCGACGAGTGTACTAACATAAAAAAAATAATAATCGGAAGTCGAACGTATATTAAGTAATTATTATAGTAGGACCAAATCCATGATGTATGCCAAATTTGACCGAATTTAATACAATTTCTTGAAAGATATCAAGCTAAAAATATAATTATGACTTGTTCGATTTTTCTCAAGTTTTGCAGAAAATTTCGGGTTAATACAAGCGACAAAATTCTAGTTTACTGCAGCCCATCAGTTGGAATTTGAATTTTGAAAAATCCGATAATTTGTATGGGAGGAATACGTGGGCAGTGCGCTCCGTGTTCATTCTGATAGCCTGCTTTGCTAATCGCTCAGTGCGTACCAAACATAATTAAATCTGGTGGAACAGGATTAGATATAAAAACGTAAGACTGTACAATACAAAGTTACTGAAATTTACGAATTAAGAGTTGCAGGAAAACATAAACTGGAATAGTAAATATCGGTCAATTTCTGGGGGAGACACCAAAAGCTATGGGTCGCAATAGCCCATTTAAAATCCTCCGCAACGATCTGGCAAAATATTAATCTGTATCTGGATCTAAAAAATAGTGTTAAGATCTGTGACTGGTATCGCTAATCGGATATCGTTCAATCGAGGGAGTAGAATTTACCGAAAACTATTCATTTGATGCAAAATATTAAATGAAAATGTTTGAAATATTTTGGTCTGACATAAAGGCATTTTTTCCTTCACATATTTTCGATTCTATCCTCGGTCACATGCAAAAATAACAATTGATGTAATTCAGACGATGCATAATTGTTCGTAACCTTTGTGAATACTTATTATAATATTTAAAGAACTACGTATTAACTAAGAGTTTGTTTTCCTACTGTCCGTCAGTTTTCACTCTGAATATCTGTACCGACACTGTTTAAAAATGTATTTTGAATTCAGCATGATTTTAATGAAATTTATGCTCAATATTCAAAATTTATTTGTGTTGGTTAGTTAATTGTATTTGGTTTGAAAAAACTTTACTCAAAGTGACACACGGTAAAAAAGTGAATATTTGAGAAAATATATACTCGTAAGTGTTACCATGATATCAACGGCAATATGTTGCAGATTAGTGAATGAGGTGTAGTGAAAAGAACCACATTATTTTCGCATCAAATTCAAGGTTTTATTTAGCATAGATAGAATGGTCCCACATAGATCAAATTTTCATTTATTCGATGACTCATTGTCATTATGAAAATAATTCCGTTGGGCTCTCTAAAAAAATTCTCCTCCCTATTGACCTAAAACAGTGATATTCGATATCCACAAGGTGTTTTTGAGCGATTGTTTTATCCAGAAGTTGCAATTGTTGACAGTAGTTGCCCGAATTAAGAGTTTAGTCGTAAGGAAGCAGCTCACAGTAGATGATTTGCTGCCACTCCCATCAAACATACAGCAAACCTGCCGGACCGCCAATTTTGGTTTGCCTGCCGTTTCGATCGACCACCTCTATTTACACTTTATGTTGTCGTAATTGACCCACTTCATCACCAGTCACCATACTATTCAGATATGTGACAATTTCTTTGCGATTCAGTAGCGACTCACTGATGGAAATTCGTTCTTAGAGTGTTTTTATTTTTTTTTTTTTTTGCCTTTACTCGTGTGGCTCCCTACATCGAGTTTCTTTTTATTCCAAATAGTTTCTTATGCAATGTTTACCTGCTAGGCAATTGAAGCAGTGAACACCTGACGGTCGGTTTGATGATTTCCATTATTCTATCGACATTTTCCACAATTGGCCTTCCAGAACGTGGTGCACTTTTGACATCAAAATTGTCGGAACAGAGTAGACGAAACCGAAATTGCGCATGATAGAATTTTACTGTACCAGGTATATAAATACTATTCATATTTTCAACCACCTTGCTTGCATTTTCGACTTAATCGATGAGAGGTTATAAAACATGGCACATATTCACTTTGTCTAATTTTTCATTTGCTTCCAGGCAATACTCTCACCTTTGAGCCCGAAATATAATAAGTTTTTAACGCCATCCAGCGTATACAACGCGAGATGCAGATTATTAAAGCCATCTATAGGAAAAATAATGGATTTATTTTTAACCTATACATTCATAGGATATATACATATATTTCGAATATAGTATTCATACAAATAAAAACAGTTCCTCCCACTGTGCGCTCTGCATGCAGGTTAGTTAGGT
The DNA here is from genome assembly GCA_019455685.1 of Philornis downsi. Taxonomy (NCBI): domain Eukaryota; kingdom Metazoa; phylum Arthropoda; class Insecta; order Diptera; family Muscidae; genus Philornis; species Philornis downsi. The sequence continues at coordinate 4,283,250 of JAHXMU010000101.1, read as the reverse complement.
CAGAGACTCGGTTCGGTGCTGTTTACTGTTTTGTTCCGGGTACCTTTTATGATTCCCATTTGTTGGTTTTGTAATTTTTTGTTGTTGTTATTTCATAATCAAAATTAAGAGCATTTGTTTGGAGTTATTGCGCCCACATTCAAATGGAGGCACCATTCTTATATCCATATTCATATACCATACATTTGTCCGTCCCTCGGTCTGTTTGCTTCATTTTATGTCCTCCTGCAATTAAATGGACAATTCTAAGGGCGTTCTTTTGTTTGCTGTCAACGTTTTTTTATTGTGTTTAATTTTATCGTTTCTGTTAACATATTCATGTACACTACGAACACGTACATACAAGGACGTACATACATAAGTAATGTATGGGTTTGTTATAATGGTATGTTTGGGATTTTTTATGGTAATGTACGCTAATTAAATGTTTGCCAATACAACATGAAAGGTGTAATTTATTAATTTGAGTAATGCTATTAGGTTTAAGACTTCCTCTTTAAGTAACATTTATGTTATAAAAATTTCCCGTTCTGTGTTTTATTGAAAGAGAAATCTCTAGTGCGACATCGGATAGTTTAAGGTACAGCTTTGCAGTAAATAACTCTTTCAGTCTTTTCCAAATGTGATATTCTTATTTTGGGACAATGTGGTTATCAATCGAATACATACGTTTCGCGCAGTTCAATGACAGTTGCCGGTTTTCGCATGTATGGGTTATCCATTTTTCGATGAAACTTTTATTTCATTATGATGATTCGACCTTGCCATTATCTACGAAATACATTGTCAATTAAAAGACCGCTTCCGGATTGTTCATAGCAGTGAATCCTTTTGAGGTTCCCCAGAGTCTTTTTAGGAAAAATACGGCCCAATTAAACCTGCAGACCATAATGTGCATCAAACAGTCACTTTTTCCGGATACAGTGGCTTTTCCACTATCACCTACGTTCTCCGATCCCAATATGCGATAATTTTGCATGTTGACGTAACCACCGTATGAGAAATGCGCTTCACCGATGTAGAAAATTTTGTTCGATTGAAAACCCACGTTTGAATTATCACTTTTCTGGTAAGTTTTAACTATTTGTACGCGTTCTTTGGTTATTAAACAATCCATATTCGTAAACGGCAAGCCTTTCACTAAATAAACAACACTTCAGATGTCAGGTATTTAACAGCCGACAGCATTGCCAGACCTGCAATTTTGAGACTACTATATAGATAAAAAGCAGCCCTTTCACACACATATCACTTAATTTAGACATATTTCTCAATACATATATTGTCACGAAATCGGACGAAATTCTCTATTGCAGCATGTAAATTCCCGATACTTCGGTACTTGCTTGTGAAGTCGCCGCGAATTATTAGACATTACATATTACGCTAAGTAATATGTCGACAGTGTTACAGTGAAAGGCGTGTTTCTTGTACCTTCACCCGGAGAAAAAAAGGTATATATCACTTGATGCAACAAAAATA